>CM037862.1:64520703-64809772 GCA_021292105.1 Anadara kagoshimensis | reverse complement strand
TCTGTTCTTGGTTGGGTTGGCCATTGCCAGAACATGCTTTTGTTGTTTCGTTTTCTTGGTTGGGTTGGTCATTGCCAAGAACATGCTTTTGTTGTTTCGTGTTCTTGGTTGGGTTGTCATTGTCAAGAACATGCTTTTGTGTTTCGTGTTCTTGGTTGGGTGGTCATTGTCAGAACATGCTTGTTGTTTCGGTCTGGTTGGGTTTGTTTTGGTTTCGTGTTCTTGGTTGGGTTGGCCATTGTCAAGAACATGCTTTTGTTGTTCCTGTTCTTGGTTGCGTTTGGTCATTGTTCAAGAACATGCTTTGTTGTTTCCTGTTCTTGGTTATACTGGTCATTGTGAAGAACATGCTTTTGTTGTTTTATGTCTTGGTTTGGTTGGTCATTGTCAAGAACATGCTTTGTTGTTTCGTGTTCTTGGTTGCGTTGGTAATTGCCAAGAACATGCTTTTGTTGTTTCCTGTTCTTGGTTATACTGGTCATTGTTCAAGAACATGTTTTTGTTGTTTCGTGTTCTTGGTTGGGTTGGCCATTGCCAACAACATGCTTTTGTTGGTTTCGTGTTTGGTTGGGTTGGCCATTGCCAAGAACATGCTTTTGTTGTTTCGTGTTCTTGGTTGGGTTGGTCATTGTCAGAACATGCTTTTGTTGTTTCGTGTTCTTGGTTGGGTTGGCCATGTCAAGACATGCTTTTGTTTTCTGTTTGGTTGGGTTGGCCATTGCCAAGAACATGCTTTTGTTGTTCCTGTTCTTGGTTATACTGGTCCATTGCCAAGAACATGCTTTGTTGTTTCCTGTTCTTGGTTATACTGGTCATGCCAAGAACATGCTTTTGTTGTTCCTGTTCTTGGTTATACTGGTCATTGCCAAGAACATGCTTTTGTTGTTTCCTGTTCTTGGTTATACTGGCCATTGTCAAGAACATGTTTGTTGTTTCCTGTTCTTGGTATACTGGTCATTGCCAAGAACATGCTTTTGTTGTTTATGTTCTTGGTTGTATTGGCCATTGTCAAGAAACATGCTTTGTTGTTTCTGTTCTTGGTTAAACTGGTCATTGCCAAGGAACATGCTTTTGTGTTTCCTGTCTTGGTTATAACTGGTCATTGCCAAGAACATGCTTTGTTGTTTCCTGTTCTTGGTTATACTGGTCATTGCCAAGAACATGCTTTTGTTGTTTATGTTCTTGGTTGTATTGGCCATTGTCAAGAACATGCTTTTGTTGTTTCCTGTTCTTGGTTATACTGGTCATTGCCAAGAACTGCTTTTGTTGTTTTTGTTGATTTGTTGATTGGTCATTGTCAAGAACATGCTTTTGTTGTTTCCTGTTCTTGGTATACTGGTCATTGCCAAGAACATGCTTTTGTTGTTTCCTGTTCTTGGTTATACTGGTCATTGCCAAGAACATGCTTTTGTTGTTTATGTTCTTGGTGTATTAGGCCATTGTCAAGAACATGCTTTTGTTGTTTCCTGTTCTTGGTTATACTGGTCATTGCCAAGAACATGCTTTTGTTTGTTTCCTGTTCTTGGTTATACTGGTCATTGCCAAGAACATGTTTTGTTGTTTCCTGTTCTTGGTTATACGGTCATTGCCAGAACATGCTTTTGTTGTTTTTGTTCTTGGTTGTATTAGCCATTGTCAAGAACATGCTTTTGTTGTTTCCTGTTCTTGGTTATACTGGTCATTGCCAAGAACATGCTTTTGTTGTTTCCTGTTCTTGGTTATACTGGTCTTTGCCAAGAACATGCTTTTGTTGTTTTATGTTCTTGGTTGTATTGGCCATTGTCAAGAACATGCTTTTGTTGTTTCCTGTTCTTGGTTATACTGGTCATTGCCAAGAACATGCTTTTGTTGTTTCCTGTTCTTGGTTATACTGGTCATTGCCAAGAACATGCTTTTGTTGTTTTATGTTATTTGTTGTATTGGTCATTGTCAAGAACATGCTTTTGTTGTTTTATGTTATTTGTTGTATTGGTCATTGTCAAGAACATGCTTTTGTTGTTTCCTGTTCTTGGTTATACTGGTCATTGCCAAGAACATGCTTTTGTTGTTTTATGTTATTTGTTGTATTGGTCATTGTCAAGAACATGCTGTTGTTTTATGTTATTTGTTGTATTGGTCATTGTCAAGAACATGCTTTTGTTGTTTCCTGTTCTTGGTTATACTGGTCATTGCCAAGAACATGCTTTTGTTGTTTTATGTTATTTGTTGTATTGGTCATTGTCAAGAACATGCTTTTGTTGTTTCCTGTTCTTGGTTATACTGGTCATTGCCAAGAACATGCTTTTGTTGTTTTATGTTATTTGTTGTATTGGTCATTGTCAAGAACATGCTTTTGTTGTTTTATGTTATTTGTTGTATTGGTCATTGTCAAGAACATGCTTTTGTTGTTTTATGTTATTTGTTGTATTGGTCATTGTCAAGAACATGCTTTTGTTGTTTTATGTTATTTGTTGTATTGGTCATTGTCAAGAACAGCTTTTGTTGTTTTATGTTATTTGTTGTATTGGTCATTGTCAAGAACATGCTTGTGTTGTTTATGTTATTTGTTGTATTGGTCATTGTCAAGAACATGCTTTTTGTTGTTTTATGTATTTGTTGTATTGTCATTGTCAAGAACATGCTTTTGTTGTTTCCTGTTCTTGGTTATACTGGTCATTGCCAAGAACATGCTTTTGTTGTTTTATGTTATTTGTTGTATTGGTCATTGTCAAGAACATGCTTTTGTTGTTTCCTGTTCTTGGTTATACTGGTCATTGCCAAGAACATGCTTTTGTTGTTTTATGTTATTGTTGTATTGGTCATTGTCAAGAACATGCTTTTGTTGTTTCCTGTTCTTGGTTATACTGGTCATTGCCAAGACATGCTTTTTGTTGTTTTATGTTATTTGTTGTATTGGTCATTGTCAAGAACATGCTTTTGTTTTTATGTTATTTGTTGTATTGGTCATTGTCAAGAACATGCTTTTGTTGTTTCCTGTTCTTGGTTATACTGGTCATTGTCAAGAACATGCTTTTGTTGTTTCCTGTTCTTGGTTGCGTTGGTCATTGCCAAGAACATGCTTTTGTTGTTTCCTGTTCTTGGTTATACTGGTCATTGTCAAGAACATGCTTTCGTTGTTTCGTGTTCTTGGTTGCGTTGGCCATTGCCAAGAACATGCTTTTGTTGTTTCGTGTTCTTGGTTGGGTTGGTCATTGTCAAGAACATGTTTTTGTTGTTTCGTGTTCTTGGTTGGGTTGGTCATTGTCAAGAACATGCTTTTGTTGTTTCGTGTTCTTGGTTGGGTTGGCCATTGCCAAGAACATGCTTTTGTTGTTTCGTGTTCTTGGTTGGGTTGGTCATTGTCAAGAACATGCTTTTGTTGTTTCGTGTTCTTGGTTGGGTTGGTCATTGCCAAGAACATGCTTTTGTTGTTTCGTGTTCTTGGTTGGGTTGGCCATTGCCACGAACATGCTTTTGTTGTTTCGTGTTCTTGGTTGGGTTGGCCATTGCCAAGAACATGCTTTTGTTGTTTCGTGTTCTTGGTTGGGTTGGCCATTGTCAAGAACATGCTTTTGTTGTTTCATGTTCTTGGTTGCGTTGGCCATTGTCAAGAACATGCTTTTGTTGTTTCCTGTTCTTGGTTATACTGGTCATTGTCAAGAACATGCTTTTGTTGTTTCCTGTTCTTGGTTATACTGGTCATTGCCAAGAACATGCTTTTGTTGTTTCCTGTTCTTGGTTATACTTGTCATTGCCAAGAACATGCTTTTGTTGTTTTATGTTATTTGTTGTATTGGTCATTGTCAAGAACACGCTTTTGTTGTTTTATGTTCTTGGTTATACTTGTCATTGCCAAGAACATGCTTTTGTGTTTTTATGTTATTTGTTGTATTGGTCATTGTCAAGAACATGCTTTTGTTGTTTCCTGTTCTTGGTTATACTGGTCATTGTCAAGAACATGCTTTTGTTGTTTCCTGTTCTTGGTTATACTGGCCATTGTCAAGAACATGCTTTTGTTGTTTCCTGTTCTTGGTTATACTGGTCATTGCCAAGAACATGCTTTTGTTGTTTCCTGTTCTTGGTTATACTGGCCATTGTCAAGAACATGCTTTTGTTGTTTCCTGTTCTTGGTTATACTGGCCATTGTCAAGGACATGCTTTTGTTGTTTCCTGTTCTTGGTTATACTGGCCATTGTCAAGAACATGCTTTTGTTGTTTTATGTTATTTGTTGTATTGGTCATTGTCAAGAACATGCTTTTGTTGTTTCCTGTTCTTGGTTATACTGGTCATTGTCAAGAACATGCTTTTGTTGTTTCCTGTTCTTGGTTATACTGGCCATTGTCAAGAACATGCTTTTGTTGTTTCCTGTTCTTGGTTATACTGGTCATTGCCAAGAACATGCTTTTGTTGTTTCCTGTTCTTGGTTATACTGGCCATTGTCAAGAACATGCTTTTGTTGTTTCCTGTTCTTGGTTATACTGGTCATTGTCAAGAACATGTTTGTTGTTTCCTGTTCGGTTATACTGGCCATTGTCAAGAACATGCTTTTGTTGTTTCCTGTTCTTGGTTATACTGGTCATGCCAAGAACATGCTTTTGTTGTTTCATGTTCTTGTTGCGTTGGCCATTGTCAAGAACATGCTTTTGTTGTTTCATGTTCTTGGTTGCGTTGGCCATTGTCAAGGACATGCTTTTGTTGTGTTATGTCCTTGGTTGCGTTGGCCATTGTCAAGGACATGCTTTTGTTGTTTCGTGTTCTTGGTTATACTGGCCATTGTCAAGAACATGCTTTTGTTGTTTCGTGTTCTTGGTTATACTGGTCATTGTCAAGGACATGCTTTTGTTGTTTCGTGTTCTTGGTTATACTGGCCATTGTCAAGGACATGCTTTTGTTGTTTCATGTTCTAGGTTATACTGGTCATTGCCAAGAACATGCTTTTGTTGTTTCGTGTTCTTGGTTGGGTTGGCCATTGTCAAGAACATGCTTTTGTTGTTTCCTGTTCTTGGTTATACTGGTCATTGCCAAGAACATGCTTTTGTTTTTTTATGTTATTTGTTGTATTGGTCATTGCTAAGAACATGCTTTTGTTGTTTCCTGTTCTTGGTTATACTGATCATTGTCAAGAACATGCTTTTGTTGTTTCATGTTCTTGGTTGGGTTGGCCATTGTCAAGAACATACTTTTGTTGTTTCATGTTCTTGGTTGCGTTGGTAATTGCAAAGAACATGCTTTTGTTGTTTCATGTTCTTGGTTATACTGGTCATTGCCAAGAACATGCTTTTGTTGTTTCGTGTTCTTGGTTGCGTTGGTAATTGCCAAGAACATGCTTTTGTTGTTTCATGTTCTTGGTTATACTGGTCATTGCCAAGAACATGCTTTTGTTGTTTCGTGTTCTTGGTTGGGTTGGTCATTGCCAAGAACATGCTTTTGTTGTTTCGTGTTCTTGGTTGGGTTGGTAATTGCCAAGAACATGCTTTTGTTGTTTCATGTTCTTGGTTGGGTTGGTCATTGCCAAGAACATGCTTTTGTTGTTTCGTGTTCTTGGTTGGGTTGGCCATTGCCAAGAACATGCTTTTGTTGTTCCGTGTTCTTGGTTGGGTTGGTCATTGTCAAGAACATGCTTTTGTTGTTTCGTGTTCTTGGTTGCGTTGGTAATTGCCAAGAACATGCTTTTGTTGTTTCATGTTCTTGGTTATACTGGTCATTGTCAAGAACATGCTTTTGTTGTTTCGTGTTCTTGGTTGCGTTGGCCATTGTCAAGAAATGCTTTTGTTGTTTCATGTTCTTGGTTGGGTTGGTCATTGCAAAGAACATGCTTTTGTTGTTTCGTGTTCTTGGTTGGGTTGGCCATTGCCAAGAACATGCTTTTGTTGTTTCGTGTTCTTGGTTGGGTTGGCCATTGCCAAGAACATGCTTTTGTTGTTTCGTGTTCTTGGTTGGGTTGGCCATTGCCAAGAACATGCTTTGTTGTTTCGTGTTCTTGGTTGGGTTAGCCATTGCCAAGAACATGCTTTTGTTGTTTCGTGTCTTGGTTGGGTTGGTCATTGTCAAGAACATGCTTTTGTTGTTTCGTGTTCTTGTTGGGTTGGTCATTGCCAAGAACATGCTTTTGTTGTTTCGTGTTCTTGGTTGGGTTGGTCATTGCCAAGAACATGCTTTTGTTGTTTCGTGTTCTTGGTTGGGTTGGTCATTGTCAAGAACATGCTTTTGTTGTTTCGTGTTCTTGGTTGGGTTGGTCATTGCCAAGAACATGCTTTTGTTGTTTCGTGTTCTTGGTTGGGTTGGTCATTGCCAAGAACATGCTTTGTTGTTTCCTGTTCTTGGTTGGGTTGGTAATTGCCAAGAACATGCTTTTGTTGTTTCATGTTCTTGGTTGGGTTGGTCATTGCCAAGAACATGCTTTTGTTGTTTCGTGTTCTTGGTTGGGTTGGCCATTGCCAAGAACATGCTTTGTTGTTTCGTGTTCTTGGTTGGGTTGGTCATTGTCAAGAACATGCTTTTGTTGTTTCGTTTCTTGGTTGCGTTGGTAATTGCCAAGAACATGCTTTTGTTGTTTCATGTTCTTGGTTATACTGGTCATTGTCAAGAACATGCTTTTGTTGTTTCGTGTTCTTGGTTGCGTTGGCCATTGTCAAGAACATGCTTTTGTTGTTTCATGTTCTTGGTTGGGTTGGTCATTGCAAAGAACATGCTTTTGTTGTTTCGTGTTCTTGGTTGGGTTGGCCATTGCCAAGAACATGCTTTTGTTGTTTCGTGTTCTTGGTTGGGTTGGCCATTGCCAAGAACATGCTTTTGTTGTTTCGTGTTCTTGGTTGGGTTGGCCATTGCCAAGAACATGCTTTTGTTGTTTCGTGTTCTTGGTTGGGTTAGCCATTGCCAAGAACATGCTTTTGTTGTTTCGTGTTCTTGGTTGGGTTGGTCATTGTCAAGAACATGCTTTTGTTGTTTCGTGTTCTTGGTTGGGTTGGTCATTGCCAAGAACATGCTTTTGTTGTTTCGTGTTCTTGTTTGGGTTGGCCATTGTCAAGAACATGCTTTTGTTGTTTCGTGTTCTTGGTTGGGTTGGTCATTGCCAAGAACATGCTTTTGTTGTTTCGTGTTCTTGGTTGGGTTGGCCATTGCCAAGAACATGCTTTTGTTGTTTCGTGTTCTTGGTTGGGTTGGCCATTGCCAAGAACATGCTTTTGTTGTTTTATGTTCTTGGTTGGGTTGGTCATTGCAAAAAACATGCTTTTGTTGTTTCGTGTTCTTGGTTGGGTTGGCCATTGTCAAGAACATGCTTTTGTTGTTTTATGTTCTTGGTTTGGGGGTTGGTCATTGCCAAGTACATGCATATGCTTTTGTTGTTTTATGTTCTTGTTTGCGTTGGCCATTGCCAAGTACATGCTTTTGCTGTTTCGTGTTATTGGTTGCGTTGGCCATTGCCAATTATTCGTGCTCTAGGTCGAAGTTGACCAAGTACACATTTTTTGCTGTTTCGTGTTATTGGTTGCGTTGGCCATTGCCAATTATTCGTGCTCTAGGTCGAAGTTGACCAAGTACACATTTTTTGCTGTTTCGTGTTATTGGTTGCGTTGGCCATTGCCAATTATTCGTGCTCTAGGTCGAAGTTGACCAAGTACACATTTTTTGCTGTTTCGTGTTCTTGGTTGCGTTTGCCATTGTCAATAACATGCTTTCGTGTTCTTTGTTGCGTTGGTCATTGCCAAGTACATGTTTTTTGTTGTTTAATGTTCTTTGTTGTGTTGGCCATTGTCAAGTACATTGCCAAATACATGAAGTGTTATTTGGTGTTCATCGTTGCATTGACTATTACCAGTGCGTTTTGTTGTTTCGTGCTCTTTGTTACATTGAATATTACGACATACATGTTTTTATTGTATCGTGTTCTGGGTTGCATTGACTGCACAATGGACCAATTTTTCATTATTTCGCCTTACTTGAAATATAGTCTTTCTTTTTAACCCTACCGGATTCTACCGTACATCTCACATTTAAAAGGCATATTTCTAGCCTATGCACCATGGAAAAAAACGGCGATAACTTGGTATAATCTTGAAGCGATGTTTTCGATGTCCAATCCATTTGAAATGGTATAACTTGTATAAAAGCATGGGAAATATAAGAAGCAATTAAACTTGCAATCACAAATCTGTAAATGTTAGTAGTTGAAAACCCTGACAACAATATATTTGAAATATCTATAAAGGGAGAAACAGAAGGAGACTCGGAATAAGCTTTTGAAATAAGCAAGACAACAAATATCACCATGAGAACGCCAATCTCCGTCTTCTGCTAGAGAGTCGGATTTACCTGATGCTATATTTAGTCGCGATGACCTCATTTTATCTAGGTTATATGTATGTAAAAGATGGCGACTGGCTTACGCCCATCGATATATGTTGCTAGTAAAATTCGGGGCTTAGCGTCCGTACTGAAATCGTCAGCACCAAACATAGAAGTAATTGACGTTCCACTGGACGAAGCAGGTAGGTGGTCAAATCCACATCTAACCCTAAAGTACAGGTAAATTCCGTGTCGTCTAAAATTACACAAACGTGTGAGCTGCATATTAGTATGTTTTATAGGCATAATTGTAACCTGCATAATTAAAATATTTTGATATCCACTGATTTTTTTCAAAGATCACAGTTTTTTGTTACCGAGAAATCCACATTGCTTGAGTTTCTGGGTCAGCTTTGGTGCAAGTAGTTATATGCGTTTTAGAGTTATCTCCCTTACAACACGGATACCACTTTTAAAAAAACTTTTTTTAGCCTTGGTTCTTTGCATAACGACAACAGAATAACATAAAATCTAGAAAGAAAAAAACTAACAAATTGAAGTTCTAAGTTTGTTTCAAATAGACTGTTTACGTGTTTAAGTTGTAAAATTATATCTTCTAAATACTGATACATATTATACGTTTACCAGTTCCGATTTATTCTGCGTTCCAATCCCGCTGAAATTAAAAAATCGCATGTATGTAACAGTTTGAATTCTTGTTTTGTTTTATTGGCTGATGCCAGGTAACTGTTTTCCAATTACAAATTACTTACTTCCAATTAAACTTTTCTGTTATTTATTTTTAGGGAAATGTTCTGACAAAGATAAAACAACACTGAACACACGAGCTGAAGTATTGTTAGCTGACGTTCCTGTAATACTTGATGTTTTCTACACTGCTAAAAAATTAAAATGGGCACAAAGTACCTGGGCAGGTAACACTAGTACAGAAGGGTTAATGTAGCGAATAGGTTTAATTGATTCAAATTTTATGAAAGTCAGATACATTTCTATTTCATTTGAATATAATTTAAGCGTGTATTCATTGTTATATACATTTTAATTGTAGATCTATATCTCTTTGCGCCGTCTTCGGTCCTTTAACAAAATTATGGAATAATGCCATTTCATCATAAACAAAACGTATAATCTGATGATGGTTAAAATGTTAAGTTTAACACATAATTACCTAACTAACGTTTGTTGTTGAAGAATTATACAGTACGAAAGAAAGTCGGTTGAATTCGTTCATCATGCTGTGGCCAAATATTTATATTCAATTAGTTATTGTTTTTTTATTGTCTTGTTTGGTTGTTTTCTCATTGACTTGTAGACTTGTATTGTTTTGTGTCCTTGGTTGTGTTAATATTTTTTCAGTTGCAAATTTCTGTCTAAGGTGAAAGCCTAAAGCGGGTTGCTGAAGCATTATAAACTGGTATTTGCTGCTGTAGTTTGATGTGGTTTCAAACAGTTACCCTGGAATCTAGTAGATTCTAGTGGATGTTTCCCCGAGGATATCACATACTCAGCAGGCAATACTTGTGTGTTATTGTCAGAAATATACTATTGTCTAAATTTGCGTCTAGTTAAATTTTAAAATTCCTCAAAAACTAGGGTATACTCCCTCATGCAAAACATTTCCCTTGTTAAATCTGGTAAAATATATTTTGGTCCTCTTGAGTATCTTTGGAATATCTTGAAAAACGTTTTGGTTTCACAATTTTGGTCCAAACTCTACTGATGAGGAGCTATTTCGAAACGGTTGTCTAGTGCTGTAAAATTAAAACTGGTATAAAATGTAATTATAATTCTATTGTAGGGGTTAATCCACTTATACAGGGCCTGAATTCAAGAAAGGTAAGTTTACAAGTCATTCAAAAATTGCAAAAAGGTGTGTTTGTTGAAATTGGTGTTACACCATTGAATTCAAAGAATTCAAGCAAATGGAAATGTTAATAAGTATTTAGGTTCTTTCAAAAAGTTGCATTTGGTGATTTTATTTGTGTATCATCCACAATTTCAAACAATGCAACCGTACTTCAATGTTTGTGATAAAAATATCTTTTAGAAATGTAAATTAAATAATTTATAATCACCCTGTTTGAATGGAAATGTTTTTATCTAGTTAATCAATGTGATATATTTAACTATTCCGTAGCAGTTATAATATAAACGCCCCTATGAATACAATTTGGGAATTGTACGGTTATTGTAATCAGCTAACATTATATTGGATCAAGCCAGAATTGTAGGATAGGTGAGCAGGATGAGGTTGCGACTTGGATACGTGTGTGGATTCATCAACGTCTATTAGTTTATAACGGTCACGACAATATATATATACTACTAGTAATTGCGTAAACAGCGTAACGTAATATTAAAACCTATCAAAACGCACATCCACTTCGTCTTTAGCGCCACTAGAACAATATTGGAAAATAATATTATTTTACCAGAGTTTCAGAACTTAAAGATTGACCAAATCTAACCCAATGTAACTGTTTCTGATCACATTTAGGGATTTTGAGAGAGTTTCAAGACGATACTAGTTCTAAATGTATCAAATTTAGCAGTTGCAACACATGCTGTAACAACTGTTTCGCCAAGCAAGAAAGTAATCGGATGTTTGAAAATGAAAAAATGGTGTTTTAAATATTTTAGGCTCGTCCTAACATACAGGTGACTAGGACTGGTAAAGGGTTTGGCTCAGTAATGAGTGAATATGTCCTCGGATATATCTTGGCTAAAGAAAGGGGATTCTTCCAAATGTATGAGGATCAAAAGACACGCAAATATGACCAGTGAGTATTTGGTTCGTTGTTAGGTAAATTGGGGCTTATAACTTATTTTTAAATGTGCTCATATTATCATTGAACAACTACAAATATTTTCAAGCAAAACATCAACTTTTGCGGCCATCTTGATAATTGGTCGCCATCTTGGATTTTCAATTAGCCAATCGGTACTGCGATTTTGTCAATCTGGGCCCTTGCAGATCAATCGTGCCAAAATTGATGCTTGTATCATCATTTGAACGATTCTTCTAAAATGACTCTTATCGCTGGATCATTTGTTGTACAAAAGTGGGATGGTTGTGGTCCTTCCAATAGTACTGTAACACGAGGCACCACTTGACATTCCGGCACTCCAGTTCCCGTTTAAAGTTCCTGATAATTTTGTAACCAAGGGTATTAGTACATGTATGTGTTTGTCTTTTATCATTGGCTGTGATTGTAATGTTTCTTCGTAAAGGTTGCATATGGTGTTGCCATGATTGCAAAGTCCCTTCTATATTAAGTAGCATAGACTTTTAAATAATTGAACATTTTCCCGTGGTAAACAAGTTTTATTTACTCCAATGTACGTCAAAAAATCGGGAATGTTATAATCAGTGGTCCCAATATGTATTTGCATATTTGTATTCATGACTTGGTAGGCTGTTTTATCATTGATTTCTATTGTTTCGTGTTTTGGTTACAATAATTGGTGCAGAATACGTTATGCAGTTGCACATTTTCTATTTAAAGGGTTTCTGAACATTCAATATCAACAAAATGTTGGAATCTTGATACACAACATATTTGTTGTGTTTCATAATATGGTTTGCTGATTTGTTTCTTTATTCTTATGAAGCAGAATTTATGCAGAACCTTGTTCAATCTGGAGAGAAGACTGTCGCCAAATCATGCATTCTGTCTCTTAACAATAATAAATTTGAAGACTATGTGAGTGCCATCTATCCCAGTGAGCTTGAAATGAAAGATACGACTTATTCCTCAAGTTCTGCTTCACATTTAGACTTATACCTCAATTATGACGCCCACGGAAAGCTACATTTGAAACTTTACGAAAAACGTGACTACTTTGATTTTTTAATTGTCAACGCAACAGTATACCTGCCTCTCCTGGCTGCTTATGGTGTATTTGTTTCCCAATTAATACGCTATGGTAGAGCTTGTTCCCACTACGGGGACTTTGGACAACAAAGCAGGCTGCTTGCAAATAAATTGTTGACCCAGAGATATTACAAGCCTAGACTTATCAAGGCCCTCAAAAAGTTTTATGACCGTCATCACAGTATTGTTGATAAGTTTGATGTCTCTGTGTCTCCAGGATTGCCTTGGATATATTTGACGTCTCATAGTTCCATGTTCCTTTCACACAATTTTGATTACACACGTGGCGGGTGTAGCTAGTTAAACAGGAGGTGCTTACCCTCCGGAGCACCCGGCCTGACTTCCCTGGTGGAAGTTCACGTGTCTTACCTAACTTGACAGTTCCAAAGATTTTACTTTGCTTCTAGATTGTGATTTGGACATGGATTAGTATGTTTGTTTTTGATATAATATTACGACAAGATAAGACAGGGAAGCTCCAAGAAGAAAACAAAACATAATATATGTACATGCATTATACATGTATAACATTTTAAAATAAATAACTTTTATTTCTTTGACAGAGAGAAGTATTCTGACTTCCGATTTTTGCCGTCATTACGGATAGGTATACTTGGTGCCGGTCAGATTGGATCAGAGAGTAGGTACTGTGTTTATGTAATATACAAGTATAAACATTACTTATTTTACCACTTTATACAACGAAGCAAACTGCTTACACCCAGAAATATTGCAAGCCTAGGCTTATCAAGGCCCTCACAAAGTTTTATAGCCGTCATCACAGTATTGTTGATAAGTTTGATGTCTCTGTGTCCAGGATTGCTCTGGGTATATTTGACGTCTCATAGTTCCATGTTACTTTCACTCAATTTTGATTACCGGGTGTAGCTAACTAAGCAAGCAGGGGGTGCTTATCCTTCTGGAACACCCGGCCTCACTTTCCTGGTGGAAGTTCACGTGTCTTACCTAACTTGTCAGCTTCAAAAAGTTTACTTTGCTTCTGGGTTGTGATTTGGACATGGATTATTCGTATGTTTGTTTTTGATTTCCAAAAGGGTTCATAGTTTCATTTTCGTTTCGACTCTTTATAATCTTGAATTTTGAGACTGTAAATTTCATCTATCCTAGTTAGTTTGAAATAAAAGATACGGTCGATTCTTCAAGTTAGCTTCATATTTTGACATGTATCTCAATTACGTCATAAACAAAAGCAAAAGTCTTCATTTGAAGCTATATGATACACATGGTGACTTTTATTTTTCTGTTGTCAACTTTCCTTTTCTATACAGCAATATACCGGTTTCTTCTGCCTATGGTGTACATGTATTTGTTTCACAATTAATACTTTATGGTAGAGTTTGTTCCCTATACTGGAATTTTATCCAACGGCTAAGCAAGCGGCTTACAAATAAATTGTTAACTCGGTAATACTGTAAGCCAAGACTTATCAACGTTCTCAAGAAGTTTTATTGCGGTCATCAAAATATTGTTAAGTATATTATGTATCTAAAATTACTCAGATATATTTGATGTTCTCATAGTTCCATGCTCATATCACTTTCAATTTTGATTACACACGTGGCAGGTGAATCTAGCTAAACTGTAGGCGCTTACCCTTCCAGAGCACCCAGCCTAACTTCTCTGGTGGAAGGTCACGTTTTTAACCTAACCTGTCAGTTCCAAAGTTTTCACTTTGCTCCTGAGTTGTGATTCGGACATGGATTGGTATCTTTGTTTTTGATGATTACTCTAGATATATTTGAAGTCCCATAGTTTCATGTTCCTTTTACTCTCAATTTTGATTGCACACGTGGCGGGTGAAACTAGCTAAACAGGAAGTGCTTCTTTCCGAAGCATCCAGTCTCATTTTCCTGGTGGAAGTTCACGTTTTTAACTTTTTATCTTGCTTTTGGTATTGATACTTTGACATACCGTTTGTATCTGATTAAAATATCTACTTTGCATAGTTTCCTTTCAAGTAGTGGTTTAGAAATCGTTTGAAACATTAATCAAACTGTAGAACCCAGTACAGTCTATATAAGATCTTACTGTGTAATGTTTTGTTTTTATATTAATTCCAGTTGGTAGTTTGTGTAAACAGATGGGGATGGAAGTTTGGGTTCTGTCTCGACAACCAAGACCGGAACACTCAATGTTTGATGCACACAGGTGATATATTGTTTTGATTTCAACCTTTCTATTCATTAATTGATATAAGTATAAAGAGTACCCTATTCCTTCTAAATTTTCATCCCATAATGGAACTACTGTACTTGACACTGCTGTAAGACTTTGTCTTCTTAAGGTGCTTCCATTTGAAACCCTCTATATTTTTGTACATCCTAATTTTGAAATTTAAATAATTTTTAAACTTTATAATTCTGGATAATGAACAAATTTATCGTATAAACTGTGGAAACAGTAGCACCCACCGGAATACTACTCAACCAAGATTGAGAAATTTAAATGGGATTTCTTTATCTCGTCCAGAAATGTTTGTACATTGTATGAATGCGTCCCCCGCATTAAAAAGCTAGATAACAGTCTTTGTAGTTGATTACCAGCAAATCAAATGATACACCATACTGTTCTACAAATCATTTGACATCCTAGTAGTTTGCGATCACATCTGTTTTGGATACCCAGAACTCACAAATTTACGAGGTGCTTACCTTTCTGGAGCACCAGACCTCACTTCCCTGACCAGTGGAAGTTCACATGTTTAACCTAATTTGCCAGTTTCAAAGTTTTTACTTTGCTTTGGAAGTGTGATTTGGACATAGATTTGTATGTTCGTTTTTGATTCAACTTATTGCAGTTCTCTGTTCCAATCTGTTTAGTAATTATTGTCTTAGTTTTAAACTATATATTTTGTAAAACTCCAAACAAACTTCCAGAATTTTTAGATTTTAGTTTAATATGTATATTTTGTAGAACTCCAAACCAGCTATCAGAATTTTTACAGAATTGTGACTATATCTGTAGTGTTTTACCAAGTACACCTGCCACTAGAGGGCTCTTAGCTGGTGATGTTCTAGAAAACTGTAAAGAAAGGGTAAGCTGCAGTGATGAAACATCAGTAAAAAGAACGGCAACTGTCAAACAAAAAATTATTCTGCTGATCTATTGAGTTTTTAAACTTAACTTATATCTACAGACCTTTAGATGATGTCCCTGTAGTAAGTCATGATGAAATATTCAATGAGGGCTGTATAGTATTTGGCCAAAAGATTGGCTTTACAATGTTACAAAACAAATCAAAACTGTAAGGTAGTCATACATAAGGTTTTGTTAACTTGTATTCAAGATAATTGATTAATTTGTCATGGTAGAGTTGACAGGGTGGTGTAGAATGGAATGGAAAAATAGAAGTCAAAATGATTTTGCTTACTAGAATATGGAAGAACCTGTTTTGTAATGGTGAAGGATACTGAAATGCCTACAGAAAAAAGTGATTGTTGGCTACCAAATTAAAAACTGTATAACTTACATCTGCCCCAAGGGGTATTCCAATCTACGTAGTTAGAGACCTTGTGCCGCGTTTGGCACTTTAATTCACTTGGCCATCAACTATACATGCATGTAATATATAAGGTCCCTTGAAATATTCCAAGTATACAACATATACAAGTGGAGGACTATAATAATGTGGATCTGTATGTTTGTGTTTGATAGTAACTTCAGAAACATCTTTAGTAAATAAGTAAAGTTTCCCAAAAGTGAAATTAATGGAAGAAAAATGGTTCATTTTTCAGAAATCCACTTTAATAAATGTAGGTAGAGGTGATGTGATAGATGAAGGCAGTATAGCTAAAGCAATCAAGTAAGTATACTATATGTAGGGGATAAACATAAGTACGTTATGAAGGAGATGGACATCAGTACTTTATGTATGTAGTACTTTTTGTAAAACATTTTAATGTTGATCTAATAAATTTACATATTTCTTCATTTTTAGTCTCTACTCAAATAGCTGTATACTCTGAATATTTTCCCCAATTTTTCAGTATGATTTTCCAGTTATAGTTAGCTTTCAGTCATGGAACAATTGCAAGCAAACAAAAACTCAAATCAAACTAGAGCAGTCTCTTGAGAGTCCAATACCCCCCCCCCCCTTCATTGGTAATTCCTATATACTCCTACACTTTACTTGCCAAGGGGTTGGTAAAATAATATTGCATTTCCTTATTTTAATGTTAATTCAGTATATAGTATATTCTTATCTTTTTATACCATTTACAGAAATAACTGGATAAGTGGAGCCATACTGGACGTATTTGAGACAGAACCATTACCTGAGGACAGTGCCTTATGGTCATTACCTAATGTTATAATTACACCTCACATATCTGGTCCCAGCTTTAGTAAACCTGTAAGTTATAGTCGTTCTGTTTATGTCAATTATCAGATTTTTGAAAAAATGCTACTAATAAAAAACAAGAGACCCATGAGCATTATTGCTGAACTGAGGTCAATATGTAATATTTTTGTAAATTGAAAGACTTCTCTTGCAGTTCAACTTGTCCTAAAAATCAACATTTAAAATATTTTAAGGTTAAGCCTAATTAAATTTAGCAGAGAAAATTACTAGTATTCAGTAATTTAAAGATGCCATATACATTTTCCCCATTTAGAGCCTCAAAGAAAGGTTTGTGCAAGTGCAATACAACTTATCCAATGGAAGCTGAATTTAAAATATCTAAGCTCTAGCTGTTTTATCTTCACCGGAGGTCTACTTATTTTATCTAACGTTACACTAGTTTTTCTATCTGATTTGACGAAATACAAGTTTTATCGAACATGCATGATACAGAATCTTGTATCACCACACTGTGATTATAATTTATAGGGGCCCCACTACAGTTTTCTCATTTGCGGCCAATAGCAGTAAGAATCATCAATCCTACTGGTTTTGAATTTATTATTTTATTTGCAGGTAGCAGAAGCATTCCTTGAAAATTACCAAAATTATGTTGAAGGCAAACCTCTAAATGTAAAAGTAGATTTTGATAAAGGATACTAACTACAATGTTATGTTTTACGCAAATTTTGTACCCTAGATGCCAATAAAGCTAATATACAAGACTATTTTTCTACTGCTTATGTTTCGAATGGAATATTGTTGCTTGTTTTTAAAAATGACATGTTACATATTGTTTTATTTTAAACTTACCATGACAAAATATTTATATTGTTAAAAGTTTTGAATTTAATATAATCAATAATTTGTTTGTGGTCTATTCTCTGTAAATTTTATATCTTTGTATATAAAGACAAAGAGATTAGTGCTAACACTAATACATATGAACTACTTATGGTACAGTAATATATTGTTTACAAGAGGATATAGAGGAAACTACAAATACTCAGTGTATTGTATAAAAGTGGGCGGTGTGACAGAGTAGTACAGTACAACCACCAAGTCTTTTACATCAGGGTGGAATGTTTTTTATGTACATGTCAAAATCTTTGACTTCTGCTTCTGAAGTTGTGGAAGAAACTATTTGAGTATCTAAAACACACCAATGACCAGACAAGTGAAATGATTATTTTTCTCAGGATTTTTCTCAGCATGGTGGTAGAGTGGTGCAACCCCAATGTGTTTAATGGCTGAATTAAGGAGTACTATTACTGTGTTACTGTGAAATCATTAATTTTCAGAGAGATTCAATTTTCATTGTTTTAGTGGACACATGACAAATGAAATAGTTTATATTACAATTTTACTTAAAATGGTAACCTTATAACCGCAAATTTACTGCCCCACAAAATGGTATTTTTTGTTAGAACCATGAAAATTGGACACTGTGATAACAAATGACTTCACAGTGTTGTGGAATAATGTGTCAGAAGAGATGGATACCCACATGAATACATAAATATACACCCTTGGATATTGGTGCTTCCTTTTCAATGTACTGGTATGCCCTTGCATATTGGTACTCCCTTCTCAATGTGTGTCCTTGGATTTTATACAATGTAACCACTTTTAATGTTGGATGATGGATAATGTTACACCCTTTTCATTATACTGGTACACCTTTGGATATTAGTATTTCACTGTATTTACCAATGAATATTTTAGCCCATAAGGGTCCTTGTTATAAACATTCTGATTCATTTTAAATGAAAACAAAACAAATAAAATCGTTAATAGCACCAAATATATATTTGTATATAATAAATAAAAATATTTGTAAATAATTTAAAACAATCCAATTTGCATAGAATTATTGCTGAATCATTTTAAAAATTAATGCCCTGTATTAAATACCCAGTGTGTTGTTCAAGTCTCGTCCATGGTAACTATCACTTTACCTGTAGATTTTCTACTTAATACATAACCAAACGCTTCATTTACCTGAAATAATATAGAAAGTTTACATCTTACAAGGGATCATAACTAATCATACAAAGTATCACAAATGACAATATTAAGAATTGCTTCACTAAGAATGTATTCAAATTCAAATTTGATCTGTATCTTTTCAATATTAAATTGGTTGATAATGATTAATGATAGAAATCTATGGATGATTCAATGATTTAGTTTTGAAAATGATTGTTTGATGAAGCAGATGAATTGCCAATAATTCAAACTAAACAGCTCATCTTATCCAAGTTGATTGGAGATGTTCGTCTAGTTGGTATCTATGAAATCTCAAATATACCAAAGTGTCTTTCAATGTAGTGGTCATGTGTGTTTGAGAACAATTTGTCATTTGTAAATCAAAGCTCTCAATTACTAGTAACATAAATTATACGCATTTCAACCAAAATGGCTGGTTTGATCATAAATTCAGAATACCATAAAAATATTTTAATTACCCGTTTTAATGGAAACATTTTTCCAATATGTGGGTGTATTTTTCCCTCAGCGTAAAGCTCGATGACGCCATTAATTGTTTCATCAAAGACTTCTTTATTTTGGTTTCTATATTCACCAAACCACGCCCCTATAACTGACGCAGACTTAAGCAACACCAGATTGGCTGGAATTTTAGGTATATTTCCTGTGGCATAACCAATGGTTAGAATTCTTCCTTCATATGCCAAACTTGAAAGAAAGAATTGTCAGTTGTAACATCCGAAATATTGATAAATTGAATGTTTTACATTGCATTCACAACTATTCAGCTAATTGCAATGGGGTTCGCCGCTGTACCATGTGGTCAATACCTCTTAACGTTTGTGCGAAACAATTTGGAAAATGTTAACGTCACAATTTCCCGGAGTAACGTCATTTTTACGGGAAAACGTCATATTGTGCCATTCCATGTCCATCGGAAACAAGCGTTTTGCAGCGTTAGAAGGTATCACGTGGTACAGCAGCGAATCCCATTGGACTATTTTTCTCATCAATCTTAAGTATTAATATAGTAATAAATACAGTCAAACCTGTCTATAAAGGCCATCCAAGGGAACCAGTAAAAGCAGCCTTTATGGGCAGGTGGCCTTTATACACAGGTTCAAATAATATTAATAAAGAACAATTGGGATACAATTCTACTTGCCTTTATAAGCAGATGACCCTTATATAGAGGTGGCCTTTAGGCAGGTTGAACTGTATTAAGTTGATGGCGTGCTGCACCTGTGCACGAGTCTGATCTGCCTTGTACTAGTGTACATATATTGGTTACCTTTAGAGTTGGAATGCTAGTACACATGTCCATGATTGAACAAGATAACATATCTATTCATAGGCTCAAAACTTTCATTAATACAGCCAAACCTGTCTATAAAGGCCATGCAAAGGAACCAGTAAAATACAGCCAAACCTGTCTATAAAGGCCATGCAAAGGAACCAGTAAAATACAGCCAAACCTGTCTATAAAGGCCACGCAAAGGAACCAGTAAAATACAGCCAAACCTGTCTATAAAGGCCACGCAAAGAAACCAGTAAAATACAGCCAAACCTGTCTATAAAGGCCACGCAAAGGAACCAGTAAAATACAGCCAAACCTGTCTATAAAGGCCACGCAAAGGAACCAGTAAAATACAGCCAAACCTGTCTATAAAGGCCACGCAAATGAACCAGTAAAATACAGCCAAACCTGTCTATAAAGGCCACGCAAAGGAACCAGTAAAATACAGCCAAACCTGTCTATAAAGGCCACGCAAAGGAACCAGTAAACTACAGTCAAACCTGTCTATAAAGGCCAAGCAAAGGAACCAGTAAAAGTGACCTTTATGGGCAGGTGACCCTTATAAACAAGTTCAAATAATATGAATAAAGAACAATTGGGATACAATTCTACTTGCCTTTATAAGCAGATGACCCTTATATAGAGGTGGCCTTTAGGCAGGTTGAACTGTATTAAGTTGATGGCGTGCTGCACCTGTGCACGAGTCTGATCTGCCTTGTACTAGTGTACATATTGGTTACCTTTAGAGTTGGAATGCTAGTACACATGTCCATGATTGAACAAGATAACATATCTATTCATAGGCTCAAAACTTTTATTAATACAGCCAAACCTGTCTATAAAGGCCACGCAAAGGAACCAGTAAAATACAGCCAAACCTGTCTATAAAGGCCACTCAAAGGAACCAGTAAAATACAGCCAAACCTGTCTATAAAGGCCACGCAAAGGAACCAGTAAACTACAGCCAAACCTGTCTATAAAGGCGACGCAAAGGAACCAGTAAAATACAGCCAAACCTGTCTATAAAGGCCATGCAAAGGAACCAGTAAACTACAGCCAAACCTGTCTATAAAGGCCACGCAAAGAAACCAGTAAAATACAGCCAAACCTGTCTATAAAGGCCACACAAAGGAACCAGTAAAATACAGCCAAACCTGTCTATAAAGGCCACGCAAAGGAACCAGTAAACTACAGCCAAACCTGTCTATAAAGGCTACGCAAAGGAACCAGTAAAATACAGCCAAACCTGTCTATAAAGGCCACGCAAAGGAACCAGTAAAATACAGCCAAACCTGTCTATAAAGGCCACGCAAAGGAACCAGTAAAATACAGCCAAACCTGTCTATAAAGGCTACGCAAAGGAACCAGTAAAATACAGCCAAACCTGTCTATAAAGGCCACGCAAAGGAACCAGTAAAATACAGCCAAACCTGTCTATAAAGGCCACGCAAAGGAACCAGTAAAATACAGCCAAACCTGTCTATAAAGGCCACGCAAGGGAACCAGTAAAATACAGCCAAACCTGTCTATAAAGGCCACGCAAGGGAACCAGTAAAATACAGCCAAACCTGTCTATAAAGGCCACGCAAGGGAACCAGTAAAATACAGCCAAACCTGTCTATAAAGGCCACGCAAGGGAACCAGTAAAATACAGCCAAACCTGTCTATAAAGGCCACGCAAAGGAACCAGTAAAATACAGCCAAACCTGTCTATAAAGGCCACGCAAAGGAACCAGTAAAATACAGCCAAACCTGTCTATAAAGGCCACGCAAGGGAACCAGTAAAATACAGCCAAACCTGTCTATAAAGGCCACGCAAAGGAACCAGTAAAATACAGCCAAACCTGTCTATAAAGGCCACGCAAAGGAACCAGTAAAATACAGCCAAACCTGTCTATAAAGGCCACGCAAAGGAACCAGTAAAATACAGCCAAATCTGTCTATAAAGGCCACGCAAGGGAACCAGTAAAATACAGCCAAACCTGTCTATAAAGGCCACGCAAAGGAACCAGTAAAATACAGCCAAATCTGTCTATAAAGGCCACGCAAAGGAACCAGTAAAATACAGCCAAACCTGTCTATAAAGGCCACGCAAAGGAACCAGTAAAATACAGCCAAACCTGTCTATAAAGGCCACGCAAGGGAACCAGTAAAATACAGCCAAACCTGTCTATAAAGGCTACGCAAAGGAACCAGTAAAATACAGCCAAACCTGTCTATAAAGGCTACGCAAAGGAACCAGTAAAATACAGCCAAACCTGTCTATAAAGGCCACGCAAGGGAACCAGTAAAATACAGCCAAACCTGTCTATAAAGGCCACGCAAGGGAACCAGTAAAATACAGCCAAACCTGTCTATAAAGGCCACGCAAGGGAACCAGTAAAATACAGCCAAACCTGTCTATAAAGGCCACGCAAGGGAACCAGTAAAATACAGCCAAACCTGTCTATAAAGGCCACGCAAGGGAACCAGTAAAATACAGCCAAACCTGTCTATAAAGGCTACGCAAAGGAACCAGTAAAATACAGCCAAACCTGTCTATAAAGGCCACGCAAGGGAACCAGTAAAATACAGCCAAACCTGTCTATAAAGGCTACGCAAAGGAACCAGTAAAATACAGCCAAACCTGTCTATAAAGGCTACGCAAAGGAACCAGTAAAATACAGCCAAACCTGTCTATAAAGGCCACGCAAGGGAACCAGTAAAATACAGCCAAACCTGTCTATAAAGGCCACGCAAGGGAACCAGTAAAATACAGCCAAACCTGTCTATAAAGGCCACGCAAAGGAACCAGTAAAATACAGCCAAACCTGTCTATAAAGGCTACGCAAAGGAACCAGTAAAATACAGCCAAACCTGTCTATAAAGGCCACGCAAAGGAACCAGTAAAATACAGCCAAACCTGTCTATAAAGGCCACGCAAAGGAACCAGTAAAATACAGCCAAACCTGTCTATAAAGGCCACGCAAAGGAACCAGTAAAATACAGCCAAACCTGTCTATAAAGGCCATCCAAGGGAACCAGTAAAATACAGCCAAACCTGTCTATAAAGGCCACGCAAAGGAACCAGTAAACTACAGCCAAACCTGTCTATAAAGGCTACGCAAAGGAACCAGTAAAATACAGCCAAACCTGTCTATAAAGGCCACGCAAAGGAACCAGTAAAATACAGCCAAACCTGTCTATAAAGGCCACGCAAGGGAACCAGTAAAATACAGCCAAACCTGTCTATAAAGGCCACGCAAGGGAACCAGTAAAATACAGCCAAACCTGTCTATAAAGGCCACGCAAGGGAACCAGTAAAATACAGCCAAACCTGTCTATAAAGGCCACACAAGGGAACCAGTAAAAGTGACCTTTATGGGCAGGTGACCTTCATAGACAGGTTCAAATAATATAAATAAAGAACAATTGGGATACAATTCTACTGACCTTTATAAGCAGGTGGCCATTATATAAAGGTGGCCTTTAAGGCAGGTTGGATTGTATTTAGAAAATTTGTCCATGGTAGACATTTTGCAAATATGACAGTCCTAGCTCTATGTCATGTAATCTTGTGATGACTGGCAGAAACAAACTCTCATTCCAACAGAATGTTTATTTGTCAGAACAAGTACCGATTTGGTCTGAAACAGGCAGAGGAAAATTTAATAACAAGACAAAAAAATGTGTCTCAACAAAATATTGTTAGGACGAGCGGCGATTGTATCCGAAACATGACAGACCATGCTTATACATGTATAACAGAAAAAGTATGACAAAGAATAAAACTACAGACAGGTTATGAAATACTGTAAAGGGGATTATTTTCGCAGGGTGAAAATTTCGTGATTTCTGAAATCTTGCATTTCGCGTGGGTGTATCTTCTATATAAATGATATATTAACCTGTATGGTAGACATTTTCGTGTGGGTAAAATTTTCGCAGTAATTTCTTTAGCGCGAAATCAGCGAAGTTTTTACCCCACGAAAATTTCCCCCTTTACAGTATACTTTTATCAGTTACTCAGTTTGAAAATGAAAGACCTAGCTTAAATGTCAAAAATATCAAACAGAAAGCCATAAATTCTAATACCTTACCTTTTCAGACAATCTAAGAACAGGTCCCCACCGACAGGATCAAACACCACATTGATACCTTTACCACCAGTTATCTCTTTGATTCTTTCCCTGACATTTTCTTTATTATAGTCTATTGTGTATTGTGCTCCTTTACGTTTTACTAGCTCACATTTCCTTTCTCCGCCACAGGCTCCTATAACCTGGAATATCAAATAGAGTTTTACAAAATTATATCACTTAATATACATTGTATATTAAGATTTAAGGCCTAGAACTGCTCACCTGAGAAAATCAAAATACCTGGTAATATGTAAAACATAATTTTTTTTCAATAAATCACTAAAAAGTTACAGAGATTCCTTAAGAAAAAGCAATTGGATTTATCTATGCATCAGTGCACCAGGTGTTGATGACTAAATATTGTGTGGAATGATTGACAACTTTGCACTACAGTTCAAGGGAGAAAATAAGTTCAAAGAGCAAGGTCAAAGGTCAAAGTTGAAATCAATTAGTTATTTTAGCAATCAATATATGACTTGTATTTTTAATAATGATAACACACCATATTTTGTATCTTTTTACATAATACACAACATATATCACTGGACAACAAACATGAGCACATGTTCTGTTCCTACCTGAACCTGGTTACATGTGTGTGTGTGATTATAAAACTTTCACCTTAGCACCAAATGCATTAGCAGCAATATCTACAGCAGCCAGACCTGTGCCACCAGCGGCAGCCGTCACAAGAACAGTCTCTCTGAAATAAAATCAGAAATACCTCTGTACAAATGTTATCTGCTATGTCCCTAGGCCCTACATACAGAAAGGTTGTCTGTGGTCTAAGTATCATGTTACTGTTTTGATAAATTTGAAGTGCCTACCTTTTATGAAAAGGTGGCATGAGAAACCAATAGCTGTACATCAACCATGGAAATGGCCAAAGAGCGGAGCAGAATGGAGGTATGGTGCTAGTCAAGATGATTTCACTTATATTGAGGTTCTCAGATCATGGTGGGTAGAGGAAACCTGAGTGCCTGGAAAAAACCATAAACCTTTGAACTGACGAAATTTCTCGCACTTGAACATAGGTCATGAGAGGTTTTGTAACTTTTAAGCACACATTTTAGACCATTTTACAATCCAAGGTGCTGAAATGATGGAGGAAATCAATGAAGGAGCTGTTGATTTTAATTTTAGGGATTTGTTTATAAAGGTTAACTCACTAATTACTAGGAATACACGAAAATCTATTTAAATACATAAAACAAATCATTGTTTTAATATTACTGTGAAATATCTATTAATTAAATTCTCTTTTGTGTGGAAATTTGAAATGCTACTTTAAGGTGCTAGCTCACTGAAAAAGCACTTGCAGAGGTTGTAATCTTACTGGTCCATTATATATATCCTGACAATGGGTAGGTAAACAGTGGTAAATGGTCTGATAGTTTTACTGACATCTTACCCAGCTTTGAGACAAGCTTTCCTTGATAATGCCAGTAAACCAGTAGCATAACTTATTAGGAAGGATGAAGCTGTTTCATAATCCATGGAATCTGGTATCTTCCACACATTCTGAATATATCAAAAATATCACAACTTTTATTAATTTACCCAATAAATTCATGTACAAGAAAACTGGTAAAATCTATGGATGCTTCTGAAATAAACACTAGTTCCAAAAGGGATATTTCTCATCGTATTTTTGCAGGAAAGACTTCCATTAGAACCCTCCACTAAAATTTTAATTTTGACTGAAAAAAAGTCTAAAATGACAGATTAAAGCCATTTTGAACATTTCTGTGAAAAATTATTCAATTATTCAAAAAATTTACATAGAATGCAAGGGGGGGGGGGGGGGGGGGGGGGGTACAAAAGTCAGAAAGGAAGTCTCACCTTTTTTATATATAAGTGTCTAGATAAAAATCAAAATCCAGTCATATACTAGTAACTATGACAAAGGGCAGCAGACAGGAATGAGTGGTACTGCCACTGGCTTTCCAAGTCAAGGGTTGGGATTCGGACCTCACTAAGGACTTGGAAATTTTCTGAGATGATTTTCATCTCCTGCCAATACTAGAGCAGTAAAAAGCTCATTACCAGAATTTTCTTTCGAATGAGACTCAAAATCGAGGTCCCATGTCTCAGTGCATGCTAAAGACACCTCTGTAGAGTTTGAAAAGAGTAGGTCATCTGTGGCTGCTACAGAGAATGCTTACAACTAGAAGCGAATGAAACAGAATGAGCAAGAAGATAAGAAGAAAGCTAAGAGATTAGGGATTTTTGTCACAAAACTTAAGTATCAAGATCGTACTATTATGCACTGCAGATCAACTCAAGGAGAACTATCTAGATTCCAAATACATCAGCTCTTAACTGTTCTGCTTACATACCCTTGAGGAAGTTTGCCTTAGTTTTATATGATACAACATGAATTTGTAAAAAAAGATATAGCCTACAGAAGATGTACATATGTGCACTGAGTTTCCTTGTAACAGGACAATTTTAAACTCCCCAGAGTTTCTGAAAACACTTCCCCAATGTTTCAATCAAGTTCTGAAAACACTTCCACAATGTTTCAATCAAATTCTGAAAACACTTTCCCAATGTTTCAATCAAGTTCTGAAAACACTTCCCCAATGTTTCAATCAAGTTCTGAAAACACTTCCCCAATGTTTCATTCAAGTTTTATATTTATGTCAATTGCAGCATGATCAAAATACGATTCCACCCACCCCATATCCCTGCCATATATGGGACCATATTTTAGTGTATAGTACCAATCTCAATAGTGAGGTATTACCCTGTGGTCCACTTTACATTGGGTTCCAAACCCACCACCAACAATGGACATGGCAACAATTCTGTCTCCTTTAGCGACTGTCTTGACATTTGAACCGACAGATAGCACCTCCCCAGAAAACTCAACACCTAGATTTAAATAAATAAAATGAGAATTAACAGTAGTTATTTGTGGTGCATTCCTTATTTTGAACACAACAATATTAAAGCAAATTATGTAACAATTTATAAAAATTGAGATCCAATTTGAAAAGTGTTTCCCAAACTATAAAGGTATTGCACAAAAGTTTTGGAAAACTTTTGCGAAGGACTGGAATTTCATTTAAGGGGGTCTTATTCCATCTCAAAGAATGTATTTGGCTTTTAATTTTATATTTAAGTATATCTTGTAGCTGTAAATGATTGTAGTAAGAATATAGAGACTTAATTTAAAACTTGATGCTGATGAGAACAGTCACTAAAATTAACATGTGCAAGTTCTCAAATGAACTCTGTTCCAAGGTTTTTTGGAGACAAAGAGTATTTGTTTATAATTTAAATGTTACCTGGAACAAATGGTGGATTGACTTTGACTTGGTATTTCCCAGCACATAGCAAAATATCAGCAAAATTGATACCACACGATTTAACGGATACAACAACCTATTTATAGGAATGATGAAAGAAAAATATTAGCAATATAACAGTTATTTGTGATATGACACAATATTATAGTTCACTCAAAGGTTAATGTATACATGTGACATGTACATTAAAATCCCCATCTTTCCAGAGGCCGCGATGGTCTAATGGATAAGATGTCAGTCTACAAATCCAGGGTCTCTCACCCCTGTGAGTTCGAGCCCTGCTCAGACCATATGTGGGAAAGTGAATTCTCTTTGCCTTTAGCCTTTACTGGTTATCAGTATAATAGACTGTCGGAGTGGTACGCTTGTCTGTGGCATACTGACTCAGGTGAGCTAGCACCTTAAAAGTCGCCCTGAATGCACGCTAGTACAAGGCAAACCATACAACACATTCCCACTTCACATGCATACACGAAATTGTTCATAGATTAATCCATAGAGATTAATAAAATAGTTCTCGTCCCGCATAGTTGAAAAATTGCTGATGGGATGTTAAGCAACATTCAACCAATCAACTCTACTTTCCAAACCACTCTGTGGCAATATTTCTAAAATTCAAAATACATGTTCTTATACATTTTGTAGTATGTTTTTATTCAGAGTATTTATTGTTAAAACATGATGCAGCACCAAAATTTGACTGAAATAATTTAAATACATGTGTAATAGAGAATTTGTTCGCAAGTGTAAATGCTTTAAAGGATAGTTTTTACTTGTGATTTATTTACAAATGGTATGTAG
Source organism: Anadara kagoshimensis (assembly GCA_021292105.1). NCBI lineage: Eukaryota > Metazoa > Mollusca > Bivalvia > Arcoida > Arcidae > Anadara > Anadara kagoshimensis. Next base: position 64,781,728 of record CM037862.1, on the reverse strand, counting down.
CCATTGGTGATTTCTACTCTATTTACCTACTAGATTTAAAATCACTTGGAATTTCATGCTATCTTGAACTTTTCCATCATGTTCATGTTGGAACGAAATTATGTGTACACATGTACTTGTTTTATACCTCATCATCACTATTCACTAGACTTTTGTCAATCTGTTTTATGTTTAAAGGTTTTCCCAGTTCAGTACACACTGCTGCTTGATAACTGTAATGTCTTCTTAAAAAGCTTAAAAATAAATAAAAATTAAAAGTAAATTATAAGAAGATCTACTTTGTGTGTTTTCTTTCTGTATTTTAACACCATCATATGAGTTTGGGGTATATGAAAGATTAGCATTTTCAAATAAAATTTTAATGGTGTGTGTGTGTGTGTGTGTGTGTGTGTGTGTGTGTGTGTGTGTGGTGTGTGTGTGTGTGTGTCAGTCATAGTCATACAAACCAAAGCAACAAAAATTGTGATTATTTTATATGAAATTATGTTATTTTTAATAAAAAGTTGATAAAATAAAATGTACTACACTTGTCTTGCTTATGTGATCAACTGTCTGTAAGTATAAGAATTTCAGAAATAATTTATGTACTGTATCTCTACCTCAGACACAATTCAGACGCATTGTCTCTTGGCGTAAATATTGTATTGCACAATTTCAATTGTCTCTTTAACACACGAAGACTTCTCATCTTATTCGTCTGTTTCAGGTTGCCAAATTCAATGAACGTCTTACTTATTGCACCGGAAATGTTTTCACTAAAACGAAAGTAACTTGCACATAAGATAGTTCCTTCCGTTTTCTGAACCACCACAATTGAAATCCACTGAACGGTCCCCTTTCTTAACTAAAATCTTTCCTTAACTTAAATATAGCAAATTTTAGCAACCTTTTCTTGGAACCAAATCTGTGGAGAGATATTTTTTTACAAAACTGAATACAAACGCTTTAAGCTACAAGTGATCTTCCAAAGACCTCTTAAATTCCTGAATATCTTAAAAATAAACAAAGTTATAAATATTTGAAATTTTGTCATATTTATGTTATGGAAAATCTTAGTTAAGGTATGATTGAGAAACTGGGGCCTGGTATCTCATGGACTATCATCCATAGGTCTTATTCGTAACTAAATATAACTTGACCCATCTAATCACTGAATACTGAGATACAATAACATATTAATACCAGTTTTAATTTTACAGCACTAGACGGCCGTTTCGGGATACAATTCCTCATTCCTCACCAGTCAGTGCTTGGACCAAAATTATGAAACGAAACTGTTTTCAAGATGTTGGAAAGATACCAAAGGACTAAAATATATTGTACCAAATTTAGCTAAGGAAATACTTTGCACGAGGGAGTATACCTTAGTTTTTGAGGGATTTCAGATTTTAACTAACAGGAAATTTAGACAATAATAATAATTGAAATGTGCGTAAATGAACGGGTTTCAAACCCAAATGTTATATATATTAGATCATGTTCCCACTACGGGGACTTTGTACAACGAAACAGACTGTATGCAGATAAATTGTTTAGGATTCTGCAAGCCGAGGCTAATCATGGCCGTCATCACAGTATTGTTGATAGGTTTGATGCCTCTTTTTTCAGGATTTCCCTGGATACATTTGACATCCCATAGTTCCATGTTTCTTTCACACAATTTTGATTACACACGTGGCGGGTGTAGCTAGCTAAACAGGAGGTGCTTACCTTTCCGGAGCACTCGGCCTCACTTCCCTGGTGAAAGTTCACGTGTCAAATCTAACTTGTCAGTTCCAAAGTTTTTACTTTTTTTTAATCACCATGATTCCAAATTAAACAGTTAAGCACCAATTAGCACACTATTCGTGTACCAAAATCTTAAACCTTCAACATTAAAACACTTACTCTGCATCTCCACAGTCTATGTACTGAGAGCTATCTTTCATATCAAAACAATTATATTATGTTCCCTAACAAAATGGAGCATTTTCATGTATTTCAGTAATAATCTGAATTACAAAAATACTTAAATTAATCATTAGGTACTTGAGTCACACCACTGGATACCATTTTGCTGATACATATAGTGCCCATCGATTAAAGTAGGGAGTGCCGTAACCAATATATTGTCCTTGTCTTGTTTGTTTTATCATTTACCTGTCCTTTTTCTTTCTTGTTCTTGGCTGTATTGCATGTTGTCAAGTACATGTTTTTTATTGCTTCGTTTTCTCGGTTCCGTCGTATGTTGCCAATTGCATGTTTTTTCTATTGTTTCGTAATATAAATTGCGTCGTATGTTGCCAATTGCATGTTTTTTCTATTGTTTCGTAATATAAATTGCGTTGTATGTTGCCAATTGCATGTTTTTTCTATTGTTTCGTAATATAAATTGCGTCGTATGTTGCCAAATGCATGTTTTTAAGTTAGTTTAATTTTGATCTTGCGCCCGTCATTCAAAGTAGAAAGTTTTATAATCAGTGACGACTTTTGTCTGCTCGTGTCTTTTCTTGTTTCAGGATATTAATGTTGTGTATGTTGTGGTGTTTTTGGTTACTTTTTCTAACGCTATAGGTACTACATGTCACGCATTCTGTCCCTGAAACATAAGGCACCTACTTGTTCCTCGGTCTGTTGAATGTCGTTAATAACAGTTAGAAACTAAACGATGGAAAAATAGTCAGGGAGCTGATCTAAAAAGTAGCCTCTTTATTGACCTCCCTAAATTTTAATACTACTATTATCTTCTTTTTTGGCGGCCATCTTGGATTGGCAGCCATTGTTTCAGTTAACGAAAAATGTCAAGTTGGAAACATACCTAGCCTGACTAAGTACATATAGGACAATAATATCCACCATGTTTCCTGCTTTTAACAAAAACGTTTAGGGGGTGTCAGATTTTTTGGGATCTACCCCCTGACTAAAATTGCATTTAATTATAAGAAGACCCGACAATGACAAACTCTTTAACGATTCATATAAGTTATCCTAGATGGTATTCAGTTACTCAGTAAGTTTCAATAAAAAAATATTTAAAAAAATGTTTAAGTGCTGGCAATAACCAGTGACCCGAACGACAAACAAACGAAAGAAGACGATGATATTACAAACATAAAATAAGGTTACCGATGATTAATTACGGTTTTGACCTATTTTTTACGGTTTTAACTGAATTATAAAATTGTGCAAGTAAAATGTTTTTTATACAAATAGGACATTGAACTACTCGATACCATATATAGCCTTTAAGTTGTCACTATGAACAAGTACAATTTAGATGCATTCCATGCTAATCAACGAAACGCCCTTAACCTTTGTAAACGAATCTGAACGTAAAATTAACCACAAACAAGATCAACAGACGTCAAAAATGAAGTGGTACAGTGGTGTTTTAAGCCATAGTCAAGAGCATTTCATTTTATATAAAGTCAGTTCAGGAATGGTTGAGGAAAGTGGAATACTCTGAAAAAATACTGACTCCGGCGAACTGACAAACTTTTTCAAACTAGGATCTTCCTCAATAGAATTCGATCCTAAGTGCTGTGGTTCGTAAACGCTCGCTTTACACACCACTCGACTACAAAAGTTCATAAACCAAGTTGTTAAAAAACACCAACAGACATTTGAACAGATTACAGTAGTAGTAGTAGTTGTTGTTGTTGTTTTAGTATTAAAATAGTTTATGTATGTGTCACAAATCATGCACAATATTAATATACATATAAATATTTTGCATTTAAAAACAAGTATGAGATCATGCCGACACGGTAAAAGTTTACACGAAGCTGCTCTTAAAACCACGTGACTTCATTATTAATTATATGCATGGAGAGTCCGATAATAATAACTAACATGTCTTCATATGTCTTAAAAACTTTATACAATACATTGTCAACGTGTGGTCACTACTAGTTAAAAACTGAACTTGAATGCAAATATTTAATAACATGACACTGTCTTTCCCGCGTTGAAATTGATTGATAAAACTGGAAAATAACGCGAAATAAAATGGATTTTTTTCCAAAAAGTCACGAGGTACCGTATTTTAAAAGAAATCTCTTCCCATTTCGTAAAAAAAACTCTCCATAGGTTTACCTATTTTTGAAATATAAAAAAAAAACAAACATTCCAATCTACGTCAAAAACCACAATTCCAAAGCAAAGTAAAAACCTTGAATATTATGGCAAGTTTGGTTAAACACCAATGTTTACATTACAAATGCATTGCCTTATATGAATCTCTTTGGAACCATTGCGTTAATTTTTCGATGACAGCAGTGTGTCGCGCGCTCTGTGTAAAGCGATACGTCAGTTAATATCTTCAGCCAATCCGCTTTCGATGTACAGCGGAGGAATACATACCACCAAGGGACTACTTATTCATTCATAATTTCCTGCGGGTTCATTCATAAATCTATCCGGCGACTGCAGGGACGCTCTTTACGAGCGGTAACAAACGTAGAAATTTGTCATACTGCACCAATTTTAAAAATGATTTGAAAATAAAAAAGAATAATTAAAACCAATATTTGTTGTCTTTTTATATCAAAATAATTTTTTAATGATTAATGTCCATTTCCCATGGCCGCAGTGAAAAAATTAGTGAGTCCGAGGACACCACATTTAAATTATGAACAACTGTTTGTTATTCGACTAAATAATTATATTCATGGTAATATCTTACCAAACAGATTATTGTTTCTAGTGAAAAAAGGAGAAATCGAATTTAATTTTCAAATGTGTTTTACGGAACTATATTTTACGATCGCCAAGCAACGAGACAAATCAACATGGCTGTTCTCTTTATATGGTTCTACAATAAGAGTTATCTCGCTTTAAGTGTTCCAACCACATTAATACACCGACTTTCGGAAAATTAAAAATACCTATTTGTGGGTAAAAATAATGTAAACATAAGGATTGAATGTCACTTTGAATGCTGTCATCGAGGTATGACTGCATCAGCTCACGTTCAAAGTTAACATGAATCGCTTCGCGATTCACTTACTTTGAACGTGAGCTGATGCAGTCATACCTCGATGACAGCATTCAAAGTGACATTCAATCCTTAATTGAAATTTCCATTTCATTTTGGAGATGTTTAACCATGGAAATGAACAGAACGGACAACTTGAATCACATGTAAAATCACAACGCAACAAAGACAAAGACGATGTGCATATACAGATTTAATTCATAGACAAACGGTTAATTACAATAATAATAAACTCCAATCAATTAATTCTACATGCAACACATATTGTACACTAGGTAACCATGAACGGTTTACACATCAAACTTTAAACAGACTTTTTCTTTACTAAATATATCCGACATCCGGAGAATCTGGTGTAAGCAAAATATCTCTTATCCGACAAATCTAAATAGTCATCAATTTTCATTTGATCGACTTGTTCTATTTCAAATTGTTGATTAAAATGCTGTCGTACTTCGGGGTCTGGGAAATCAAACGGGGGATGTCCGGGATCAACCTCGTTATGTCTGTCAAATATTTCCAGTAACATCCTACAGGTGTCGCTCATCAGCTCAGATATCACAGAGATGTACTTTAATCTGCAAGTAAAGAAAATAAAGTTGTTAAAAATTTAAGGTTTGCTAATATACTTATTTCAAGACCACAAAATTTCCAACAAGTTAAACATAATTATGAAGTGGTTAAAATTTGCGAAATGCGGTATAGTTACAAAAGTTTGTAAAATATGGAACGGTTCGAAACTTGCAGAAAATGGAATAGCTCAAAGCTTGCAGCAAGTGGAATCGTTCAAAGCTTGCATCAAGGGGACTGATGAAGGATTCTTGCAACAATTGGATTAGTCAAAGCTTGCAGCGAGTGCAATGGTTAAGGCTTGCAACAAATGAAATGGTTAAAACCTTAAATAAGTGACAAGGGTTAATGGTGAAATAGTCAAGGCTTGCAACAAATGAAATGGTTAAAACCTGAAATAAATGACACGGGTTAATGGTGAAATGGTCAAGGCTTGCAACAAATGAATTGTCCAAGGCTTGCAACAAGTGAAACGGTTAAGGCTTGCAAAAATTGAAATGGTTAAGGCTTGCAACAAGTGGAATTGTTAAGGCTGGCAACAAATGGAATGGCTAAAACTTGCAATCAATGACATGGGTTAATCTTGCAACAAGTGGAATTGTTCAAGCTTGCAACAAGTGAAATAGTTGTTGTAGTGATTGTAACCTTGAACATAAAACAGAAACGAGAAAGAATTATGAAAAAAACACATATCAAAGCCATCTATTGTGTTTAACTTTCATCTTTGGATGCGGGTACTGAACTTAATGACAAAATTGATTACAATGATGTGGTCAAGGGACTTTTGTAGAAATATAACCGAGAAAAGATTTTAGAGATTTTTGATTTACCAAATAATGACAACAATTTTTTAATTAAAATTTTACAATTCTGTATAGGCCAATGAAAGAACAATGTACTGTGTGGGAATGCAAATTATCCAATGGAAAGGGTTTTTACAAAGCTGCATAATCCGTAAACTAGATATATTCGAAAAATATGAAACTAAGTTAATATCTTGTTGGGTTTTTTCTATTGTGATAACTAATTATAACAACATTATAATAGACAATGGCACTATACGAACCTTTCTCCTTTAGAAATTGACCCAAACGATCCCCTGTCCCAGATGTACTGGAACTGACCTTCAACACTGTTACTGAAGTCATAAAAGTTACACTGATAAAGACGGATTCTGTCGTCTGCGCTTCTGTACAACATCCCAAGACCGCCTTCTATCGGAGACACCTCGTATTTGATTTCATTCTCTGTAAAGAAATCTTTAACAGCAATCTCTGATAACTCAGCTCCCACTACAGTGAATCCTTGTTTCCAGAGCCACTTAATGTCTCTAGATTTACCACATAGTGGTACAAAAATTTTCAAGTCGCCACCATTCTCTACTTTCAGATGCTGTATGTTACGTTTCAGAGCTCGATTTACATGGTGAAGTTGCCATACTGCTTTCCCGTTTTCCCATGCCCCTTTCCATTGTTCTAATAAACCTTTTCTTAAGTCCGGTATATCTCCTGAACACGCCATTTTGGGCTTTTTGGTTTATCACACGTGTATAGTTTTCTAGTAATTAGCTGCAATACGCGTGACCTGTTCAAAGGCGTAAACATGGATTACTTAAGGTTCAACGTTCTTGTAAACCAATGTAAAACTGTGAGAAACGTAATGTGAAGGCTGCCCAAGCGTAAAAAGAGAAAAACATAAAAACCATCCAAGCATGTCCATTGCACATACATATTTAACTTTTTCAGTAGGCCTTACTTAAAACATATCTTAATGAACATTACAGAATTTGCGTAAAAATGTAAAATAAAATAAAATAAAATAAAATAAAATAGAATTTAAAAGATATTTCTAAAAAATTACTACATAAAACTAGTGGTCGAGGGATATCCGATAATCTTTTAATTTTTTTTAAATGTGGATTATAAAACAATTGCTAAGTGATCCAGAGTCTTAAAATCGCGATCAGTTTTATTTTTAAAAGATGTTCAACAAGTAATTTGAGACATCGTCTTTAGTGAAGTGCTTAGAATTGTTTTGAAGGAAAAATAATATTTATGACGTTGCATTGTTATAACTTAGCAAAATTTTCAAACAATTATACAGATAGATAATAGGTTAATTTGTTTTGTTAATGGCATATTTCAGTGAGAGGAACCCGCTTTAGGCCACTGGCAGATCGAGGACTCCTTATTATGGGTAGAGGTTTCATGTTCACAACTGGTACTTTAAAATTGTTGTGGGTTAGTTGACATTAGATAAAACATCGGTGTATGTACATGTTTAGAGCCAAATGGAAAAAACACAAACATACTCGTTACTTACCGAACAAGTGATCGAGGTCGGAACCAAAAGATTGGTTGAATGTTGCTTAACGTCGCATCAGCAATTTTTCAGCTATTCGCGACGAGAACTATTTCATTACTTTATATGGAAAATTGAAAAATTTCGTGTATGCATGTGAAGTGTGTGCTGTATGGTCTGCTTTGTACTAGCGGGCACCAAAAGAGGGGTTTAGATTGACCGACCAGGACTGAGTTATTAGATTAACCAAATGGTTTGTGAAAGTTCAAAATGTTCAGATTAACTTGAATTAAAAATATTTGATATAATACTGAAATATTTACTTTAACTGCCTGTGTTTGATAATAACAATTGTGTACACTAACTTTTGAACAGAAATTCCAGAAATATTGCCTAAAATTTTTGCTAACCGACTAGAAAAACTATAAGAACTTTGAACAACTGCGCCTTGATGGCACCGTGTTGTATATTACCATAAAATTGGAAGGTTTTTAACTCGTTTCAGTTCCATTTCACTTTATTCTTTATTCTATTTCAAACTGGCTTGCATTAACCTTTCTTTCCGGAAGGTACCGTTTTCATTTTTGCTTTTATTTCCATTAAAAACGCGCCAAACTAGACACATGGATACCTTCCTGTGTCGGTGAGATGATTTTATCTTGGACTTTAACAACGTTCATCACTTGAATTGTACCAGGGACAATATAATTTGTGCAGTTAACCCTTTTCTTAATCGTATTCAAAACATCACGGAAGATCACCTAACCTTAGTTTACTGGTGGTCACCTGCTAATAAAGTCCAGGTAAAATTAATATATTATTCTTTGTTACCTAATGTTTTACCTGTGACCATATATCAAACTCTCCCCTATATAAAGACCACTAGATTTATTACTGATTACCTTTTTGATAGTAAGTGTATCAATGACTGGGTAGAAGAAAAAATGCGTGACAAGGGGTGATTTTATTTAAACGTCAACATACGGGAATTATAGGTAAACAATATAATATTGACCTGCCCCTTGTCCTTTTAGGAATATTCACCCATTACACTGTTATGATCTTACTTCGTACATACACAAGGCACGGATATATATATATATATATATATATATATATATATATACTCTTTGAAAATAGTACTTTCCAGTATGCAGATGATGTAAACAATTGTTTTCCTATAGAAAAATATATTTTTATATATATTATTATGTGCTCATCCATAATAGATATTTAAATAAAAGGTCAAGTGGACAGGTTAATATTGTTTGCCTATACCTGTTTGAGTGGTTTAAATTCTTCATAATTATAATAGTTATAGGCAAACACCATTGACCTGTCTGCTTGACCTTTCATTAGGAATATTCATATAGAAGGACCCACCCAGTAAATGGATAGTAGTAGGATTCACTGTTAATAATATGCACTCGAGGTACATGTTTAGTGTTCCCATTATGCAGATAAAAAACCCTAAACATGCACTCGTCACAATAAATATCTAAATTAAAGGTAAAGCAGACAGGTCAAGTTGTTTACCTATACCTTTATCTCATTTGATAATAATAGTGATAAATTATCTCTTACATGCAATAGCTAGACCTTAGATATTTTAGATGTGGTATCATTAGGACAAGTACTGGTAGTATTCCATTTGCCAAAACTTGGCATCAGAGGTCCAAAAGGGGAATCTTAAGATGGGCCCCTTATTTTATAAAAATTGTTTTAAAGATGGAGATTATTTGGCATGTTCTTAAAATGGGGATAAAGCCCATGGACATTTGCTTTGTCCTAGGTCTCTTAACTATATAGTGTCCAGTGGAACTAGGTCCTTTAAAAAATCTTAACATCGCAAAAAAAAATTTAGTAATTGACCTCTTGCATATTATCAAAATTGAAAACAAACATTACTAGAATTAATTTTAATTTATAGAAACATTTAAAAAATAAAATTTTCTTAATTATTGATTATAATGTATTTATTAGTCATGACTGATGAGATTTAGCACTTCAAGGCCACCTTGGTACAAATCTGAAAGTCTATGTTGGTTAATGAAGATGGTTATTAATCATGTATTTATTTTATATTTTATTTATAGATATAAATATTTATTTTTGTGTAGCCAGATGTCAGATCTAACATTCTGTCTATATTATTTAACACTTAATCTGCAGCTACTCCATGTAACCCCTTCCCTCATCCATCCCTCTTCCCGTTAATAATATATACAAACAGTTGCTAAAGATTCTTCAAATTACCATGGAAACCAATCCAAATGATTCGCCTAATTTATAATCAAATATATAGAGAGGATAACCTCTTAATTATCCATTTTGTTAAGTGGTTAGGTTTATAACAATTAAAATTAGATTTCCTAGATAACGTTCCGAGGATTATCAGTTAAGTGTGATGCTTCTAAACAATGTGAAATACCTTCCACTTTTAACTACAACCAATCAGAGTTCTTTTCAAAGAAACACATGTCCAATATTAATGAGAGACTGGGACCTGATCATATAAACACTCGGAAAATGGTAAGTTTTAAAAAAGCGAGAGTTAAACACTGTTATAATGGCCCCCATCCTGTCCAGAACATGGGAGGTCTCACCGACCTGAAACGAGTTGTCTTTTAACGCCTTACCGTTTAAGATAATGTTAACGTAATCAGTTTTATTAGGAGGATATTACAGTGTTACTGTATGTGTGTAAAAGTGTTCTTAATGGATGATAGATTACAGACAGTTAAAATATGTGGAAAAATTTTAATTAGCAGTGATTAAGGAAAATTTAATTATTAATAGTATTCAGAAGTTACATCCTGAAGTTTTAAAAAGTTTTAAAAAGTGTTATTTCATTAGGAATAGTTTACATGGATTTAAAGTCATACTAAAGTGGATTTAAAATTATATTATGTGGATTTAAAATTGAATTCATTTGGATTTATAATTAAATTTAAAGCTGTTACCTTTTTAAAAGTTAAAATTCTAGAAATAGAAGAAAAGGGATTTTTTTAAAAAGGAATATTTAATTAATTATTTTTCAGTTGGATTAAGAATTAAGCTTTTGTTACCTGTTCAACACCTTGTCGAGGATGTAAACTAATGCTCTTTAAAAAACATAGAAAATTAAAATGTCATTGTTAAAAACTTTATGAACTAAATAACGGAAAAAAAAGTTTTATACAATTATGTCACAATTTCTGATGTGTTTGATCTATCATAGGGATTAATTGTTGGTTTATTTTGAAAAAGAGCTGTGTTAAGTCTGTTAGCGTTAGTTATGAATATTTCTAAAATTTTAATTTTAAAAATGAAATTATGATGTGAAGTTTATTGTGTAATGTAAGATGGGACAAGATATATCTTTGTTAAGATCCCCATCTTTTGATTTAGAAAACCAAATCACATGTAAGTATCCATCAATATTAAATTAACATTTTTGTAGATTTTTAAACTTATATCCAGATGTAACCAGCTTTATATATTATATATGTGTATATGTTTAAATGAATATTCAATTTTTCTGCTTTTTGTATAAAGTTGTTTTAAAACTTTATAACAAAATGTGACCCATACTTATATCAAGATATTACCAGCTATTTGTCTATTGTATTTAAGGTCTTTGGTGTTTTATTGGGGTGGGTGGGTTAGAGGGTTCTTTTTTTCAATTTTGTTCAGACACAAAAATTGTTTATTTAATCCTTGTGTCAATTGGTTCTTGATTATCTCGCTTATATCAAGATTGTACCAGCTAATTATCTTGCTTTAAAAGTAATTTCTGTGTAAAGGTCTGTATAAAGGATGTTAGATACATCACTTATACTGAGATATCACTAATTGACTATAAATCTAGCATAAAAATATATGTTAATATTTATTTTTAGTAAAAGGGTTTTAGGATAATAGATGTCTCTGTTATAGGTCTATAGGCAGACATGGCCGAGTGATACTTTCACTGGCTTTTGAAGTAAAGTGTTGTGGGTTCAAACTTGTGACTTGGAAATTTTCTGAGAAGATTTTCATCTGCCCATACTAAATATGTTAAAAGTTAAATACTAGTATAGTCTTTTGGATGAGACTCAAAACCGAGGTCCTGTGTCTCAGTGCTTGCTAAAGACACCTCTGTAGAGTTAAAAAAAGGCAAGACCCTGTGGCAACTACAGATGACGCTTACAACTAGAAGTGATTGAAACAGACTGAGCATAGTAAGAGAGAAAAACATAAAAGAAATGGATTTTGGATAAATATAGTGATAGTAAGGATCTTATTTTGTCTGTTATATTCACTATATCCTACATCCTGCATCTTGAGATGGTGACTTCGAGTGACAGTATGTTTCAGTAACTTCTAGTTGTAAATGTCTTTTGTATCTCACTGTTTAACAATCTGTACAAACCTGTCTTTAGTTTACACTCAATAAAGCCTCAACTTATAAACCACAACACCTCCCTCTACATTGGTTAAAATCTCACTTTTGGAAAAAGTTTGCCAGTTCACTTCTGAAAGTTTTTGATTTTTTCCAAGTGGTCCAGTTTCTTCCAATTGACTGCCTCAATATAAATGAAAAATCTTAGGCTGAGGCTTAAAACATTATTATTCCATTCCAAACAAGTGTACACTGCGAGATGAAAACTAGTTTTGAACCAGTACACCTTGACTTCAAATGGCATTGCCAATACTGTAAGCCAAAAGTGGTCACAATTGAATTGCAGTAATACATTGTTATTATGCCCTCAAAAAGTTAGTCACCTCACTTATCATCACAATATTTTGAAAAGTCTGGTTTTATGTGTTTCATAATATGTTACTTTCATTATACCTTCAAACTGATGTATAATATTAAAATTTGACTGAAGGTTTTAAAATCAAAAACATGTCCAAATCACAATCCAGAAGCAAATAAAACTTTGAAACTGACAAGTCAGGTTAGACATGTGAGCTTCCACCAGAGAAGTGAGGCCGTGTGCTCCGGAAGGGTAAGCACCTTTTGTTTATCTAGATACACCTGACACATGTCTAATCAAAATTGAGTGAAAGGAACATGGAGCTATGGGACGTAAAATATTTTATGTTATATTTCAGGCCAGGGTCAGATATTGGATATACATATTGATAAAGAATTATCAAAATGGAAGCTAAAGGCGTTAGTTATGGAACGGAGAGTCACATCTTATTGTCGAGGAAGGACTGTACTAGGGGCACCTGTTGTCAAAAAAATTACAAGTACTTTAGAAGAATTTAGATGGCCAGATCAAAGTATGTATGATTATAATAAATCTGTACGTCACTTTATTATTTGCTAATGCAAGGCTGTTGACTTAGTACAGGGCTGTTGACCTGCTTATTTGGGGCTGATAATGGGCCCTATCCCCAATGTTCAAAATCTATCATTTTTCCCAAATATTTTGGTACTTTTCCTGATTTGAATTAATCAAGAACAAAATACATGTAGTAACTTTTTCATTTCTACCAAGTATGGTTCCCATTAAATTTTCAAAATATATGACACTATTCTTACTTTCCCAATTCCATGGTTCCTGGACCAATAAGGAGTATGACAGCCGTGGGATGTATAGTCTATATGGCTCATTAGTGCCACTGCAATTTAAATACCTTAGGACAAATCCTGATTCTAAAGAGTCTACACAGGAGCTATAAGTAAACGGACAAAAGCTCCTAAATCTGTTTTATGTTTTTGTAAGTTAGAATTCTTGAATTCAAAGGTGTATGTATAGAAAAAAAATCCAAAATACATGTACAGTCCAACCAGCTGCCTTAACCCTTTAATTGGCAGATACGCCAAACTACGCCATTTTGATTTTCGGCGTGTCAGGTGTACTATTTTCGGCGTGGAAATGTGATTTGTGGACGGATCTTTAAAACCCTGGTACCAAAACAAACTAGAGAAAATTTCCTATCAACTTTGTTCTTTCTGTTTTTCTTTACAAACACTCTGTTCTATATATTTTTTACTTGAAATTCAAGCACGCAATTCAAATTTCTATTTTCGTGAATTTTTTTCTACACTATATAAACCCGATTTTTTAATGTATTTCTAGATGTTGAAATGCTGTGAAACTTATATGTGTGAAAAATAGAGAAAAAATCATAAAAAAATATACAAAATCATTTATATGATGCGAAATGACGGAAATTGAGAACTTTGAATTTGTACTACATGCGGGCGAAAAATTCGTGTTTAGGTTAACACATCGTTTTACGCCGTATTTTTTGCACTTTTCCAGTACTTTCGAGGCATTAGCTGTAATCGACACCATGTAAAACGTGTGTTTTCGAATGGATTGTATCATATTTTTTATCAATTGAAAGGAAATTTAATGCAGAATTCAACTATATAATTTCAAAACTCTAAAATTAGATCTGCGAAGTTAAATGACGATTTAATAAATATGCTTTAAAAGTCAAATCCTATACAACTTTGACGTTTTTGTCCAGTCTTCCGCGACTGGTACGCTTTCTTCACTTTAAGATTTTTCGACACTGAAATGTCAGATCAGAGAGATATTTGTAATATAATAAAAAAAGTATTTCTAAGGAATTCTGTTCATTTACATTATTCAAATATTGACTTTTGATTACTCTTTTATTAGTCTAAAATAAAGGGTCTTAAAAACAGCGTTGAAGACAGCCGATTTTCAGGTTTATATCCCATTGGTTTGCTCAATTAAAGTGATTAAAATGAAATCTTCATATGATGAAAAGGCAAATATTCATAGCTATCCATTGATATATCAACGACTAACAGAAGTCAAATAATTTAAAAGATATCACAAATTGAATTTGCATCACATCTGGTACATTTTGCCGATTTTGTAGTGTTACGTACGACGGTAGATAAATGTCTTCTACTACGTCCGTAACAGATGTATATAAATATACCAGACTAGGGGTCAAATACTAGATCGGTGATTCTGAAAGGATGGTTTTTTTATATTATCAATATCATCATTGGAAGTATTTAACAATTCATTTGATAATCGCAGTAATAAACTGAAAATTTGAGTGATCCAAAGTATCACATACTATAATAAAACTTGGAAATGTGATCTTGGTTTTGTTCTGATCCATCACGCGTGATTTTAGAAGTGATAATGACTGTTGATGACATTCCCATACATAAGTCATGGATCCCCTATCCACTCGGGCACATTTCTTTTTATAATACCATAAAATGTAAACAACACTGCTTTTTAAGTATTTTTTCTTGTCGGGTATGATAATTAACCACTAGTATTTATTGTAATATTAATAATTATTACTTATATTGATGAGAGTGATTGCCAGCACGAGTATCATGGCCATCGCATACTATGTTTGCCTCAGTAAAAATATTACAAACACATACTTGTAAAAGGCATCTACGGGTAGGTAAGCCTGAAGTACGCTAAACGGTCTGGTGGGGTAGCAGTGAACAAACACTATAAACGGTAAATTCTGGCAAGGAACAAGCAGCTCAAACACACGTATATATGTACTGTGGCTAAATACTACACACATGAATAGCACATTGTCTCATTGCATGTGAGTGAAAGATTCCCAATGCGAATTCAAACACCTTTTTTATGCAGGAAACGCATTTACTTCTTTGTCGCGTGCGCTAAATAATATTTTTGAAGCATTGTTTATCGATACTAAAAAGTGTTTTAACTATGAACACTCGAAAAATTCCAGAACACTTCAGATTGGTGTTTTTTGTACCGTTTCTTATTATTTTAATTTTTAAGGATCCTCTGTGAAAGTGCTTTTGGTGCTTCTCTGGACTTATAAAAACTTCCCTGTTTATACCACACACACATGCATTTTAATAAAATGGCATTGCTGCTGAACTGAAGATTCGTGTATGTAACAATATTATTCAGTATAGAAAGTGAATTTGACAATTATACAATTATAGCCCGTTTATGATAGAGGGGACACTTTCTTGCATTTTCAGTCTATTGGTTCTTGAGTTTTACTTTTTTACGCCCTTCAACAGATATAATTTGTTTCCAAAAGAAACCTGAATAGCCTCTCGCACTTGCAGTATATTTCATTTTAGTACATTCTTATCTGGAGTCCAATGAAATACAGAAGTTCGAAGCTGTCAGTTATCCAAATCGATTTTTTATGTTGAGTTATGGTGTTTAATTAACGAATATTTCACTTATATCGAGACTTCGCCAGCTATAGGCGAAGGTGCAGAAATTTTGCCTGTGTTTGCGCTTATGGCATTATACAGCAGGGTTCTTTAGCGTACCGTGACGCGGTATGTTTGGCGAGAACAATCTAAAGTTAATAAAATTTAGTCTCTATTTGCTAAGTTACACACGATTTATAGCATGGGCTACTATCATTAACCATCAGTAACGGCAACTTAAAACATATTGGGGTGGGGGTTAGGTGGCCAAGTGGACTTAAGTTTGTAGTTACGGATCACAAGCCTACGTTCGAACCCCACTCGGAACACATCCTAATGTGAGAATTTTTCATTTCCTTTGCCGAAGGTTTTTTTTCAAGACCATCCGGTTTCCTCCACCATCCTTGATCTGACCGCCTCAATATATACAAAAGCAGTGTATTGCTTGTTCATTGTTATTCATGTATGTATGTATGTATGTATGCATTTTGTATTTCTTCTGTTATATACATGTTCCAATAAGTTATATAACGTACGGAAATAAGATTGAATGGAACTGAATTGACTGGGTGGTAAAACATGTTGACAACACACAATGTGACCAAAAACAGGACACAACAGACAACACAACACAAGGTTTTTTAATCAATATAGGAAAAGACATAAATATATTGAGACCACTGATTATAAAACTCTTAACTGTTGATAGAGTGCTCGCTCTGTAAGTGGAAGGTCGTGGGTTCGAACGCCAACCGGGTCTGACCAAAGACTCAAAAGTGGGTATTGACTGTTTTTTCACCAAGCACTCGGCATTACGAAATGAAAGTCACGATTCTTTCGGATGGGAACTAAAATAGATGAGGCCCTATGTCACGATAGGCTCGGTACGATAAAGAACCCTGATGTATAATGCCATCCGCACCTTCGCCTATAGTTGGTGACGTCTAGATATTCGTGAAATGTTCTTGATTGGGACGTTAAACATCATTACTCACTCGCTACTCCTAACTGTACACGGGGACTGGTATATAAATGTGTTGGGTTGATAATACTATACATGACGTAAGTCCTGATGTTCTCAATCCCGACATTGAGAATATGTAGTGACCATTTGAACTACACTCTGTTGAAAAGACACCAGTTGTAAACAGTTTTCTGTTTTGGTTGCCATGGTAATGGAATTTGAGATAATTAAAACGGTTTAGTATGAGTCTTCTAATTAAAAAATATGTTTACCATTGATCAGTTTATATATATTGTTAAAGTTATAAAGTCAAAGTTACAGTTTCACCTTTTAAAATATATACCAAAAATAAAAGCATTTACATGGTTT
Source organism: Anadara kagoshimensis (assembly GCA_021292105.1). Classification (NCBI taxonomy): domain Eukaryota; kingdom Metazoa; phylum Mollusca; class Bivalvia; order Arcoida; family Arcidae; genus Anadara; species Anadara kagoshimensis. The sequence continues at coordinate 64,764,415 of CM037862.1, read as the reverse complement.
TTTTCTAATAATTGACCGAAAATCTATTATTTTTGAGTTCCTATTTTGGGTGAAACACGAAAATTTTGAGTTTATTCCCGTCTATTCATCTTCACCTAATAATCAAGTCATGTTAAATAATAAAATTTAAGTTTTACATAAACCCAAGCTCAAGGGATTATTAGAATAAAGTAAAATTACTCAATTTATCTCTTGTGTAACGCAGTTACCACACTTTTGGTTACCATGGTAACGGATTTTTTGTTTGAAATTACCATTTTAGTGAAAGCAGAATATGAGTCTCCTAAGTATATACAATTTATATATAATTATTATCTGTCCAAGTCCTGATATCATTAGAGTTTTGGACTAACATTTATCGCCTCAACTTTTACAAAAATGAAACAAAATGAAAGTTTTTGCATGTTTTTATAAAAAAATCGCCGAAAATGCTACGGAATTCGGAATTCATATTTTGGGCGAAAACATAGAAATTATAAAACCATCTTTCGTATTCAAATGTATTTAATAGTTTCTTTGATGTTATTTACCAAAAGCCATATATTTTACACCTGCCAATATAAGAAAATAGCAATATAAAGTGAAATAAAACAGCATTTTCCTCTGTATCTTGGTTTTTGCATGGCTTCCGTTGCCATGGCAACCGTAATTTTACTGAAAATATTTTTAAATACAAATTTTGTAGTAACAGTTTATTTATGTGTATGGTTTAGTAGTAGTAAAATTTCAGCTTAAACTTTAATATTTGTGTCAAAATAATGATCAACTTTAACCAAACAAAATGCATTTTTGGCATCAATAGTATGCCGTTTTTTATATTTTTCGGCTAATAACAACGAAATTTGTTCTTTTTAGTTTTTGTGAAAAAATGCAAATTTTAAAATTATTTTTTTGCAGCATCTTTCATTGATACTTAACTTTGAATTTCCTGCAAAACCATATTTTTCTAGCGTACTGGTCTCAAGATATAAGACATTTATTTTAAAAAATGCAAAATTCAGCAATTTTTCACATGTTTTTGTTGTAAATGTGGTGTTTCTGTTGCCATGGTAACCGATATATGGATGAAACGTACCTAAAAGAGAAGTATAGTATATGGGGATACAAAATATATATGGGTTGGTTATTAGCATTTTTACTGCAAATACTCTAAAATCTGCATTGAAAATAGGGTACAGTTTTTGCACTTTTTCCAAAATTTCTCTGCCAATTAAAGGGTTAAAGGCCACCTCTATATAAGGGTCACCTGCTTATAAAGGCCAGTAGAATTGTATCCCAATTGCTCTATATTCATATTATTTGAACCTGTATATAAAGGCCACCTGTCTATAAAGGCCGCTTTTACTGGTTCCCTTGGGTGGCCTTTATAGACAGGTTTGACTGTAAATAAAAAAACTGTATTTCTTCATCACACTTAGGTAATAACCCCATGCAGTTGAATTTAACACATTTGTAAATACTGCTATTTTTATCCCCTGGTTTTTTCCACATGATGATAACTACATTATATAATTCTGTATATTTTTTATACTTCACAAAAATGGTAGTTCTTGATTCTTAAAAACCTCAGCAGTTACTAAAACAATTCTTGACACCTTTAATAACAGGAAGCAGTTAGTCTCTCGCTGAGTTTACTTTCAAACATGCTTAATTATGAAATTGCATGCAACATTTCTTGAAGGTCACGGTAACCATGTGTTAATGATTAACATAGGAAATTATGTTTTGTCAGTAAAAAAAAGTAATTTCCTGATGAGAAAAATGGTATGGATAGGATCTTAGGGTAAATCCATCAAGCTGTAAAAATGTCGGCTAATTTGTCATGCAACCATGTATGTTTTTATGTAAGAACTCGTATAACAGACTGTAGTGAAATATTATCTCTGAAAGATGTGTATACATAGTGTTTGTATGTAAAAAAAAGATCTATATTGTATACTTACAGTCAAACTTGTCCATAAGGGCCACTCAAGAGAACCAGTAAAAGAGGCCTTTATGGACAGGTGGCCTTTATATACAAGTTCAAATGAAATGAATAAAGAGCGATTGGGATAAAATTTTACTGGCCTTTATAAGCAGGTGGCCCTTATATAAAGATGGCTTTTAAGGCAGGTTGGGCTGTAGTACAATGTATCTTCGAAAGATGGTCTAAAGTATTTGTATGTAAAAATTCCTATTTAATAGGCCTATATAGTTTATACATGGTATATCTGAAAGACGAGCTAAAGTGGCGAGACTAGAAACAATAAAGTGTTACCAAATACAAAGTCGGAAACTGTAAAACATGAATTAATTGTCTGAGACAATAGATGATGGTGTCTGTTACCATCATCAAAAGGGGAATTTTTAAATAAGCTGATAACAGAAATATTTTATTTTATAAAGGGATTTTTCATTCTTTCATTCATACATTTTATTTCATTCATTCATTCATTCATTCATTCATTCATTCATTCATTCATTCATTTCCAATGAGTTCAATGAATTCAATTCATCCAATCATTCATTCATTTATTCCTTACTCCATCCATCCATCCATTCATCCATCAGTTCATTCATTCATTCATTGAGATTTTGATTATAACAGACATTATTTGACATTGATTTTAGTATCGGGTGTTATTATGTATATCATCTAGGTTATAGTATGCTAGAAAACTGAAAGTATCACAGAATAACTCTAAATTGTCTAGGGCAATTAAAATCAAAATGGCAAGACTAGAAAACGATGGTCTAAAACAATTTAGATCCTCATGTGAGACGAGCTGATTGTAACATACTAGTAAATGATTTGATATGGGGTTGTTTTAATTTTTATATTTCAAATGCAAAATTGTGGTTCAAAGTTGATATTTTAAAAACTGATTGTAACTATAACTAAAGAATTAAATATATATTTTACCTATACAGTAAAATCTTGATTCATCACCATGATTAGTTCTGTCGGATTTTGGTACATGTATAAAAAAGAAGTTTAGCAATAAATGGAGAGAAACTTCCATAAGAGAAATGGATTTTGGTATTTCAAAACCGTGTGCAATAAGCAAAGTGACAAAATTATCAAGTGTCATTAAAACTTATACGTTTTAATGTATTTTTGTAATGGTTCAGATTTAGTTTGGAAGAGAATTCCTGGTAATAATCCAGTCTGTGTTTTGCTTGTAATGGCTAGAAATACAAGACATTATAATATAAAGTGATAATACAAAACTATATGGATTGATGGACATTTTGGTATGCGTATATTGAGGACTGGATAGCAATTTTTTATGAGATGTTTGAGTGGAGTAATGGTGTTTTATATGCCAGTCAAGACTCTTTTACTTGTATCAGGGCAGTCAATTCTGGGATGGTGGAGGAAACTTGAGTTCCCAAAACAAACAACCAACCTTCAACAAATCAACTGACAATTATTCTATCACTAGGATCTAGTGAGAGTTGGGTTGAGTAAAAGTGTTTAAAGTCCCAGTCAAGAATGTTTCACTTATATGAAAGACATCACCAACTTTAGACAGAGATGCAGAAATTTCGCCTGTGTGTTGTGCCGATAGAATTATGCAGCAGGGTTCTTTATCGTGCTACACCTACAATGACACTGGACATTTTATTTTATTTTAATATTTCATCTGACAGAACCATGACTTTTATTCGTAATGCCAAGTGCTTGGCGAAAAAACATTCACTTTGAAGTCTTGGGTCAGACCCAGTCAGGACTTTGATCCTAAGCTGCTCTGTAAGTCAATGCTTTAGACTACTTGGTCACTCGGAGGCCCACTTTTTTTAGAAAAATCAGACAGAAAGGTAATGATGGATTCCTGAATCAATATATAAAGGGTTTGTTTTCCTTTGTAATGCTCCATTTACAACATTCCTCATTAATCTATGGTAAATGAATGAATGAAACAGAAAAATGATGAGCTTAACAGGTTAAAGTGATAACCTGAGTCACAGACGGTTTGTCGGCCATTAGGTGTGATGGAATGTTCTTGTACAATAAATAATATTACAGAGAGATAGAAATTCAAGTATTGAGTTTTAGAAATGTTCTTTTGTTTTTCCAATTTACATGTAAATGTCAAGTTGACTTAATATCATAGTGTGTTTATATAAAGGTGTGGTTTGGGAACCATAGATAAAATTATGCCTTGAATGGTTTATAATTTCAGATTTTAGGGTAAGCGATAATTTCTTTTCTTTCACAAGTTAAAAAAAGATGTATTGCCCTATAATTTTGAAATCTGGTTTGGTGTTTTGGAACTTTTAAAAAATACAGAAGGGAAGAAGGTGATCTTTCTGCTTGAGATGTACCATAGTTTGGCAGTCATTTAGGTGTAATAAAATTTTCAATACGATACTTGGTAGAAATTACAGGTAGAAATAAATTTGCAAATATTGAGTTTTTATTTAAATATAATTTGACAGTCATCAGATGAATTTTATATGAGAGAGAGAGGAAGTCATTAATTGCCATTATTATTTTTTGTTAATTTTTAGAGGCTTTGGTGGCCAAACATTATAAAGTACCAGTTTAGAGATCACCACCCATGTTCAGATTCAGGGGTGGGGGTTTGTTGGCTTAGTGGTATAAAGGTTGCCCTTATGGATTGCAGGGGTTAGGTTCGAATCCAACTCTGGACAGATCTTAATGTGAGAAAGTTTGTCAGTTCAATTGTCAAAGGTTGAAAGGTTGGTGGTTTCTCCAAGCCCTTTAGTTTTCTCCATTTCAGAGCTGAAGGCATAAATTTAAGTGAAAGAATCTTGATTTGCAGAAATCAGAAATCCTATTTTGGCAGATTCCAAAGCAAGAAAGTTTGTCAGTTCTCTTATTGAAGGTTGGTGGTTTCCTCCATCATCCGTCTCAATGTAAATAAAGAGTAACAACTATACATAAAAAAAGAATATCCATTCTAAAGTTGGACTCCGCTCTTATGGGGGGGGGGGGGGTTGCTCTGGTGGCCGAGTGCTTACAGAAACACAGCCTCACATCATCTAGGTTTAAATTCTACTCACTACTTGGGACATAAGTTTTTTTTTCATTTCATTCACAGAAGGTCAATGATTTCCACTGGGCACTCTGGTTTTCTCCATTATCCATGCACTGACCACCTCATTATAATTGAAATAATCATTACTGGTAACATAAAACCATATTACTCCATTCCTCTCTACTGTTACTGTTAATTTTGAGTTTTGGTGGCTGTAAGAACAAATGGAATTTCACTTTAATATAAATCATTATCCTGAATACAGAATCTGCAATGGAATGTTGATGTAGTTTCACTATTGTGAGTGCTAGGCTATGGTCGATATGATATACAAAATATGTGTACTGTTGTTGTTGTGGGTCAGTGATGGAATGGTCAGTTGTTGATGTTTAAATTAACAGGAAAATCGTAAACAGCTGTAAAAATCATTATACAATTATATTAGTTTCCTGTAGTTGGTAGTGGTTTTTATATTAGAATAAAAGTACAACTGACTGATTGTTTTGTGGCCTGTTGTTTTACAGCATATCAGCAATTATTTCGGCTGTTTCCAAGGACAATTTTTGTTAAAACTTGATAATTCTATACACTATTTTAATTGTGTGTAGTTTGAATTTGTGATATGCTTTTGTACTGGCTCAAGACACTAAAGAATGCTAGTACACTGACCCATTCATCCCTTTCAGCCACCATTAACTCCCTTTCAGCCACCATTAACTGCCTTTCAGCCACTAATTTAGTTAACATCGACTAACATTTAAGCTATTTTTCACCACTTCACCATCAACCTGTTTTCACTGATATTGGTTAGAACATCTTTGTCACTATTCTTTGGCATGAGTTAAAATTGATAATGCAGAAATTCAAAATCCTAAAGTCAAAATCAAAGCTATTTATACCTCCTGCAAACTATTTTTAAAGGGGTATATAGGAATCACCATGTCTGTGTGTCCGTCTGTCTGCTTTTCCATGTAAATATGTGTCAGGATCATATCTCAAAATTCCTTTGGACGACAGTCATAAAGCTTCACATGAATAATCTTCATTGTTTAAAGATGTGTCATGACCATGAAAGTAGTTCGTATAGGAAATGTCAAGGTCGTAGCTATAAATTAAATGTTTCTTGTTTTGATTTGCAGTATGTATATAAAGTTGCACTGCATATATACCTTTTTGCACATAAATACAATTGTGTCTTTATGCAGATCGATGTATTTAAGTGACTTTTATACATGTGATAGCCAGATGTATTGTAGAAATTAGATAATACATATACAGATACATACATGTTGTATCTACTGTATACTGGTAATTTAATTTTATAAACTTACATAACTCAATAATTTGACACTCTAATTAAGCATTAAATCTCAAATAAAGGTTCACAATTTATACAAATTTATCCTGTTTGTTACAGAATTTCTTCTTCTTGTGAATCTTCGGGTCATTCAGGTCTTGACTTCATTATTTTTTCTCTGTAATATATTGCATTTTTATAAAGTTTCTAAATTTATACAAATTTATCCTGTCTGATACAGAATTAAATAAATTAGGGACGAGAAAGCTAAGTAAATACGGGTTTTGGGTTTACTGAAGGTTCAGTATAGACAGATTTAGGGATAACTAGACTGATCTTGTGTTACCACAGGGTTGAGTTCAGACCAGTTTTGGGTTTACTGAAGGTTCAGTATAGACAGATTTAGGGATAACTAGACTGATCTTGTGTTACCACAGGGTTGAGTTCAGACCAGTTTTGGGTTTACTGAAGGTTTAGTATAGACAGATTTAGGGATAACTAGACTGATCTTGTGTTACCACAGGGTTGAGTTCAGACCAGTTTTGGGTTTACTGAAGGTTCAGTATAGACAGATTTAGGGATAACTAGACTGATCTTGTGTTACCACAGGGTTGAGTTCAGACCAGTTTTGGGTTTACTGAAGGTTCAGTATAGACAGATTTAGGGGTAACTAGCCAGATTTTGTGTAAACTTACACAGTTTAGACAGGTTGCACTATATATATATATATATATATACACCGGTATATATATATATGTATATATATTTAGAAGGAAAAATCAGAGTTTCATATTTAAAATACAAAACATTTTTACCGGTAATGAGTAATAGGTAGAAAATCGCTATATAAATGAATCATCTTTAAATATTCTAAGTAATATATATACAAAGAAATATATACAAATATTTTTTTTTCTTTCTGATCTCACCTTCTGTAACATATTTATATAACTTAAGATAATTCTGTAAACTGTTGTTAATTTTGGACGTTAAGTTTGTGTAGTAATGAATACCAGACACCTGTACCGTTTACAATGTTAAAACAAAATCCACGTGAAATAAAACAATCCCGGAAAAATAAACGTAATCGTAAAACACAAAAACGCAACTCTAAACAATTTACACTGTAAAATAACACATCTTTTGAGGTAATTTATACATTTTTAAAACATTATACAGAGTATAGGTTCACATGGTTTCAGGAAATTTATACATTTAAAACATTAATCTTGGCACTGTTAAGTTGGGCGTGTATACTTCTGACGTATTACGTGCCTGGCAACTTTTCATTTAATCCCACCTGCAGGATAAAGAGTTTGCCAAAATTATTAAATTATAATAATCTGTTGTTGATTATTGTTATCCTATCTGGTTTGAATTATTTTATGGTATTTGAGTAGAGTAGAGTAACAAAGTTAAGACCCAGTCAAGATTCTTTCACTTATATTGAGTCAGTTCTGGAATGGCAGAGGAAACCCTGGTGCCTAGTGAAAAACCACTGACCTTCAGCTAGTGAATTGACCAATTTTCTCAAATTATGATCTGTCCTGAGCGGGATTTTAACCTACCGTAGGTGGTGCGAGATGCTTTGATCAGTAACCACAGGGTTTTGACTACTGTCACTGAGGCCCCTTACGAATGATATTTTGCCAGAGTTTAATATGTTTCTTGTTTTGTTGTTGTTGAAACAGAAATGATTTTGTTGAGTATAAAATAAGTGGATTTTAATTTTTTTTTAATTTTTTTTTTAAGGTTACCAGTTTTAAGTATATATTAAGTTTTCAATCCTGGTAGTCAAAGGATTTATGTTTGGGAATTTATGGGAAAATTTTGTAAAGGTACATTATGCTTTCACAAATTTTAGCAAATTAATTTTAGTAATTTTAACCTGAGTAAAGTTATTTCACAGGGTTAAACATTTATGGACTAGTTGGTGTCTGGTTGGTTAGGATTGTTGGTTCTAACACTTGTCACCCAGCCACACCATCACCCCCACCCACAATACCCCCAACCCCAACCATCTTAGATATTTAGTTTAATATATGAAGATGCCTGGAAAAACTTCGAGAAATTTCTAATATATTTATGGTCAACTGGTCACATAGACTTTTCACCAGTCAAGTTCTCAGGTTTGTATATCAGAGTTATCTCCCTTATGTCATTGTTGAGCATAGACAGCAGAAAGTGATATTTTTATCATTTCCTAAAAATGTTTTAGTTGTAATGCTAAGGTGGGGATAAAAGTAAGCAGAATTGTCCCAAGTATAAATTATGAATGTACTATTGTATTGTTTAACAAAATTAAAGAAAATCAAATTTATATTTCATCCCCCTTCATAAATAATAGTAGCTTCAGGACAGTATTTTATAAGCATAAATATCTTAGTTATAGACAGTTGGTAGATTTAGGTTTTTAATTATCACACATAGTTATCATGTTTTAAGTTAAATAAATTGTAGCAATAAAATTATTTTTCATTTTCACAATTTTGACTCCTAATTTTCACAATTACAAAGGTCCTGGTCCTAATTTCACAATTACAAAGGTCCTGGTCCTAATTTCACAATTACAAAGGTCCTGGTCCTAATTTTACAATTACAAAAGTCCTGGTCCCAATTTCACAATTACAAAGGTCCTGGTCCTAATTTTACAATTACAAAGGTCCTGGTCCCAATTTCACAATTACAAAGGTCCTGGCTCCAGTTTCACAATCATTCCTTAGCTAAGATTTTCCTTAACTTACATTTAGCAAATTTTGTTAATCTCTTTTTGGAGCTGCTGGTGAATATTTTTTTCAAAACTAAATGCAAATGTTTAATTCTAGCAGTTATCTTAAAATTGACACCATAAGTTCCTGAATATCTTCAAAATTAACAAAATTATAAGGATTTGAAATTTTGTAAGATTTAAGTTAAGAAAAATCTTAGCTAAGGAATTATTGTGAAACCGGGGCCTGGTCTTAATTTCACAATCATTTCTTAACTAAGATACTCCTTAATCTTGCAAAAATATGTTAATAATTTTGTTAATTTCTGAGATATTCAGGAATTTAAGGTGTCATTTCGAAGATCAGTCAAAATTTGTTACAGCTGTAATTTCCTTTTGTTGAATTTTAAAAAATTTTTAGTACATAAAATGTTGCCAAAATTGACGAGATTTAAGTTAAAGAAAATCTTAGTTAAGGAATGATTGTGAAACCAGGGCTTGGCTTTGTTAACAAAAACTGACGTAGACCCCTGGCAGGTATGTTTATGGTTCAAGTTAAGATAGATCATAGATCACATCTCTACCATCAAGTACTGTATAAGGCTTTATTATTACTCTTGGTCACTTAACACCATGAAGACTGCAATCAGTAATTAGTATAATTAGTAATAGTGTTTTACACCCAAGTCAAAAATTCTTTCACTTATGTTCTTGGATGGTGCAGAAAACTGGAGTGCTTAGAGAAAACCATTAACCTTTGGCAAACAAATAAGTTTTGCCTATGTGTATACTGGTTAAATATTTGAATATAGGTGTTTAGAAGCAATGTTGTCCCTGACCAGTCACAGGGGCCTACTTTGACTTTCGGCAAGCAAACACACCAGATTCTAAAACCACAATGAGTATGACTCAAAATAGCTCAGGACAGGCTTAACTAATTTTACGAGTTCAGTTACCAAGGAAGTTTTCATATGTGTAGAATGGATGGTGGGAATGAATGATTTGTGAATCTTCTTATAATTATGAACAAAAGAGTATTTAAAATATTATAGCAACATTGATAAGATACTAGAATTTATTTAAAACAGGAAGTTTTAAGATGACTTCAATAAATGTATACTTGTATGTATAGGCAAACAACATTGACCTGTCCGCTTGACCTTTTATAAGAAATATTTATAAATGATGATCCACTCAATAATGGGTAGTGTTAGGATTCACAGTTAATACATAGACAAGGCATGTTTCCCATGGTGTAGACGGACGAAATCATTGTTAACACCTGTGTTCCCTAAACATAAATGTACTGGTCCATAATAAATATTTAAATTAAAAGGTCAAGCCGACAGGTCAGTGTTGTTTATATATTTGTGTGTGTGCATTATTTTGTATATAAACAAATATATATGTATATATGTATGTATGTAATGTAACAAGGGTCAAAGCATCAGCACATGATGCTGAATATTAGTATGAGTAATGGGTACATGGAGTTTATGTATTAATGCATTAATTATAAAAAGGGCCAATTTTACATGTAACATCCTGACTTAATGGAAGAAGAGATAGCTGCTTTTATTTTTAAAAAGGTATGATGTTAATTTATAATTTTAACTTTCACAATGCACAAAAAATGTAAATATATCACAAATAAGTTCAATACAGAAAGTTAGTGGTCTCTGGTGTCTAATATATTTTTAGTGCCTGCTTCACATCACAGCACAACTTACCAACTAGGTTGGAATCCTGGCCACTGGTAAATCTTGCATGTGAGAAAATATGCTAATTTTTTTTGTCAAAGTTTTCCTCTTGGTACTCCAGTTTCCATCACAGAAATGAGGACCTCGATGTTAATGAAAGAGTCTTGACTGATGCACAAGACACCATATTCAATAGATTGATTGAATGGTGTTTTAAAAACCATTTATTTAAGAATATTTCAATTACATTGATCAAAATGCATCCAGCTATAGGTGAAGTGATAGAATGTCATCATTTGCAGTGCACTCGCGGCAATATGTAGGGAATTTTCTCTAGTATGCCACACCTACTATGACATGGAACATCCGTATTAAGGTCTCTTCGGTAGAATCTCCTGACTTTCATTTCTGAATGCCAAGTGCTTGGTGAATGAAAAGTTACTGTCTATTTTCAAGTTTTGGCCATACGTTGTCAACATTTGACCCAAACCACCTGTATACCAAGCAAGCACTCTACCAACTGATCTACTGTACCTACCTACCTACCTACCTATTCCTTGTTATGCCCGGGGGGCACATAGGGCAAGGACTAGAGTTTTCCACTTTTCTCTATCTTGTGCCATCCTCTCCAGTTCTCCCCAAGTTAGTCTATTTTCCTTCATTTCTTTCTCCACAGTCCTCCTCCAGGTGTTTTTGGGTCTTCCTTGTTTCCTTTTTCCTTCAGGCGTCCATCTGTTCTGGTCCATATAATAGTTCTTTGTAAGTGTTATGGTTATGATCTTGTGGTACTCTGATTAATTCCATTTATGTACTGGTATATTCTTAGATTCCTTTAGATAAGAGCTTGAAAACTGATGTCTAGTGTCACAGTAGAGGTGGCCACTAAATATCTATATAAACACATTGAAAGGTATAAATATTGCAATACATGTATTACCAATATAGCTAGTGACATCTCAATATAAATGAATTATCAAAAAATCTTGACTTGGACTAGAAACCCATTCTGCACCATCCCAGAGTGGAGCACCCTACCAGAGAAGATTGTCATTCAGGAAAATGTGGAGTCATTTAAGATCATGCTCCATAGTTCCAGTGCAGAGTAGAGGGAAGTGGCAACTAGTGTAAATAGTTTTAACTGTTTTAACCTATTTCAAAAGTCCTTGTTAGAGCCCACATCAAAAAAGTAATCCTGGGAGTTGATGCTGTAAACCACTTCACAGTACTTTAGTAAATGTCAATTTAAATGCTGAGTACAACTATAATAACCTAAGGCCATTTTCCTGAATACTGTGAGAGGCCACGGTGGTGTTGGTCTACAAATACAGACCACATGTGGGAAAGTGAATTTTCCTTGCCGTTGGCAAGGTTAACTGGTTTACCTGGTATCAGTATAATGGACTGGGGGAGTGGTACGCTTGTCTGCGGCTTTCCGACTTGGTGAGCTAGCACCTCAAAGTCACCCTGAGTGTGCGCTAGTACAAGGCAAACCATACAACACACTCGCACTTCACATGCATACACAAAGTTGTTCATAGATTAATCCATAGAAATTAATAAAACAGTTCTTGTCATGAATAGCTAAAAATTGCTGATGTGGCGTTAAGCAGCATTCAACCAACTAATCATCCTGAATACTGTGGTTACTTTTCCTTTGTTCATTAAATTGTATACCCTAAATTGGGAGTTGTATATCCTTAATTTGGAGATTGAATCAAATCCCCATACACTTTGAGTTTTTAGCTCACCTGACCGAAGGTCATGTGAGCTTATGGCATAGCACAGCGTGTGTGCGTGCGTGCGTGCGTGCGTGTGTCGTTAACACCTATTTTCGACTTCTCCTCTGAAACTACTGGACAGTTATTAATGAAACTTTGTCAGAAGTATATATGGGCCGGTGCAATTCAGATTTGTTCGTGGTGTTGCCATGGCTACCATAACTAGGTCACAGTGACCTAGGGGTGCAAAAATCTTGAAAAATCTTCTTCTCTGAAATCAATGATGGGAGAAAAAATCTAATGTGATATTTGGCTTCTCTAGGGTCTTAAGCCTGTATTTGGTTCATTTCGTGAAATTCGGTCAAAAAATGGGTTACGCGTTTTTGCGTTTAATTTTGAAAAAATCGTAAAATAGCTTCAAATTGTTATAACTTGACTATTTGACCAGATAATGACATGGGGTTTTCAGTTTTGACATCTTCTTGTTAGTATCTTTAAAATGAGGTCAAGGTCAATTGTGAAGGTCATGACCTAATTTTTTTAACCTCTGATTATAATTATTATCTTGAAAACTATAAACATTTTGTATAGGCATGTATATGAGAATGTTGTAGGTATTGATACAACGATCATTTTGATATATAGAAAAAGGTCATGGGTTCAAAGGTCAAGGTCACAGATGTGAAACAATACCGAAATGGTTAATTATCTCGAAAACTATAAACTTTTTGTATAGGCATGTATATTACAATGTTTTAGGTATTGATACAACAATCATTTTGATGTATAGAAAAAGGTCATGGGTTCAAAGGTCAAGGTTACAGATGCGAAACAATACCGAAATGGTTAATTATCTCGAAAACTATAAACTTTTTGTATAGGCATGTAGATTAGAATGTTGTAGGTATTGATACAGCGATCATTTTGATGTATAGAAAAAGGTCATGGGTTCAAAGGTCAAGGTTACAGATGCAAAACAATACCGAAATGGTTAATTATCTCGAAAACGATAAACTTTTTGTATAGGCATATATATTAAAATGTTGTAGGTATTGATACAACGATCATTTTGATGTATAGAAAAAGGTCATGGGTTCAAAGGTCAAGGTCACAGATGCGAAACAATACATAAATGGTTAATTATCTCGAAAACTATAAACTTTTTGTATAGGCATGTAGATTAGAATGTTGTATGTATTGATACAATGATCATTTTGATGTATAGAAAAAGGTCATGGGTTCAAAGGTCAAGGTCACAGATGTGAAACAATACATAAATGGTTAATTATCTCGAAAACTATAAACTTTTTGAAAAGGCATGTATATTAAAATGTTGTAGGTATTGATACAACGATCATTTTGATGTATAGAAAAAGGTCATGGGTTCAAAGGTCAAGGTCACAGATGCGAAACAATACATAAGTGGTTAATTATCTCGAAAACTATAAACTTTTTGTATAGGCATGTAGATTAGAATGTTGTATGTATTGATACAATGATCATTTTGATGTATAGAAAAAGGTCATGGGTTCAAAGGTCAAGGTCACAGATGTGAAACAATACATAAATGGTTAATTATCTCGAAAACTATAAACTTTTTGAAAAGGCATGTATATTAAAATGTTGTAGGTATTGATACAACGATCATTTTGATGTATAGAAAAAGGTCATGGGTTCAAAGGTCAAGGTCACAGATGCGAAACAATACCGAAATGGTTAATTATCTCGAAAACTATAAACTTTTTGTATAGGCATGTAGATTAGAATGTTGTTGGTATTGATACAGCGATCATTTTGATGTATAGAAAAAGGTCATGGGTTCAAAGGTCAAGGTCACAGATGCGAAACAATACCGAAATGGTTAATTATCTCGAAAACTATAAACTTTTTGTATAGGCATGTATATTAGAATGTTGTAGGTATTGATACAATGGTCATTATGATGTAAAGAAAAAAATCATGGGGGTTAAGTATTTATGTTTTCTTAAATCTATCAGCCAGCCATATGTTATCAGGTGAGCGTATCAGGCCCATGGGCCTCTTGTTTAGTTTTGACTGTGTGTATATATTACAAGATAACTCGTGTATATCCAAATTGGTAGTATGATATCTTGAATAGTTAGTGTGACGCTTTGTGTCCTGAATTGGGAGTTTGAAGCAAATTCTGATAGACTTTTGAGTTTCTCATTGTATGTACTTTGGGATAGTTGAGAGTCTGAATAAATGTCCCATACACTTTCAGTTTTCACTGTGTGTACTTTTCAATAACTCATTTATCCTGAATTGGGGAATTCCCATGCCATTTTAAGTGTGTATGTAAGTGACTATAGGGTTTTGTGAATAAAAACTGTAGTAACAAAGTTATTGACATCAATCCATCTATCCATCAATCCCATCGGAAATGTGTGACGACAGATCACGACCTCAGTAAAACGGACAACACATAGCTTATTGTTAGTAAATATATGTTTGACCTTCAGGTTGACAATTTTAACCTGGCATGTTGATATGTTTTAAGCGTGGGAGATGGGCCACTTGTAGGGTATCTGAATATTTATCATGTTTAAACTAGTAGAAGTTATATTGAATTAATCAAAGTTTTGATAATTTAAAGTTCCATTGATTTTTTAAATTCAGATCATAAACAAACAAAAATTGTCTGAAAAAATATTGATTGAGTTGAGAGGTGGCTGGTAGAGCATCCCCACATATAGTGTTAGGAATGTCTCAGCATTCAAACCTCAATTAAGATGCTGCATTTTGTTTTTTCTTCTTACAAATGCCTTTTAGTTATACATATATTTTAAGAAAAAGACATCCGAGTTATCAACATTCTGCTGTATAATATATAAGGGGGTGAGGATAAGGGTGAGGGTGGGGACGTAAGGAATACATAAAACTGAGACGTGAATACCTCTCAGCCTCTCAATCCATGTAGTTCAATTATCTCCCTTTACTGTATAGTAAGGGTAAGAATTCCATTTGTAACCCCCACCACTTTTGAATTCCCATCATTGTTAGGATTTTTTAGTCGAAGTGGTCTTAGTAGAGGGTACAAATGGAGGTCTTTCCATAGCAACATTCTAGTCCAGTGCTAGACTAATTTCTGAGTCCTATGGCACCTCAGAAAAAATATTCCAAAATATTGTTTGGGTTGGACCCACAATGGGTTAAGTGACAACTCTGTCGAAACAGGAAAGGTCAATTGTCCAGGTAAAATTAGTCGGTTAAATAATACACATATCTATGTCCTGTATTAGCCTGTGGACAATCACATGTACAGTATTTATGGGGTCAAGTCTATGATTAAGGTCACACATAATATATATGTGTATATCCTTCCTGGTTTGATGTTGGAGATAAACAATACATGTTATATATATATGGTGTAAAATAGATATATAGATCAGATAGATTGAGTCAGTGTGACAGTTGTGTGGTACAAAAATTGTTTTTAAAGTTTTTTCAGGGATTTTTAAATGAAATTTTCCATTGATTGAAATATCAAGGTAAGTTGACATAAAGTTGTTTTAAATAGGTCTATACAATATCTATATACATTTTAAATATGTATAATCTTTGTGTAAAATGTTTTATTATAATTTGGGTTTTGTGCATGTGAGTCTGAGATAAACCTTTGAGGACTTAATAAATTATTATTAAAGCTAAAATTTTCTGACCAAATATTGTATATAGTTGCTAAGTATGAATTTGTGTAGATAATATTTTAGTATGAATTTGTGTAGATATACAGATGTAACAGGCTCACATAGGCCTGTGGCCATGTAACTCAGCTGATAGAGCGTCCCACTATGATTCTGAAGGTCCCAGGTTTGAGTCCATCATTTACCAGTTATAGCTCAGCTGATAGAGCGTCCCACTATGATTCTGAAGGTCTCAGGTTTGAGTCCATCATTTACCAGTTATAGCTCAGCTGATAGAGCGTCCCACTATGATTCTGAAGGTCTCAGGTTTGAGTCCATCATTTATCAGTTATAGCTCAGCTGATAGAGCGTCCCACTATGATTCTGAAGGTCCCAGGTTTGAGTCCATCATTTACCAGTTATAGCTCAGCTGATAGAGCGTCCCACTATGATTCTGAAGGTCTCAGGTTTGAGTCCATCATTTACCAGTTATAGCTCAGCTGATAGAGCGTCCCACTATGATTCTGAAGGTCTCAGGTTTGAGTCCATCATTTACCAGTTATAGCTCAGCTGATAGAGCGTCCCACTATGATTCTGAAGGTCTCAGGTTTGAGTCCATCATTTACCAGTTATAGCTCAGCTGATAGAGCGTCCCGCTATGGTTGTGAAGGTCTCAGGTTTGAGTCCATCATTTACCAGTTATAGCTCAGCTGATAGAGCGTCCCACTATGATTCTGAAGGTCTCAGGTTTGAGTCCATCATTTATTCCAATTCCTGTTATGTGTATAGTATGATCAAAGTTTGATGGATAAGGAAATACTACAGGATATTCCGAGCTACAGAGTAACAAAAAACAGTATACAAATGATATCATAAGTTATACAGGTTTTTGGTAGGTCACTTGTCCCCTTTTACAGTATTTAAGTGTCAAAGATTTATGTACCCTAAGCCACAGGTGACAGGGTACATGAGCCAGGCATAACTTTGTTTTTTTTATAGTTCTTGCTGTGGTTCAGACTTTCCTATCTTGTCCATAAAGTACTTTAATTTTTCATATTATACAAACTGCCTGGGTTCAAATCCCACTTATGTAGATTCTATAAGTGTGAAAAAGATAGTTAGCTTTCCAAAGGTGAGTAGTTTTCTCTAGTTTTCTCCAAAAACCAAGAACTGACCTGCTACTCTTCTCGCATATTGACATGTTTCTTCTCTTACAAATTTTATATAAATATTTCTTGCCACTTATATGAGGCTGTCAGTTTTGGGGGAGTGGAGGAAAGCAAAGTACTCGTAGAAAACCACAAACCTTTGAAATGTAAACTGTAGACAGACATTCTTACACCAGGCAGGATCTGCCAAAAATGATTTCAAACTTAGGAGGGGAAAGGAGCGTATGATCCATTAACCAGTACTTCAGACAACTCTGTTATCTTTGAAACACACACCACACACACACACACACACACACACACACACACACACACACAGAATTATTAAATATAAGGAAATAAAAAATGGTTTCTTCGTTTTAGCTATTTGATGTTTAAGTCTTTCTCTTTTTTCTATCTGACCACAAATTTCAGGGCAGTTTAGTCATTTACCGTAAGCATCCATCCACTTTGATATCCTAATATTAACCTCAAGGCAAGATGGACAACCAGACCTGTAATATCCGACTATCATCAAAGTGAAGCTTGTTGAAGATCAAGGTCAAAGTTTGCTGCATCAGTATATAGTTGACCTTAGGGTAGTGTAAATGTTTATACTCCATATAAGTGTTGTTTGGAAAGTCGTGAGTCAGAAATTCAGAATTCCTTATGGTTCTGACAAAAGACTGTTCTTTTGTTGAGCAATTTACATTATTTTGAAGTAATTATGTGGATTTTTCTTGTAAGAAACATCACTGCTAACTGTATTGGAAAGTCACCTGTGGAAGAAGGAGACATCTTGATATAAATGAAAACTCTTTTAATTCACTTTTGATGATGCTAACAACTACAGTAGCTCAGTTGGAAGGGTGGTATGATGTGTTTGCTTGAGGTCAGGGGTTGAACTCCTTCCAGATCTGACCTAGATTTGAAAACATATATTGACCATTACTTTGTCACACATTTAGCATTAATAAATGAAAGTGGTGAGTCTTTTGGATTAATTGATTGAATGGGGTGTTTCGTCCCAGTCAAGAATAGTCGTTTAGAAGAGACCTTTTAAAATTACAATGTTCCATGTCACAAAACCTGCCACTTCACCTATAGCTGGTACCATCTCAATATAAATGGAAAAATCTTGAATGGGGTGTAAAACCCCAGTCAACCAATCAATCTTGTAATGTTTTTTTCTATTTATCCAATATTTCATTGTAGACTTATTAGGCTTAGTAACTGTTGGAGTTATCCCCCTTTAAGGAAAATTTAAAAACTGTCTATACCTTTATCTTTATTTACTTTATAGATTAGATTTATAAATCTATATCAGTTTCTGTTTGACTTTTTACTTTGTTTACTTTTATATGATATTGATTGTGAGATAAATAAAAAAAACGGACTTTCCCCATAAAATCTGAGGTATTTTTCTCTCATGTAGGTTAAATTAATGGTCTGTAACCCATCTATAGGAACCTCGGCAGTTAAGTGGTCTAAAGTCTACACTTACACTTACAGAGCACAGTACCTCTCTCTGTCTAGGTTCGAATCATGCTAAGAGCAGATTCTATTATGAGAAAGTTTTCCAGCTTGCTTGCTGCAGATTGGTGGTTTCCTACACCATTCAAGAACTGACCACCTCAATTAAAGTGAAAGAATCATTACTCCACCCCACTCTTTATCATCTCTGGTTTTATTGGAGCTTTTATCTAGTCACCATGCTAAATTATTATATGATTTTAGTTTTATGTAATTTGATAGCTTGAACACTTAAAACTTCAAAAAATGAAAAGATTACATTTACAGTTTTAAAAGTCTTTACAGTTTTTCAGCCATTTTTGAAGTAAAAAATGAAGTTTTTTGCCAGATTTTGTTAGGTAAAAATGAAAAATAGTTCAAATTGTATATCAGAAAAACTGAAGGCTTCGGCTATAACATTTTTACAGTGGCATCATTTTTATTAATGTAGGTATTGATATTACTGGGAAATATTTCAAAACAACTTGTTTAACAAGAAATGAAAACTTTCTCAGCAATCTGTCACCTAGACAACAATCTTCTCATTTAAAATATTGATTTTTTAAAAAAGATAACACGATAATAAATTATTTTAATAGTTGACATAAATAAATAAAAATCTGTTGTTCAAACTCTCGGTTTCTGTATAAGTTTAAATGTAAATAAAATTTGATTGGTCAAGAGTATACCTGACTCAGTTGATGACATCTGTACTTATCACAATATTAATAATTATACTTATAAGGAAATCTGTTAAAATTAATAAAATTAAGAAGGATTAAATAGATGAAGATGTCGTCAAGTCAAGGTAGGAAAATATGGTAGAAAAACTACTGTAGGTAGTCAGGTTTTGTAAGGAGCTAGATAGATAAAAATGTCATCAATTAAAGGTAGGATGTGAAAATCTATAAATATAATAATAATATTAATAATATTTTTTATTTTAAAGTGCAACCCGATGTACATTATTTCTAGTAATATAACAAAAAAACCAGTACGATTGTATAGACCAGCCTAGGTAGGCTTACGATGCACTACCTCCAGTGTGAATGTTTCTATGTAAAATGGGAACTATTATGTTTAATTAAACAGTTTATGAAAAAATTACCACGTGTTTAATTTTTGAAAAAGACATAATATTTTCTTCACAAGGTTCTCATCTGGTAAAGTGATATATATATAAATGTAAAATTTAATAATTATAATTATAAAACATAAAAAATGAAGAAATAAATAATAATAAATTTGCATCAAAATCCATGAGTAGATGTAGTCAAGTGAAGCTAGGGTTACTGCGGGTATTCATAAACTTAATTAGAAAATATGCATGTGCTAAAATAGAAGAAATTTTGATGAAAATGTTGCTTAGGAAAGGTAGAAATACTTTTTCGAAAGCTATGACCATCTAAGATTTTATAAGCAAATATAAAATTTAAACTTAGACAGTGAATGGACATTTTGCCTGATTCATTAAATTCAATGTAACAATATATTTATGCCATGGATTTATGAGGAACAATTTACAGCAGTACATGGTCATTCATTAGTTAGTAATCTACATTATGACTTAACTTGGATTACTTCCTTAAGTATTGTCATGTAGATATTAATCTCCTTACCTCAGTGTGTGTGACATCCTGGATGTAATTATAGAGGGGAATTATCTCCCTTATTCATTTAGTCATGATTCTTACCACAAGCACTGTACAGGGGTGTTGAAATGTTGAACACCAAGTTAACAAATTAATGCACAAATTGGCAGCTTATCTCGTCTCCTCGTTAACTCTATTTGGACAGCTATCTGTCTCTCAATGTGTTTTCGTACACTATCTGCATGTATCCATATCTTGTCCACTCGGCAGTCAAGTTCATCTTCATTTTGTTAGGTCAGTTTCAACATTGTCAGTACTGTACATATGTGTGTTGGTTGATGGGGGAAAATACCACAACAATTGGTAGTGATGACTAATTTCCACTCTTAGCTAAAATGTTTGGTTAAAATATTTTTGATAAACTAGGCATGTGGTTAAGTTATATTGTTTTTTTAACATATCTTATTCATTAAAGCAGTTCACTGATCATGCACCAAACCCGGTGACTTAGTGGTAGAGCATCTACTATAATAGAGGAAGGTAGTGGGTTTAAACTACTGCCATGTTCATACATGTATAAAACTTTAAAATTTAGGATATTGCTTCTGGATCTTGCCCAACGTTTGGTATTAATTGGTATTAACAGAGTAAGTTAGCACCTTAAAGTTGCTATGAGTGTGCGCTTATACAAGGCAGACCACAAAACATATTTGATTTTCTCACACAGGTCCAGTTTGATGTATAGAATATGTTCTTTAATACCCCTTGTTTAATAGGCCTAAACATTGTTTGATTAACCAAATGAGCGATCTTGGTAGCTGAAATAGTACAGCACTCGCCTATAGTGTGGAAGGTCCTGGGTTTGATCCCAGGTTTGACCCTGTGTTTTTTTTCTTCTACTTGTAAGTTTGTTGGCCAGTGTGGCCCTTGGAAGTGGTTGACAAGCTATGTTGCGGCCATTCTAATATGAGTGTGATTTCCCACTTGGGATCTTGAGAAACTTAAAATAACAGAAGAGAAACGTAGGGGTCTGGGTAGCTCAGTTGGCACTCGCCAATAGTTCAAGAGGACCCAGGTTTGATTCCTGGTCAAAACCTGCATTTTTCTCTTTCTTGTTACACAAATAATGAAAAAAGTTTAAGTTTTTGTATTTACTTGTTGTCCAGGTGAGCTAAACTGCTCTATTAGTTTTAATTTCAGTAAATTACATTTGAATTTTTTCAGAATTTTAACATGAAACAAATAATTTTTTTAATTTTATTTCCTATGGAGGATAAATAATGTTGTAATATCAGGTATTAATAACACTTTTATGAGGTCTCATTTATTAAGTACAAATGTAAATATAAATATAATATATATAGATGTATACAGATACTAGATAACATATAGACTTTACACACGGAAATGTACAATCTAATACACAGATATATATAGTTGTGTAAAGATGATGACCATGTCCAAAATATAACTTACTTAAAGGTAGGTAATTTGATTTTAATTTAATTATTTACAAAATTAATTAATTAATTGATTTATTAATTAATTAGTTACGTTAATCACATTTCAAATTGTATGTAAAGGTGCAAATGTCCAAATTTAAGTTTTTGTCCTTATACCTGTCGTCTCTAATGGGCATTGAAAGGATGTCACAAAACTTAATTAATTAGTTACATTAATCACACTTCATGTTGTATGTGAAGAAGAAAAATCAAAGGTTAAATTTGTAGCCTTATACCTGTACATCGATAAACATAAAAACTGGACTTTTCATGATAAATCTTTGTTAGAGAGTATTGGTATGTCATATGTTTGGAACCAACAGTATGTTTACTATCATAACGTTTTTATTTCGGAAGCTGACTATCGTCTAAAAGCAAACTTTTTACAACAGATGTATTCTTACTTCAGTGTGTCATCAAAATGTTATTTATATAGGTTTCTAATTTTTGTCTCCAATACTATTTAGTTAAACATCTATCGAAACAAGTTAGGGCTGTCATTTGTAAGTTTAGATGCTCGAATCATACTTTGAACATTGAAAAAGGACGTAATAACAACATACAACGTGAAGATAGACTCTGTGAAAAGTGTGATAAAAGCATAGTAGAGGACAAGTTCCACTTTATCCTACAATGCTCTTGCTACAGTGACTTACGTCAAAAGTTTATCAAGCCATATTATTGGAAGAAGCCATCTTCTTTTAAACTGGTGCAGCTTCTGAGCTGTGAAAATGTGAAACAGCTGAGACATTTGGGCCCTTTTCTAACGCAAGCTTGCAAGCGCCGGGACATCACATAAGTTTATTCGAAAATATGTTCATCCTCCACTACTTTTCATATATATTATATTATGTATTACTTGTGCTGTACTAATATCCGCCATACATGTAAATATATATAATGTAACACCTATGCTTACAGCTTATGGTAATAAATTGAATTGAACAGTCAAACCTGTCGTCTCTAATGGACAAAAGGATGAAATGATGTCACAAAACTTGTGTATTTATAAAATTTGTTAAAAAGTAATGGTTTAAATAATCGCCTTTAAAGACAGGCTCAGATGCCAAAAAGGTGGACTTCAGCTTCTTTAGACAAGTTTAAATATAGGCTAAAATGGCTTGTTAGAAAAAAAATGTCAAAATAAAAATAATTTCACTTTTAATGATGAAGATCTCACCAAAAACGGTCGAAGATTCAAATCAAGGATAACTTATTGAAAAGATTGATTAAATCAAACACAAACATATCGTTCCATGTCCAAATCACAATCCCAAAAAGTAAAAACTTTGAAAACTGGCAGTGTTTAATTAACTTCACCAGGGTCGGAAGACCAATGCAAGTTTAAAAAAATAAGTGTAAAAGCAGATTTGCCCAACATCTGTGCAACAAAAATATTTTTTTACATTTTCCTCTCACTATTGATAAATTTTCTCTCCAACAAGGAAGCTATTTAAGTTCAGTAAAGTAAAGATTTTATTGGAATTTCCTTGTTTTTTTCCTGTTAACCTGGTTCAGCATATTATTTACATTCTAAAAATAGAATTTTGTTTTTATTGGAAAAATTGAGGATAGGATCAATATTTCAAGGAGGTGCCGTTGATAAATGTCACTGTGACCTTGAAAAATTATGTTATTGATAAATACATTGATTTTGTTTAATTTTTAAAAGCTACCTCCTGCCTTTTAGATTTGGAAATTGAAGTTTTTTAAATAAAAAATAAAGCAAAATTTATAACGATATGTTTGTAGTAGCTGGGATCCTCATTGCAAAGATGTTGTATAATGTGACATCTGAAATTTTGTCAATAAGGGCAACTACATTTAATCTGTTAGTGTATCACTGTTGTTTTGGTAATTTTAGTGGTCAAATTGGGGAATTCAGTCATTTTCACCAAACAGAAATTACCTGTATTCTGTAATATCTAAACAAACTTCTAAATTATAACAGCAACTTTAAATTAAAGTTAAAAAACCCCTTCACAACTGTAGTAGCTTTATAGGTAGTGTGCTAGCTACAGTCTCTATCAGTGAGATTGATTAATTGAATGGGGTTTAAACACCATGTCTAAATCACAATTATCCCAAAAGAAAAAACTTTAAAAGATGGCAAGTTAAGATAAACACATGATTTTTCATCAGAAAAGTGAGGCCAAGTGCTCTAGAAGGGGAATCACCTGTGCACCGGGAGCTAGCTACACCTGCCATGTGTGAAATCAAAATTGAGAATGAAAGGAACATGGAACTTTTGGACATCAAATATATATTTATATCCAGGACAACCTTGGATACAAAGACTTCATAATTATCAAAAATACAGTGATGATGCCCATAAAACTTTCTGAGTACTATAGTACTATAAGTGTTATTGATAGTACATAAGTATGTCTATATGATACTGTAATCACACATCTACAAGTACTTGCTGGTATTTATATGAGATGAATCAATAAAACCTGGTCATTTATAATATAATGACCAATACTGTATAATTATGTCCATAACTTGACCATTAAGACAGATAATGATTATATAATACATCTGGTCAGTGTTGATTTATAGACTGGTCAGTCAAGTGGTCATCATATTTAACATCTTAATTATGCTGTCACACTGGGATAAGATTGGGTAAAAATGTATTGATCTTTTTATTTGCTGTGGTCGCAGTGTGAAAATGAAATTCTCTAAGAGCACTATTCAAAATCATTCACTTAAATCAAAATCATTTTTTTTTTTTTCGAAAATCAGTCGATTTTATGACAGTTGTTTATTTTTTTTTTTACAAAAATCAGTCATTTTTTTACAAAACGAATATCAGTCATATTTTATGAAAATCAGTCATTTTTTATGAATATCTCATTTTTACTATGTTAGTTAAGCCCCATTTATACGGCGAGAATTGCACACCTAAGTATTTTTTACTCATATGTAAATTTACTCACATATGCAAATTGTGTCGTATGAACAACTTTGCATATACGCAAATTTTACTCATGTAAGTAAATTTGCACCTAGTAGGGACCAAGTGCAAATTTGCTATAATATGTGAGTATTTTATACTAAGGTATGCAAATTTTGCTACAGTGTCGTATGAACGCACAGTAATATTTACTCACATAATTATTTATCTCTATGGGTTAATGTTTATTCAGGTCCATGTGGTGCAGGAGTGAATATGGGTGTTTGTTATCTGCCTTGTACCAGAAAAAAAGTTTAATAGTGTTGTCCACTGATATACAATGTCACAGATTAACATTACGTGTACATACATCCCATTGTATTGACATCGAAATAACCAACAGGTGCCAATTGTAAGGGAAACCCACTCACCACATATGGTGTTACAATCGGGGATCTAACTCATACCGGTTAAAGAAGCAACCACTATTAACCACCACTGTCCTCATTGATTTGTAAAATTGTCCAATAAAGATCAAAAGTTGTAATTGAAATATATTTATTTGACAAAAGCACAAAAACTAGTTACAAACGGTCATCATAATTTGACATTTTACTAGTTTTCAAAGAGAAAGTGCTTGAGCAACAAAAGCCAACCACAGAATGTAAAGACAATTTACTTTTACAAATTTGACAATGAATTGTCCATGAATGGAGATGCCATGTCGTCACGAAGTGTTTTGGGAGAACAAATATTACAAGCATCATCATCTTCAACATCCCTTAAATAATTTTCACCATCAAGTTCAATAAAAACATTGGACAGATATCTAAAGAATTAATTTGCAGCTTCATATACAGGGATAAAGCTTAACTAATTTGAGTTAGGGGTCCAGCTTAGTTAAAAAAGAAGTTTTAATGTAATAAATAGCTAAAATGTGCAAACATTTTGGAGCCCAGACTGGGTTCTAGGAGACCTGGGCTAATCTAAATATCTGATATATGTTATGAGGAACAACACAAGCTTCTTTTACAGAACAAGCAAACACGTCATGGACATCAATCCTTTATTGCAATCATCACAATGGGCATTTCAAGCAACCCAAAGAGATCAAAGATCCAGTGTCGTTCTACCCTAACTAGACGGCATATAAATTTGGCTGCACTGGTGTAAGACTTTGTTTGTATAAGGCTTGAGGAAACATGTCTTTAAAGGAAATGTCACATAACATTTTTAATGTATTTTATGATAAAATTCAAAAACTGGTATATGACAGATATGCCGGATCACCAAGTAGAACTGCTACTTTGTCATTTTAAAAGCTTAGTATCAAATCACTGCTTAAATTGTAAGGAAAAGTTCTTATCTGATAATCAGGTCTAAACTGTTCAATGTTCAGAATGAAAGTTATCCAAAATTGGTTGAAAACTTCAAATTTACTTATGGTACATAAATCATGTATGAACGCATAGCAAAATATACTTTTGCTTACATGAGTTAATTTACATATGAGTAAAAATACTTAGGTATGCAATTCTCGCCGTATAAATGGGGCTTTAGTTAAAAAGTTAAAGTCTGTCCCGAGCCATTAAGGCCCATCAGGCCGGAGCTTATCCCGGTTTCTGTGGCGTTAAGTGACTGAGAGTACAAGACTCTCCCCTGAATGGGACGCCGGTCCATCGCAGGGTTAACCCCCAGCATTTTGCTGGTACTCATTTATTTTTCAGCTGAGTGAACTGGAACAACATGAAATTAAGTGTCTTGCTCAAGGACACAACACATCGCCCGGTCCAGGGATCGAACCCACGACCTTCGAATCATGAGTCCAACGCCTTAACCACTAGGCCACGCACTTCCACTATTTTTACTATGTAATAAAGTAAAAATTAATGTTTGAATGTGGTGTATTTTAGTCTGTTGTTTGGCTAAAAATTTGCCACCAATCTAAAAAAATTAAAATATTATTAGAACATAATTGTGAATTTGGATAAAAGGAAAATCTTAGCAACAAAATTAAATTTTCTTTATATGTACAAAATATCTTAAAATTTTAGAATTCTCACGAAAATGTTGATGTGAGGTTTTCAGCAATTTTTGTAATAACTACCTGGTATACAGTTGAGTGCATTTTTCTTTTTCTTTTTTCATCTTTGTAACAACTTCCTAAAACTAAAGGAAATATTTTTCTCATTATTTGAATTTTATTTTATGCTACACTTAAAATTTGGCATCCTAGAATATGCTGACACATTATAATTTTTTATTACCCGGTAAGATATATTCCGAATGTTGGCATTTAAGTGTCAATTGTTTTATTGTGGTCTTTGTAACACATTTCCTTAAAATTAGAGGAAATATTTAAGGTGCATTTGTTTGAATTTAAATTTTGAACTTTATCAGTTTATGTGAAAATTTAAATTATGACCATCATATACCAAATAACCATTATATTATATTATTATTATTGAGGATAAGGATTGTGGGGGTCTACTCAAGGAACCACCTTTTGGTAAACCCCTATCTGTGATATATTTTTAACATTCATGATCACAAAAATATCTATAGATCTTGAACTAAATGAACTTTTTTGGCAAAAAGATAGAAAAGAATAAACCATATATTTTAGAATTAAATGAAAGAATAATTTCAAACAATAAAGCTCTTAGAATCTGTTGGCTGGAATAATTACTAAAATTGTGTTCAGAAAAATTTATATTTTTGTTTTTATAATGCTGTTCAGAAAAATTTAAATATTTTTCATAAAATGCTGTTACTAGTATTTATAAACCAGGTTGCACTGTAAGAGACTTCTTTTTTGCAAAAAGTAAATATAAAAGAATTGTGTAAATCGTATCATAAATTATTAATGCAATGAAACCTTACTATCTGGGATTCCATTGACTTGTACATGGCAAAGACTTTCAAATGAAGACGCATGTCACAAATAATGATTGTTTACCATTTTGTTGTAACTGTTAACAGACAGGTCTAGAAAAGCATATCTTTGACCAATTGGTCTTGGACTAAATATTGGTCTGATTGCAGCAGTTTAAAATTATGTTTTGTAATGGAAGCTCCTGGACCTTTTGTCTTTATCTTTGGCAGGTCCCAGTTTTGAAAGTTTTAAAAGTCCAAATCATCAGTGAAAGGTCCATGTGCAATGATGTTATCATTAGTAGAATTTTCCTGGTCAAAAATAGCAGGTCCGTTTATTTTTACAGTTTAAATATCAAGGGTCCCAATGCAAAAATCAAAAGGTCCTGGACCTTGGCCTCATGAGTTTTGAACCCCTAAATTGTTCAGGCCTGGACCAAGGAATCTGAGACTCTACTTGTCTTTTATGTGTCACAAATTGTTTATTGGTACAAAACATTTAAGGGAAAATTTAATTTTAATTTAAAAATCTGGAAAATTTTATTGGTCCCTGAAAAGAATCTGGTGGTCTCCAATCTGGAACCAGTAAGTTTTGGAGTCCTGAATCCGGGGGTGGGGGGGGGGGAGGGAATATAATTCTGCGATTTCATAATCTACAGTCAGTTATTCATATAAGTATGGATCTTTATAATACATAATGATATTTTAATGATAATACATTGTCAATCTGTTGTGTACAGATTGTTTCCTAGAATGACATCTAATCTATTAGGAACTGCAGCAGATGGTAGTGTTGTTATATAGATTAAAAGTAAAAAAAAAACCATTGATCTAATTGATATATAATTGAATTTTTGTTTGTATATCTGTGAACCACTGGTATTCAATACATCAATTATTTACAAGTTCACTAACTCAGAAATCTGGACTTTGTTAGTACAGATGGTACCAGGATTCTGGACTTTGTTAGTACAGATGGTACCAGGATTCTGGACTTTGTTAGTACAAATGGTACCAGGATTCTGGACTTTGTTAGTACAGATGGTACCAGGATTCTGGACTTTGTTAGTACAAATGGTACCAGGATTCTGGACTTTGTTAGTACAAATGGTACCAGGATTCTGGACTTTGTTAGTACAGATGGTACCAGATATTCTGGACTTTGTTAGTACAGATGGTACCAGGATTCTGGACTTTGTTAGTACAGATGGTACCAGGATTCTAGCCTTTGTTAGTACAGATGGTACCAGGATTCTGGACTTTGTTAGTACAGATGGTACCAGGATTCTGGACTTTGTTAGTACAGATGGTACCAGGATTCTGGACTTTGTTAGTACAGATGGTACCAGGATTCTGGACTTTGTTAGTACAGATGGTACCAGATATTCTGGACTTTGTTAGTACAGATGGTACCAGGATTCTGGACTTTGTTAGTACAGATGGTACCAGGATTCTGGACTTTGTTAGTACAGATGGTACCAGGATTCTGGACTTTGTTAGTACAGATGGTACCAGGATTCTGGGGAGAAGGGTATTGATGTATTGATATTGAAGATGGAAAAAGGTATAAATGAGAAAATTGTATATACAGGTATTATACAGTCAAACCTGCCTTAAAGGTCACCTTTATATTTCTATTTTAAAGACCACCTTAGCTGGTCCCTCAGGTGACCTTTATGGGCAGGTTTGACTAGTTTTATTAAAATTTGTATGTTAAGTCTGATAACTTGATGTTTGTGAGATTTTAATATTGGGTGGTTCAAGTTATTGAATTCAGGGGATGAACATTAAAACAGTAAAGTTACAAATTACCCATGGGCAAGAATTAACAGTCTGGGGCATTATGATAATGGAGTTTTGTATTCCAGTCAAGAATATTTCACTTATATCAAGGCAGTGAGTTAAGGGATGATGGAGGAAACTGGAATGCCTGAAGAAAACCACTGACTGACCTTCAACAAGCAAAGTGACACATTCTAGCACCTGTCCTGAGTGGGTTTCAAATCTGGGCAGTGAGAGGTTGTGTGATTCTTAAGAGTCAGCTTTAGAACACTCTGCCACTGAAGCCCTCAAAATATGAGATTCTAGCTGTAAATGGTGTATTTTGAAGGTTGATATAAAAAGGAGGTTACATTATTTAGACCAGGGTTATAATGAACATAGTCTAGCTGTTTGGTGTGGACCACTGAAGCCCCTCAAAACATGAGATCCAAGCTAGCTGTAATTTTAGGTGTATTTTTAAGGGTGACACATTATCGGGACCAGTGTTATTATGTACATATTCTAGCTATTTGATGTGTTAAGCGTTTATATTAGCGTGTAAACATCCGCAATCGTATAAACAATTAGATGTAATAACGACTTAAAGATAAATAAAAATAAATTGATAATCTAAAACACCTGGAACTCTTAAAAACTTTAAAGTAAATTAAGTATAATGTTTGACTTGTAGTACTTATTCTCTATTTCTAATTATAACCTAATTACCACATTTAACTTATAATAAAGTTTGCTGGATCTACAGGGATCACCTTGTCTGTATGTCTGTCTGTCTGTCTATCTATCTGCCTTCATGTCTGGACTATCTTTCTATCTGTCTACCCGTCTGTCATTCTGTCTCTCGGTCTAGTTTTGGTCCTGGCTACATCTGCAAAGTTATTCAAGATGGACAATTTTACTTGGTATAAAAATTTACTCTGTATCAAAGTGATGTGTAGCATGTAACAACCAAGGGCCAAACCCCTGTATTTATAGAGTTATGTCCCCTTGATAAATTAGGGGATTGGGTTATTGATACTTTTTTGACAGTTCTATGTTATTTTATCTATCAGTTTATTTATTTATTTATTGTTCAAGCATATATAATGATCACCTTTAACCCTTTACATGTAAAAAATCAGGAGGACCCTGACCTTAAACACCTAGAAATGTGATAATTGTTAATGTAA
Organism: Anadara kagoshimensis; assembly: GCA_021292105.1. Lineage (NCBI taxonomy): Eukaryota > Metazoa > Mollusca > Bivalvia > Arcoida > Arcidae > Anadara > Anadara kagoshimensis. The sequence goes on along the minus strand of CM037862.1, from coordinate 64,733,889 downwards.
AGTAATATATATGATAGGTTTTGTAAATAAAACTGTACTACTTGATAGATGTTACATTAGTGACCCACTCAGGTATTTAGTACATTGTATAAGTTCTGTACAGGTATATTGTCTCTGGAGTTTATACAGGTGTGATTATAGTATTATATAACTATATGATGTGTAATATTTCATGTGGAGGTTTGCTCATCTCTTATAACCAGGAAATAACTTTGAAGTAAGATATCTCTCTCTCTCTCTCACACACACATCTGTGTATCTCTCTCTCTCTCTCTCCTCTCTCTTCTCTCTCTCTCTCTCTCTCTGAAAACTGTACACACATTGTTCCTTAAATATTGAGCATTATACATTGAGATATTTTGTTTTTTTTCTCTTTAAAATATCATAGTTTATGCAAGTATGTCTGTATTATAGTGAAAATTTCAATATCAGACTATTTCATTTACAAACTGTGTTAAATAAGATCTGTGGTTAGTTTTAACATTAGGACTTTACAGCAATCATAAACATTACTTATCAGTGTTTTCTTGCCAACTTTATTAATGAATTTCTTTAGATCAGTTTAATATATATAGTGAATTTACATATGAACACTTACAGAAGAGACTGGACAATATATTAATATTTAAATGATTCAGAAATAATTAAGTAATTAAAAGTTAGATAAGATTTAAATAATATATTAGAAGAAGATACATCTGTAAAAGACATTTGAACTGTAATTTAAATATCTTCTAGTGCTTCAAATATCATGAATTGTATATGTTTAAATTCATCAATATTAGTAGAATTATTTGTGTAAATTTTATCAATCAAATGTTTATAGTTAAAAAGTAATAGGTAAAATGGTCAATGGCAAGAAACACAGTAGTGTCTCATTTATGTACATCCATTTGTATTTGCCACAGATTTTTATATTGTCTTCTCCGAGGTCCGATCTATTTCTTTATATTGTAATGTCCATTTTTAAACATGGTCAGACACAGAGATAGAGAGTATGAGATCAGTCTGTCCGTGTGGGCAATAACATCTGCCATTTAACATCATGTGAAGAAGTAGTAATAAATTATACTTAAAGAAGTTAAATAGTTAGAGTCTGTGTTCCAACAAACAGAAGAAAATAATCCCTACAAAATCTGTGTGAGTGCTATGTTCAGCTGTGTATGAAATTCATCAAAGTAGGAAGTACTTATTGTTAAGGTTTTGTCCTCAACTCAAACAGTCAGGTTTAATGTCTCTGTTCTCTCTTTTGTAAAATTATTTCTTAAGTTGTATGGTTACTAAATGTAGGATGCATGATTCGAAGAAGGAAGTGAGTACCAGTAGATTAGTAGGGCAGAAATTTACAAATTAATTTAAGCCCTTTTTCTCTCATTCAGAATATTAGGGTCTTGTCAGCTGAGTTGTCTAAAGGATGCACTTACAAATCACTGCCCTTCTCACACCATATTTTTGAGTCCTGTTTAGGGCAATCACAGTGTGAGAAAGTTTGTCAGTTCCATTGCTGAAGGCTGATTGTTCGGTTTTCACCATTCCAGAACTGTCAACCAAGATATAAGTGTAAGAATTTTGACTGGGTGTACTCTAACACTCTTTTGGAGAAGTATTTTCAATAGGACATTGATACTACCTTATATAAAGTAAGTCATTAAATCTAAGTTAGGTCTATTTTTACATTATACCTTAAAATATGCATCATATCTCAGGTTATTCTAGGGAAAACACTTACTAGGTTTACTTATTTATGAAGTGTTTGTTACACAGTGGAGTGGAATAATGGTGTTTTACGTCCCAGTCAAGATTCTGCCATTTATACCAAGGTTGTCAGTTCAGGAATGGTAGAGAAAACTGGAGTGCCCTGAGAAAACAACCGACCTTGACAAGCTATGTTTACATTCCTGGTAGCCAAAATCACCATTGGCTACTAATTTCTAAGGAATTCTTTAAAAAAGTAACCTATTTTAGCAAATTTGTGGAAAAATACTTTAAAAAGGACTATTTTCACAAATTTTGGAAATTTGGCTACTAATTATTTTAAATTTATGGAAATCTAGGACAAGGATCTGTCCAATTGAGATTTAAACCTAGGCAGTAAGAGATGCACTGATCCATAAGTGTACATTTTTGTTATATAGCCAATATTGTTATTGTACATCACATTTTATTCAACTTAAGATTGATTTCATGTGAAGGATTTAAGTTTTTATTAAGTCCAAATGTATATTAATGTATATAAATATAAGATATATATATATAACTTAAAAATAAGTTAAAATGTTTTCTTAAACATAATTGAATTTATTCTTTGATATATATATATATGGCTTGTTTTTATATTTTTAGTTTTTAAGAAACTTAAGTTATATTTTTGTTACAATTGTGATATTGTTGATAATGTTATTACTAAACTTGTACCAGGAAGTGAATTCGTTCAAGGTTTTAGATGTATACATGATATTCATATATGATAAAATAGTTTCGTTTTTTCAAAATATGTTATCAAGATTTATGAAACTGATTTGAAAAGTGTGGATCGGTAATTTTTTATCAAGGGATTTATATCCATGTAATTTAAGAACAAATTTATTTATTTATCTATTTAATTTATTTTTGTTTATTTTTTTATTTGTTTATTTATTTTATCAGAATATTTATTTATTTTTATTCATTTTTTTTATTTACATTATTTATTTTTATTTATTTATTTATTTATTTACAGGAGAGAACGAGGGGTTTCCACTTCCTTCTACAGAACAGGAACTAAAAGCTTTTGATGACAAAATATTTATAGAAAGTGCCAGACAAGTGGAAGTTAATCTTCGAGAGAAACAGCGAGCTAAATCAGCATCAGACCTTACTTCTCTGAAAACTAAATTACCAAAACTACCAGGTAACTATATCGATACATCGTTTAATTTGGGACATGATTGGTCTCATGTTGTATCAGGTCTAGCTTCTTCTTTAGATGGACCACTGTGACCAAATGGTCTACAGCATGCAGTGACATTTGCTGCCCTCTTGTTTGTTTACTGATTGCTGCCTGTGTTTACTTATTATTTATGATGATTTTAGTCACTCCGCCCATTGATGTAAGATTCAAGGATTTCCTTATGTTTCCATCTGTCTATCCTCACTAATATTTATCTACTTGATTTACTTTCTGCAGTTCCTTGTCATTTTCAGATTTCATTGTATTTTCATCTGTCTATCCATCACATTTGTCTACCCAATTTAATTTCTGGTTTTTTTTTTAAACACTTTCATGTCATATGGTGTCTTGTTTGTTTCGGTTAGTTTCTTAGTTTCTGTTGATGGTCATAACTCAGAAGATTGATCAATAAATCTAAATGAGACACATTGAAACTAAATTCATTATAATGCCACATGTACAGGGTATATGTAATCAGATTTCACGTAGCCAGAGTTTATTTGGTCCTTGTTTTCTGTTTGTAGTGCTGCCTATATCTGTAAATAGTCATATTTCTAGAAAAAGTAAAAAAGGCTCACGAAGTAGACAATTTGGAACTAGACTTATCAATGACACAGGGTTTTAGAGTTTGTTTTAATCTACACTTCAGTCAGAACATGATGGACTTATGTTCTGTGCATGCTTGTGTACCTGGAGTATGGCCATGTGGTGTTGTGAAGCAGCTAGGTTACTTAGTTAAAACTATTTTGATATATTTCTTGTGCTGTTATTTACCGTACATGTACTACCAAGTTGTTTATTATAGATTGACATTCATTATCCTCAATGTTTAGGCAGGTGCCCTTTATATGCAGGTGTCTTAGACAATTGCTGGTAAACAGTTATTAGTAATAAAAGTAGCAAATAGCTCTTTTAGGGTTATTTTGAAACAAATGGTATAAAAAAATTAATTAAGTTGGGATAAAACTAGCAAATGGCTAGTTCAAAGTTTAATATTTTTAAAAAAAAATTGAAAAATTATTGCTGATATTACTAGCAAGTGTCCTTAACTAACAGCCTTTCTTTTTGGAATTTTTGCCTTCAGGGTAAATGAATGAATTCAGTAATTTTTAATAGAGTTTAAAAGTGACTGGATATAGCACTCATAACCCCCATTTACAAAAATGAAATAATATTTGTAAAAAAAAATGAAAGATAAAAAATTGGCATGCTTTTTATTAATTGAAAGTTGGGCACTGCTGCACCAATTGACACAGATCATCGCTGGCTGATCTAGTTCCTATATGTCCTTGTAACTAAGGATGTCGGTAATTAGTTGATGTAAATAAATAATATTTAATTAACCGCAAAAAATGGGCTTTTCTAAAAGTCTAAATTAAATTAAAATAGTCTGTCTAGGTGAATTTAAAATAGTCAATCTTAATCAATATAAAATAGTTTATAAAACATAACAAGGATTATGTGGTACAAAATCACATCACATTCAATTTCAGAAAGGTATAGTATTTGTTTATTTCACATGTGGCGGGTAGGAGGTGTTTACCTTTCCGTAACACCTAGCCTCACTTTCCTGGTGGAAGTTCAAATATTTAACTAAGTATTACTTTGCTTTTAGGATTGTGATTTGAAAATGGACCAGTATGTTTGTATTTGATTTGATGTAAAATAAAACAAACAAAAAATGAAAAAAAAAACCCATTGAACTTTTAAGAGTGCTTTTTAAGTTAAAAATAAAATAAATGTAAAAAAAAATAACATGATTTTTTTTTGTTTTGATGCAAAGTGTCACTAATTAGTGCCACATGCTTGTTTTTGATTTAGAGTGTTTAAGTTTAAATTAACTTTCAACACATCTGGACGTAACAGTAATGACGTAAATTAAGTTTTATATAAGTTGAAATGTTTACGAGATCTTAATGTTTTGTGGATTTTAACATGGAGCAATGAAGATTGAAGTTCTTGGAATTGAAACGATTTAAATTGCATTTGTATCATGATATTTCAAATTATTTAATACAATGACTTAGAATGTCTGGGATTTAAATATTGAAAAGTGAAGGATGTTGTATTTTTATCTATTGTTAAAAGCTTAAACGTTTGAGAGATTTTGAATTTTTGGGATAATTAAACTTTTAACGATGAAGACATTTATGATTTTGGGATTTGTAAGAGATAAGTCTGCTGTTAGTCCCTCCAGTAAAGTTATTATACTTCCAATCAAGAGTGAGTATTTGTAGATTATTTATGTGCTAAGGGTTCTTTATTAATTTTAAAGACATTTTTAAATTTAAAAATTAAAGAAAGATGTTCTGTTTCATAAAAATCCTTTCCATAGCTAAATATAATTGTAAATTTTTGGTAACATGTGGCTTCAATCTCTGAAAAACAGGGTTTTAGTAAAATAAATTTTGTTTTAAAGAAATGGCTTTTAGAAAGTCGGCACACTTTTCCCTGGACCAGGATGTCCCAGGTTATGATTATTGGCCCAGGATGTCCCAGATTATGATTATTGACCCAGGATGTTCCAGATTACCATAAAATACTGGCCCAGGATGTTCTAGGTTAACACCATAAAACACCTGGTCTATTAAACTGATGTCAAGACAACCAATAAAGGCTTATAAAATGTATCTTCCTGATTATCGAAATTAACAAATAAATAAAAAAGTCAATGTTATAGGTTTGAAAATTGTATCTTCCTGAATATCATGATTACAGTAACATTATATTCCAGGGCTTGAACTCTAGGTTATACTTTTGACTAAAGAATATTACTGGTACAATGTCTGAACTGTGTACAAGGTAATAAATCTCTTCCTGGTTTTGTCTTGTGAAATGTACACCTGTGTACCTTACGCTTACAGTGCAGGGTAACTTCCTCTTTTTTTCTCTTGTACACATCTACTTCACAGGGTTATGCAACTAGCAGCTTAGTGGTATAAATTGCTGGCACATTAGTCGAGTTGACACTCTCATATACTCAATACTTGAACCTAGAAATGTTTTTTCCTATGAAGTTTTTTTGCTGTTTTGTATTCTATAGGGTCCCTAGAGTAAAATTAGGTTAGTTGCCCTACAGGCAACATTGGGCAAATTGCATAATTTGCATATATCCAAGATGGCTACCTGACGCCATATTAAAAATCTATATTTCATAAGAATTGTTCTACAATAGATTGTAATATACAGTTTTGTATGTTTTCAGGGATGAGGAACTCATTTCCGTTGTTGTTTTTAACGTTTGGGGCAATTTAAAAGTATATATTAACAATTTTGACCAGACAAGGGTAGAAGTATCAGGTTTTTGTATTATTAGATGTAGCTCAGCATATCACATTCAATGCTGCGTAACTTAACCATACATCTTGATACATTTTGATTTAAAGGGAATAAATGAGGTTCCAACAATTCCTTTTAATAAGAAATTAAAACATGATCTAAGTGATTTCAGCTTTACTAAATCTAGCGTAAAGGCTAGTTCCAATTGCTAAGGTTTCTTTTAAAGGGCATATACAACGAAGAAGTTTTCAAAGCCACATTATTGCTATCATAGTTAATCCAGTCACACGAATGAAAACCAAACAATACTGGGACTTTTTATCAAACTAAATAATAAGTTTAGAAGCAGTGAATTGATTCGATTTTTACATGAACATTGATACATTACGCCATATAATGAAGTATTTTGGTTTTGGTAATCTGCAGCAAAATCTATCATTGATAATGCACAACCTTCCACAAATTAGTTAGCTGGAGTTGAACAGTAGAACTCATCTTTTTGGTTTTATGATAGTTTTGATATTTTGATCTACTATTTCCACCCTAAATGGCTGCTATGATACACACGCTATAACTACAGACTTTCATGTTCATCCATGTGGTATAAGTGAAAAGGTAGTGCACAGTCTAGATTTGGCTTACTTTTGGTGTCTCAACTTACCCAAGTTATCATTAAGCAACATCTAACATCTAGATCTGACAATGCTGTTTCACTTTTAAATTATACTCGACCACAGAAAATAAAACTCCTGCACTGTCTACCATCAAAACCATTTGTATCATGATTAACACACCCAACAAATAATTTTGTTGGATGCTGGACATGTACAATGTGCTGGCAAACTTTCTCAGTGTCTGCTATAAACACATGCGTGTCCTGTCAAAGATCTTGCATGTCGACACCATGGTGATTATTAGGATGTTGTCTTGGCTAACCAGTTTGGAGAACAAACTGCTATCAAATTTGAAAAATGAGTCTTTAAAGGCATGACTCTTTAGCCTGGTCCTTTTAGTGGGTAGATTGGTGCTTCTCTGATCGATTGGAATGAATATATTCTGTGATACGGACCATAACTCAATGATTTCAATCCTCGGTGTTCCTTGAATATATATGACCAAAATTTATTGCTTATTCAAACTCTATCTAAATGAAAACAGGTCATAAGGCAATTGCTCGCAATATTGCTTCAAATGTGTCAATGTGGTGGATTCAGTTGTAATGTATGAGTAGATGGAATACAAGTACAATCCAGTCTACCTGGTGAGTTTTTCAATGCCATCATTAGTTCTATAAAGGCAATACGTTTCAAAGCGAAGCTGTCAAGATGCAAAAACAAAGCCAGTTGTTAATCTTGGAAACATGTTTCTTTGGTTACCGTTGTTTGGACAGCAAGGGCAGTTTGAGCTTAGCTTCTGCTTGTATTTGATATCAGTTCTGTTCCTTTTTGACAGTAGTTGAAAATGGCTATCATTGGAAAGGCATGAAATCAGCTATGTCAATTCGTTTTTTGGGGTTAGTTCACCCAAAACTCACAAACAATAACCATGATTCAGTTTTTCTACCTCATCCCTTGATCATATGGCGATAACCCATCAGATTTCATTGCATCAATACAAAAAAGGTCATATTGGTATCCAGACACGTCAAAGAAAATCTTGTTTTTGTGACAAAAACCACCTCGTATCCTCCAAGGACCAGGACAGAGGAAACAACACAGCAATATGTATACGGTTGTGGATTTGGCCATGATCAATCCGGCATAACTATGGTATCGTTTATGTCTCCCAGCTGCAAAAACAGGTCATGATAGCATTTGTGTGCTGATTGACGACACAGATATTTTTGTTTTCCTAGTGTATTGGGTGTATAAGCATTAAAACAATGTGATGTACAGATGGAGTGATAGGATAAAAGTTTTGAACATCAATGCAACAAACCATGTCTTGAACTGCCAGGCATGCATGCTTTAAGTGCCATGGTTTTGGTTTGAGATGCCTTGAACTGCCAGGCATGCATGCTTTAAGTGCCATGGTCTTGGTTCTAGATATCTTGAACTGCCAGGCATGCATGCTCTCAGTGTCATGGTTTTGGTTCGAGATGTCTTGAACTGCCAGACATACATGCTCTCAGTGTCATGTTCTTTGTTCGAAATGTCTTGAGTTGCCAGGCATGCATGCTCTCAGTGTCATGGTCTTGGTTTGAGATGTTTTTAAATGCTAGGCATGCATTCTATCAGTGCCATGGTCTTGGTTCGAGATGTCTTGAACTGCCAGACATGCATGCTCTTAGTGCCATGGTCTTGCTTTGAGTTGTCTTGAACTGCCAGGCATGCATTGTATGTGTCATGGTCTTGGTTTGAGATGTCTTGAACTGCTAGGCATGCATTTTATGTGTCATGGTCTTGGTTCGAGATGTCTTGAACGACCAAGCGTGCATGCTCTTAGGGGCATGATCTTCATTCGAGATATCTTGAGCTGCCAGGCATGAATGTTCTTAGTGGTTGTGATACAGCATCCTAGTTACAAACTTTTTTTCTCCTTATTTAGCTGATGTTCTGGTTAACAAAGATCACAAATAACTTGGTGGGATCTGAACCATTCTTTTTTCTGTATGGCCAGTCAGCAGGAAAGATTGTGACGTTTCCTCGGGCTCTTCATAAAGAACATCAAAGCCTAATAGTTCTGATCTGTTTCAAACACCATTTACTGCTGTCTCACCTTTAGTTAATGTTGTAAAAGGGTACCGCGGTCAAGATACTCCTAAAGAGTATGAAATGATAACAGATTTCGGAATTTCCAAGATCGATTCTCATTACATGTTATAGTGAAAGGATACCTGGTGCCACAAGAACTTTTTTGTCATGTTTTGTCAATGTAAGGCACAGAATCATAAGTGCAACACACAAGGACATGTTTGCCTTAAAAACTAAATCCTGTACATATTTTAACTGTTCTGGAGAAAGAGACTGTTTAATTTTTTACACAAAAATGAGATTACCCATGGCTATCCTAGGGTGAATAGTTATTTGACACATATGGTCAGTCATTATAGGCATGATGATATTTAATGTAAAACTAATGCCAGAATTGAATTGCCCATGCCTAAATACACCTACAAAGATACATTAAATTTTGTATATTACAGTCTATTATAATTTTTTATATAAAATCGATATTTCAAGATGACATCCGTCGGTCATCTTGGATTTATAGGTTATTGTGCGAGTTAAGTGTTTCGTATGTAAAAATTAACACCAGGAATGTGTTTCTCATACCTGAAAACATCTAAAAAGATATATTACAAGCTATTGGAAGATATTTTACATCGCAGTATGTACTGCAATTTCACCTTTGGCGGCCATTTTGGATTTATGTATATTGTGCAAGTTGCCCAAATTTGCCCGAAGGGCAACTAAGTTAGTTTTGTTCAAGGACCCATCAGGAAAACAAAACAGCAAAAAAACTTCATAGGAATGAACATTTCTAGGTTCGTAAAATGCCTTCTCGACTATATTGGTAAATTTGGTGGTCAAGTAGTCTAAATAGACCACTTACAGATCACAGTGCCTAGATTCAAACACCACTGTGGTAGCTCAGTTGACAGAGTGCTTACTCCGTAAATGGGAGGTTGTGTGTTCGAACCGTGGCCAGGACTGACCCAAGACTTGAAAGTGGCTGTTCTTTCGCCAAGCACTCAGCATTACGAAAATGAAAGTCACAGTTCTTTTAGATGGGAACTTAAAATAAATGAGGTCCCATGTCACTATGGGCTTGGCAGGCTAAAGAACCCTGCTGTATAATGTTATCAGTGCAACGCACAGGGAAAATTTCTGCACCTTGCTATAGCTGGTGACATCTTGATATAAGTGAAATATTCTTGACTGGGACGTTAAACACCATTACTCAACTCAACTCTTACTCGGTTGAAATGTCACAGGGGACAAATCCTAGTGTGAGAAATTTTGTTAGTTCACTCACGGTCATGCAACTGGCGACTTAATGGTATAAATTGCTGGTATATTGGTCAATTTGTTGACCAAGTGGTCTAAAGCTGCAGATTACAGACAGTGTCTTTCAATGCCTAGGTTCAAATTTCACTAGGGATAAAATCTAGTGCAAGAAATTTTGTTAGTTCACTTACTCAAAGTCTTCTGTGGTTTTCTCTAGGCACTCTGGTTTTCTCCACCATCCATGAACTGACTGCCTCTATATAGGTGAAAGAATCTAGATGCATTAATGATGTAAATTAATTAAGAGTATATGAATTAATACAGCTATCTCTGAGGTGTTTGTTATTGATTTTTGGTTGAATGTTAAAATATTTGTCATAAAATTTGCCTTTTTAAACTTTCATAAATTTAAACTTGCTTTACTTATTCTAATTCAAGTGATATCCAAAACGGTTAACAATAAATAAATAAGTAAATAATTAAAAAATAATAATAATAATGATATTTGTTTAATTGTCATCTATCAGTAATTATTAATTAATAATATTTACTTTATTTATCAAATGTGGTATTTGTTTTTAACTTGAACTTTTAAGATGTTTAATTAATACCTAAAACCTTTTAATGTTTAATTTTTATTTATTTTAATATTTTTTAAAATCAGTTAGCTTTGAATTTTTTTTTTCAATTTTTTTATCTCTTACAAATTAATACTGATTTTATTAAGTTTTGAAAATCAGAATTTTTAAAATGGATTTCACACCTATGCAGCAATGATTATACTTAATACCAAGAGATGATAATTAATTGTTGTATGATATAAAAAATTGTGTAATATTAGCAGAAATAACTGAAAATGACAAATTCTGGGAATATTATCCGGACAATGGTAATTAATCCCCTAGGATCTGACTGTCTCCTACGACAATACCCACACATACATGTACGTGAAGTATATCACAGTGGTATTAAATCATCAGCATACACCTGCTGACTGACTTCATCAATAATATTGAGTAAATTGTCACCATGAAGAAAAATCCAATTTCTCTCCTTAGACTAACTGGCATGAAAATGCATGCTGTGACCTTGAACTTGACAGAGAAATTGATTTGTATCGTGCACTGTCGTGGTAACCACTTTACAAGCACACATTAGAAAATATTGATGTTTGAGAGAATTTTCTCTGATTAACATTTTTGGTTGTTATTTCCGTAAATATTTATGTAGCAAATTTGGATTTAAATGTGTTTAAAGGAACACACAATGTGCATGTGGGGTAAGAATTCATAATATTGATTTTGTTTATATTATTTGTTTATTTTTGGTTTTTGTGCATCTTTTTACCTTTTTATAGTCGGAGAAGGGATGATTCATAGTAATTATCATCATTTATGTGAGCCTCGACAACGGCAGAGAGACGTTATAGTCTTGATGATGTCGTTACATGCCTATGGTATTTTTTGTATTGGAATTTTGAGATTCCCAACATCATTCTGATGCTAAAAATAATATTGATTTTTTGTTTGTGAGGATGTTTTTGTTAAATGTTTTATGCAAATTGGAATTAAACAATGAACCGAATGATATTATTTTTATTATTGAGTATTTATTTAGATTTGGTTTTTCGATTAATTAATCAGCTGGTAATCTAATGATTTTATTAATTATTAATTGTAATCTTCATCATAGCGTTTTTATTATATAATTTTATATTCATAGTTTGACTACCAATAATAAGCCACACTCCCTGTATGACTGGAACCCGTCATCAGCAACACACCCACTCATCTCTCTCTCCATTGTGATTCATTATTCACAATGCTTTTTCTTTCCATTTTACCTTTAGTGTATTTTGTACCTGATTAAAAATTTGTCTCTCTATCTTTGCTTTAGTCACCTGATATTATTTTATTTAGAAAATGATAAATGGTTTTGTATTTTATAATGCCTTTCATTGACTAATATATAGCTTATAATTATGGTTGCTCTCTCTCTCTCTTTATCAACCACTGCGGTAGCTCAGTTGGTAGAGTGCTCGCTTCATAAGTGGAAGGTCGTGAGTTCGATCCCCGGTCGGGTCTGACCCAAGACTTGAAAGTGGGTAGTGACTGTTCTTTCGCCAAGCACTCAGCATTAGGAAATGAAAGTCACGGTTCTTTCGGATGAAAACTTTAAATAAACGAGGTCCCGTGTCATGGTGGGCTTGGCACGCTAAAGAACCCTGCTGTATAATGCCATCAGCGCAACGCACAGGCGAAATTTCTGCACCTTCACCTATAGCTGGCGACGTCTCGATATAAGTGAAATATTCTTGACTGGGACGTTAAACACCATTACTCAACTCAACTCTCTCTTTATCACATGCCCCTGTGATAGAAAAATGTGTTTGTTTTAACATGTTGACATGACAAACCAAAAGTAGATCCTAGTGTGAGAAAGTTTTTCAGTTCACTTGCCAAAGGTTACTGCTTTCCTCTGGGTACTACAGTTTCATTTGCAACTTCATAACTGACAACCTCTTTATAATTGAAAGCCTTTATTTAGGATTCCGCCTTACTCTTTAAAAGTGGAAAGGTTGTCTTTATTTTACAAAAAACTTTCAAAACAAAAACTGTGTCAAAGCAGATTGTTTTCTTCATAAATCATCAGCTTTAACTTGTCCTAAAACAAATTCTGATAAAAATAGCTACAACAATTCTTACTCTCTTACATAACATTAACTCCTCTCGTAATGTGTATACTTGTATTTGGGGACATACTGTCGCCTTGTTTTACACTTTTGTTCATTTTGTATTCAGGTTTTATTCCCTTAGTATTGCACATCGTTATTGATTTTGTGCTATATTTCCATTTTGTCGTATAATTGAGCGAGCTAGCCCTACGCGTGTACTTGTTCTCTCTACTCTTGTGTGTAAATTAGACCCAACATCAATCAACTGTTATATATTATATAATACAAAACTATTAGAGATGAAAAGCTAAATTAAGTTATTTAAACCAGTGGGTTGTTTTTTTTTAATTGTTTTAAAACAAATTAGTCGGTAAAATTGATCAAATCAATCAAACTGTTTGTCAATTTCTCTGAAGTCATTTAGTTACCATAGCGTTTTTTGTTTACTTTAATTGCAAATTACATAACACCAGAATTGTATGAAGTTTGTATGGATTTATAAGGGTGTTGAAATCAATACAACTAAAATAGCATCAATTATCCAAGGGTAAATTATTTTTCAAAAAACAAAAAAACAAACTTGTAATGTATACTGTATTCAGCTGATTAATACTGGGAGCTCTGAAACTAAACAGATAATATATTTTCGTATAAGATCTTAATTAAGCTTATATAACACCTTACCTATAGTATTCCTGTTATTTTGAAAATAGTAGAGAAATCAGGAGTGACTAGAGGAAAAAAAGAATTTAGGACACATTCTGTAGCAAGTAAAACCATTTTTATCTGACCTATTGCTAGTTTTACCTTTCATGTCTTAAGGTTCAAATTCCACTTGGGCAAATCAAAGTGCAAGAAAGTTCATTTTGTTCATTAGCTTTTGAAAATTTGACAGTGGTTTTTCCCCTGCATTCTAGTTGCCTCCATATCTGAGAATTGACTACTTCGATATAAGTGAAGCAACCTTAACTAAGAGTAGAACTAGGACAATGATGTTTTATGTTACAGTCAGATTCTTTCATTATATTGAGATAGTCAGTTCAGGGATGATGGAGGAAACCAGAGTGCCTATAGAAAACCACCAACCTTTAGCAAGTAAACTGATAAACTTTTCCCATACTAGGATCTATCGTGAGTGGGATCCAGACCTAAATCCAAATTTAAGTGGTGACAGGCACTGTGATCCATAAGTGTACACTTTACTCCACTCTTCCTCTGAGGCTCTAAAATAGGTAGTAAAACACAATCAGTGATTTTGTTTGCTTAAAATTACTACTGCATAAAGGTAGTTTCCCCTGGAGAAAAAATGACTAAAGTTTCCTAATTTGATCATGAAAATTTCCCAAACAACATTGATTTACTAGAGATTGTCACAATATAACATCTTTGCAGTGATCATAAGCTATTGCAAGTATGTCATTATGCAGTTTACTGTTTTCAGAACTTCAATTTTTTTTTTCAATTTAAAAGGCAGAAGGTAGTTTTTAAAAAATATAACAAAATCACTGACAATGATACGCTCCTATCCACTCTTAATAGATCTAATTTTGAGACTGATTTTTTTTAACATTATTTATACTTAGAATTAGTTCTGATTATTGAATACATTGTTTTAGTACTAGCCATATTTAAAGATTTTATTTTTAATTTTTCAGCACCAACAAAACCCAAATTTTTGGAACGATTGTTCAACAATGTGTCTAAAAAGTCAAGTAAAAGAGTGAAAAATGGATTAATTATTCATGCTGGGAATTTGTCTGAACATAGTGAGGAAGTAGATGAACAAGAGGACCAAATTTCAGAATCAGGGGAAGAGTGTGGCGAGGTTGAAAATAATCCATTAGTTGATTCTGAAAGAACTAAACAGGAGGATTTGATAGGCAGTGAATTAAGTGACACACATGCAGCATTTATTTTAGATTCAACCAGTGATTTTTCTCCGACCAGTCACGATCAAACATGGTCAACTCCTAATTCACCTCGACCTAGTATTGTTCGCCAAAGATTAAACGATTTTCAAAGACTTACACAAAATGTAGAGAATCACAATCTACCCCTTCCTCACCACAATTCAGGTCAAGGACGATTGTCAAAAGTGGGGACAGAATATTACTATTTCCGGGAATTCAAGACAAAAAACGAATATATTGTTGTGCATTTTCAAGAAATGAATATTTTTGCAAATCAGTTATGAATAAGGGATATGTAAAAGCTTTAGTAGATCAAATAAATGATATCGAGAAAACAGGAAAAAATGTTTTACTGGATAATATTGACGAAAATGAGACAGAAACAGATGATAACAATAGCTTAAAACCTGACTCAGAATTAAGACATAATGAGAAACTAAAACAGCATTCTCGTACACCACAGGGGTCGCCACGGTTACCCCCAAGACGAGACAAAAGTCATAATGGAGATTTGCCGAGTAGTGCTAGAAATAGTGTCAGATCGTCAGAATATGGTGCTTCTTCTTCTGACTGTACATCTTCCAGCGGCCATGACAGGACAGAAGAGGAGTCTGGGATAGCATCTGATGGTAGTATATCTGTGATAGCCAAACAATGGATCGACGAGAGTTGGTCTGGGTCTGATATGAGCTTTGATGAGTTTGATGAATTCAGTGAATGTGAAAGTGACATTGATAATCAAGAGAGTTTCGACAAGGTAAAAATTATTAACTTTTGTAGTGATGTGGATAGCTCAGTTGGAAGAGCTCTTGCCTATGGTGTGGGAGGTCTATGGGTTTGTACACGGTCTTTTACTGTAGTTTTTCCTTTCCTGTTACACATTAATAAAGTCAGTATTTAAATGAAGCCAATTGGTTCATTAGGATGGTACTAGTCATAGCTCCGAGTGAAGTGAAGTGATTGGGAATACAGGATGCAATGTAAGGGAGAGGTGGACTGGTCCAATAAGCACTATTGTAGCATTTATTCTGATAGCCATTCATTTTAAAATTTGGTGGGCTGGAAAGATCAGAAAATTAAATGCTGTACTCAAGGACTCGTCATTTAGTCAAACTGTAGTTAGAACCCATGGTCCTTGAATTAAGAGACTTTAGAATTAATCACTTGGCTGTACATCTCTAATATTATACATATTGAAATATAAAAAATGTTCAGATTTTGAGAAAAAAATCTTTATTAAAAAAAATGTCTTTTAAATAGTGTAAGAGATGAGATGAGTGATAGGGCCCATTGACCTAAATTCAGTCATTTATTATTTATTATTGAATTTCATTTTTTTTTCACAGGGAGATGAGAAGACACCAGAGGATAAGTTACACAGAATAGCATTAGAATTACTAGACACAGAGAAATCCTATGTAACAAAGCTATGTCTACTAGATCAGGTACATCATAATTTATACATGCACAGACCCATGTACTCTGTCAAAAAATAATGTACCCTGAGCCACAGGTGTTTTTGTCACTCCTTAAAGCAGCACTAGCTCTCCTTAACTTTTATTTTATATTCTTTGTGACTTTTGTATCTTGTTGCTTTGTTTGTTTATGGTAACTGCCACCACACTTGGATCCTTGGTGACTGAGTGGTCTATAGTGCTGGTTATCTGATCACATCACCTCCGACTGCCTAAATCAAATCACTGTGACAGATGTAAGGAGTTTGTCAGTTTGCTTGTTGAATGCAGGCACTCAGGTTTCCTCCACCATCTCTGAAGTTGTGGCCTTTATATTTAAGTGAAAGAATCTTCACAAGGGCATTGTCTCCTCCCTCTCTCTATTCTTTTGCCTTGTCATTTGATGTAATGTTGCAGTTTTTGGGAATCCCAAAATCAATTTTATTATGCTTCTCTATGTTCTCTATTTTCCTCCAGAGCCTCAGTAGCTGAGTCGTCTAAGCATCAGCTAATATGCAAATCACAACTCTTCTCACTACTCAGGTCAGATCTTTGTGAAAATAGAGAGTGAGTTGGTGACCTAGCCAAAGGTTGGCAGTTTTCTCCAGACACTGATTTCCTCCACCATCTCAGAAATGATCACTTTGATATAAGTGAAGAATCTTGACTGGGACATTTTTCCACTCTACTGCACTCTCTATTTTTCTCAAAACCCTTTTATAATGCTAAAATACTGGTATGTCTGAACAAATAAAAGCAGTACAGTTAAGTTTAAATTTATGGGTTAAACTGCATCATTATAAAGTATAAATCAGGCATTTAAATTTGTGATTTAATTACAGTCAGTAATGTCATGATCTCAGCATATTACACATGTTTTCTGTGTATTAATTATTTAAGAATTATGATGGTTGTGCATCGTTTAATTTAATCCCCAATAGATAGATTTATAGATAGAGATAGAATCTCTGGCTTTGCTGTATAAATACTGACTCATACACTTGAAGATCAATACACATCTCTTATATAGAAAAATCTCCCTGTATTGTTTCATCTAAATGTGGATATAGTGCAGTACAGTAATGTCTCCCTGTAATGGACATCGTTAACCTGTCGGGGTAGTCTTTGGGCCAAAAAATGTGGGTTTCTGTTTCATCTTTAGTTGGATATAAGTATAGTATAGTGCAGTAACAGTAACACCTTGCCGTAAAGGACATCAGAAACATGTTAAAGTTTTGACAAGCATTGTTAAAGTTGGCATCCTTCCCAATATGGGTCCATATTTTATTATATCACATAACCCTCCTGTTTATTGATGGAATAAAACGGTGTAATATTTTTCGTATTACACAGGTACCCATGTAATATCACTTGATTGTGACGTAATCAGTTATCACGCTTCTGATTTACGTAGTGGTCGTGCCTAATGACGTCATATGAAAACTGTGTCAGTCTGTTGTTTATTTTTAGACTTTTGAAGACTTTCCGATTCTTTGAAAAATAATTTTGATGCATTCGGAAAAATATTATGATTTAAACTTACATACTGATTATGTCTTTTTTTTCTAGGTGATTAATTTACTTTTACTATAACTAAATAGAACTACATGTATATTCTTACTTGCGCAGTTACTTTGGAGGTGATTTGTCTGGCCTAGATAGAAATCGTCCGTTTCTATATGGCATCAAATAATATGTACATGTCATTATGCCTCGATATTTTGAGTTATGTGATATATAGAATCTTAGACTCGTAAGGGTTTAATATGAAATTTATTAAACTCGTTCAATAATTAAATATGCCACTCGCCAAGGCTCGTGTCGTATTTAATTATTAAACTCGTTTAATAAATTTCATATTAAACCCCCACTCGTCTAAGATCCTCTATATATCCCAAGAGTGGTCTTTATATACAGGTTTTACTGTATTATAGTTTTCCTACATACCTGATGTGATAGTGATAGTGTGATGATGTACATGTGACAGTGCAGAGGGTCTACAGTTTATGTTTTTCCATCAGTTTGTTACCATTTATGCATTACTTACTGTTATATTAGATTCACCATAAAATTTCCGCTTCGTAAAATTTAAATTTTTGTAATTCAGGTATTTCAGAAAAAAGTAAGGGAGGATAATCAGACTCAGAATTTTTTGCCACCAGATGTCATTCCACAGATGTTCTCTAATGTCGGGAGTATTTATAGTTTCCATAACGACTTCCTGCTGCCACAGCTGAAGGAAAGGATTGAAAATTGGTAAGATATTCTGAGGATATAACGGTAGATAAATAGTCTGAATCATCTACTTCAATGAATTCACAGAGCCAAGTGGGAGAAAGTTTGTCAGTTTATTTGGTCATTCATGTTTCCTCTACCATTTCAGAACATAATTACCTAATTGAATTGAAATAATATTCACTATGGATTAAACAACTGATCCACTCAGAAATAATACCCTCTTAATTAAGGAGCCTCAGTGGAAGAGTGGTCTAATGTGTGGTCTTACAGATTACAATGTGTCTCACTGCCCAGGCAATGTTATTGAGGGGCATTATTACAAGATTTTACAGTACTGTATAACCAGATTTGGTTACTATAAATGTATTTATTTTCATGGTGTACTAACTTTTGGTAATTTATGTTTTGCGTGAAAATTAATAGAGAGTGAAAATTAAATTATGCTTATTGTATAAAAAACTCAAAAATTTAGCTACACAGAAATGTCTAAATTTCATATATCTCAAAAATAAATACACACAAAATTAAATATGTTTACAGTATCAATACTATCCGTATACCAATCCAAGACTCAAAGAAGGAATTTGAATGTCTATTTAATATAGATCTATATTCTGGTAGACTTTAAAAAAGGAATCTGAATGTCCGTTGAATATAAATCTAATATTAAGGATAGATCTATATTTTGTGACCACTTAATGTAGTTATCGCAGACCAAGCAAGGACCATTTAATGTTATTATCATTATCGTAGACCAAGGAAGCAATTGGTATTTCTGACGATAATACTGATCTAATATTCAACAGTAACAATATGAGGCTAAACCATTAAGCATAGCCAATCTGTTAAACACATCGTCAGTTTATGACTATTTAACGTCCGTGATCACAGACTGAATGGTCTCGGAACGATCTAAAAGTCTTGTATATTTACGATAACAGTGCAGATCTACAATTATATTAGGCTATATTGTTTTTTAAGAGATCATAGCTGGATCTATTTTTGAATTTCTCTTGTCTTCATAGAGAGAAATCAATAATGTTGAATTGTCAAACTCCCACAACACACTTGATTATGAAACAGTCACCCACTTCATCTGTCTGTATTCCATGTAGTCTAGTCACACATAGCAAATATCAGTCATCAAGAAATCCTAAATTTACCAGGTTGAAATTTTTACACCAAAAAAATACACTGCCAACCATAAATTATTGTACATGTTTAAAACTGGTCATATCGTTACAGATTGAAAATCTTCACTGTATTGGGGTGGTATTGGGGTGCAAAACTGTGACAGGGTTATCTTTCCCTAGTATCATTTTTAAAATTTAAATTTAAAGTTTGAAATTTAAAATTGTGTGTAAAATATATACATGTATATCCATACATTGTTATATTTTTACCAATTTTTTTTTTTTTTAATTCAAAGAAAATTGTTTTTTTGTTTTGTTTCTTTTGTTTTTTTTTTTTTCCAAAAAAAAAAAAAAAAAAAAAAACCCAAAAAACCAAACAACTTTGTTACATACATTTAGACCATCAAGAAATGATATCATTTTCAAATACATGTACACGGTACTTCAATATTTCAATTCTGTGAATGAAATTTGACACATCAATATAATATAAATCTATGGCAAATATAAACTTGTTTGCCAGTATGTTTATATCAGTACATTTGGATGGTGGACCAACTTGGTTATTAGTACCGGTATTCATGTTTGGAGTTTGGAGTATATTTGGTTGATAAAGTTTATAAATCTTACTATTCCTAGTAGTGGATTCAGCAATTTTAGTCAGGAGAGGATTCATTTAATCATTTAAGTGCATGCAACATTGGAAAAAAAGTTGTCGCATATTCTGATGTTTGCTTGTATTAAATTTTTCAGGTCATCTTCACCAAAGGTCGGAGATTTGATGAAGAGAAATGCACCATTTTTAAAACTTTATAGTGAATATGTTAAAAATTTTGATAATGCCATGACACTCATCAACACATGGACAGAAAAATCACCAAAGTTTGCAGGAATAATTGCTGAAATCCAGGTATGTAATTTGGTTGTTATGTTGGTATCACACAGTACAGTATATGTGCTCTGATGTTAGTGTGGCAGACCTAGCTCATTGTTGACCAGGTATCACAGTTTATAGAACATCCCACTAGATTTGAGGAGGTCCTAGGATCAAGTCCTGGTTTTGCCACTCCATTTTTCCTGTTCTTGTTAAATTTTCATTGCTGCCTGTACTGTTCTATAAAGTACAAAAGGTCTTCATGTTGTACCCTTGTGCAAACCCTTTACACCACAAATGTTGATTGCTGTGGCAGGATGGGGTTGGGTGGTATTCGGGTGCAAAACTGTAACAGGGTTATCTTTCCCTTTCCCTTAAATTTAAAGTTTGAAATTTAAACTTCTGTTATCTGTCAATCTTCTTAGAAATCACATGCACAGTTTGATATCTCATTTTCAGAACTTTGTAAGATTTTAAGAAAAAAGGCATGACTCTTAAGTAATCTGAAAGTAAATTATAAAATCTAAATGATCAATTTCCTATTTTATATTGAAAACTTGAAATTTTCTTGACCTTGTTTTAATTTTAATGACCTAGACACATGTTTAAAGTATCTGATACATTGATATAAAGATAAGGAGGAGGTGTGTAATGTTTCCCGTAATTTACACACAATAGAAACAGGAAAGACGTACTTAAATATAGATAGAGGAAGTAAAAATAAGGGCAGACATCCATCAGATATAAACAACGTAGTTTTACTGCGAAGCCTTGATACTGCGGAGGCTTGTTATTTTGGTGTTTTCTTGTATACTTGTAAACACTTGTATGATAAGGAAATTAATACGAATTTTAAAAATGAAAATTTACAACTTCTCATAATTCATGAAATTAATTGGGTTTTTTTATTCATAAACATTAAAATATTATTGTACAGTAAAACACGAATATAACGAACATGCTTATAACGAATACATTGATAGTAGTCAAATATGGGCTGATGGCTTCTCTTTATACGGTAATGTCTATATGATGTTGCTTTATATCAAAGTTAAACTTTGAGTCCCCAGGGCTTCATTATAAACATGATTTACTGTATTGATGAAATTTTCACACCATTTCAACTGTCCATTGCCTGAAATAAGGACTGATTCTCAAACTTACCGTTTTCTATAAAAACATATAAGAATATTGGTACAAAGTTGAAAAAGGTATATATTCTCATCTTATTTTCTTTATCCAGTAGAAGCCTCAGTTGGCTGAGTTAGAGATTACAGGTTTAAATACTGCTCAGATAAATAGTAGATGGAGAAAGTTTGTCAGTTCCAAGGATTGGTTGTTTTCTGTGGTCACTTTGGCTTCCTCCAACATCCAAGAACTGAACGCCAGAATTTAAATGAAAGAAATTTGACTTGGGCATTATTTTCTTTACTCCAGTAGGAGCCTCAGTTAAAAATAAGTGGTTTGAATGCATGCCTTATAGATTGCAGTGCCCCTCACCACCTAGATAGTAGAGTGAGAAAGTTGTCAGTTCTCTTGCTGAGGATTGGTGGTTTTCTTTGGTCATTTTGGCTTCCTCCACCATCACAAAGAACTGACCACCTCGATATAAGTGAAAGAATTTTGACGGGGACATAAAACATAACTCCATCCTTCCCACTCTTTATTCCAGTGCCAACATGGTCTGTTAAGCATAACATACCAAGTATTGTAGATTACTTTTTTATCCTGAGAGATTTATTAACATGTAATATTTTGAGGACTCTTAGTCACAAATTCAAATATTATTCGAATCTTCCCAGAATCACAAAATTTATAAGCCAAATTTAAAACATGACGGCAATCAACTATACTCAGATGCAAGTACGATTTGATGCTGCTGATATTAAAGTAATCTACAGTATACCTAACAAAACAATCTTTATATGTGACAGAGTGATGGTAATGTGGAAATGGTGTAATAGTTACTCTTGTTTCTTTTCCAGAAAACCCCAGAATGTGGTCTTTTGACATTACAACACCACATGTTGGGTCCTATTCAGAGAGTACCTCGTTATGAGCTGTTACTAAAAGGTATTTATATTTGTATAATATAGTGACATTATAGTCACATAGTCAGTGGTAGTTCCTTTGTAGTTAGTGCAGAGGAGCTTATGCTGCATACCCAGCACAAATGTTAGCATCCAGTGTAGTGATGTACTAGATGTACAGGTGATCTATGCTGTTTTTCTGACACGCCTTGTTTTCTAGATGTCCAGGCAAGCTGTGATGTTCTGAGAGATCTTGCTATAAAGTTGATAAAATTATTTAAGGAAAATTTGAATTAAAATGGAAGAATAGATGTCCAGATTTAAAAAATATTATCCCTTATCTGTCTTAATAATTGAGGCCATAAAAACCAGTGTTAAAGCTCTCTTTGTTCATACTCAACCAAAAATATCAATAATTTGTTCTCTGAAATGATAAATCTAAAAATTAACAGAGAAAGAAAAAACCTCATGATTTATTGCATTTTGATTGAGTGTGGTTTCACTTACCAGTCAAGAATATTTCACTTATATCAAAATGTCACCAGGTATAGACGAAGCGGCAGAAATTTTTACCTTTGCAGTGTGCTCAGGGCAATGTACAGGGAGGGTTCTTTAAAATGCCATGCATGTCATGACACAGGACATCAGTTTTTGGGTCTCTTCTTAAGGACCACAGGCTTACTATAGGTATTGATGAAGTACAAGTTTTCACTTCTGCTTTGCTTTTCTTACAAGATAAAACACTTGAACAAATTTGGTGATATAATAGTGCTTTATTTTACTGTATTATTTTCTTTTTTATTTATTACAGATTACCTGAAACATTTACCTGAAGACTCACCTGACCAGCAAGATGCTACAGGTAAATGTTAATGAACATCTCCATTCAACTAGGATTATAATCATAGCTAGGGTTCTTGTCCATAATTATAACACTTTTCAGAACCTTATTTAATTATTTATTATTGTGAAAGAAATGTTTGTCCTGTTTTAATTGAATTTTGACTGATATACTTACCATAGTTAATACCAATTTATAAACTGCCATAGAAAAATAATATGTACCAGTTATATCCCACATCTCTTATTTATAAAATATGGCATATTTTTGTTTTGTAGTTGCTCTGGAACTGGTTACCAAGGCAGCAGGACATTCTAATGAAGCAATGAAGAAGATAGTAAGTAGTATCTTCCATCCTTCCATCATAATGTTTATACTTTAGACTAGTGTTGGACTGATTGATTGATTTAATGGATATCTAATCGTTTGAGCGTCTGATTAGCGATAATCAATTCTAAAATCTAATAATCGATCGATTTCAATTATTTACTGAAGTTCATTTATGGAAAAACGGAACTGTTCGTTTGATTTCACACTGACTGAGAGGAACTCATTGTAGCTGAAATAGGTGTACTTGGAAAAGGAAACTAACACAAATGTAAGGAAGAGTAAATGATCAGAAAAATGGAGGATATTTTAAGTCTTAACTGAGATACAAGTATCTTGCAGATATTATCAAGACTAAAAATTAGAATTTAATCTAATTTACTTTGTAATTTCCACTTCAATTTATTAACCGATTTTAATCGGAAAATCGATCAAAATCATCTTCAGATTATAACCGATTAATCCATTATGAAAATGCAACCGATTCCCATCACTACTTTAGACTGATGTTCCTACAAAGAAAGTATTGTGTTTTCAGTTGCTTCACTGTCCTAATGATCCCATAATGCTCAGAACAGACCTTAACTTTTCAAATAAGTAATTTCATTATTTATAAAAGCAAAAATTGTGATCAGATGTGATAAACAAAAATGTTATTTTTATTTCAGGAAAAATTCCACAAATTGTTAGAAATAAAAGAAAAATTTGGTACAGCCATAGATCTGATTAGTCCGACAAGGGAGCTAATCAAGGAAGGAAGGATCACGAAAATATCAGCACGGGGCGGAGAGAGACAAGATCGTTATCTGTTTCTGGTAAGAATATGAAACAAGAGTTATGGGAATCATAAGTCTAACCTGAAAAGTGTCATTTTGCTGCTAATGAAAACTTTTAACAAAAATTAAGAAGATTTTTGGCAGTGTCTGACAACTTCGTGATGGAAATATTTCAGTCATTTCATGCGAGAAAAAAATTACTGGTTCCATGATGTACCTGGGTATATCTGATACATGTATCACATCTGCAATTTTCTAATATATATAATGATTTTTTCACAAATTGGGCAATGAACTTAAGCATAATTATATATAACCATAAATAAATCTATATGTATATAGAATCGTGCATAAGATGGTTGTCCAATTTGTGTAAAAATTGATATTTTAAAGTATACTTGTTAATAAAACCCATTTGCCATTCAACCATAAAAATAAGAACATGTTTCTTTTACAGCCAATTAAACAAAAAATATACATTTGTAATTTATCTTTACTCTACCAAATAAAATAAACTTTGATTTCTTCCAATAAAATATTTTATAATTGGCATGTTATTTTTGAAGTAGCCTTAAGGTTTTAAATAGTCACAGTGATGGATAAACAGATTACCCTCATATATAAAGTATTGGTCATGAAATTTTATACTTAACAATATTTTAAATCAGAATTATGGGGATAGATTTATATGAGCAGGTGCTTGTTACTGAATACAGTGTACAGTTTGTTTCTTATTTTTTTTTGTAGTTAACTGATTAATAAATATTGTTAAATGAAACTTAAAATATAAGACATTTTGTAAATTCTGTATTGTGGTTTGGACATTTGGAAATATTGTGTCTTTTTCTTAATTTTTATGTTCTAAATTTTAATAAAGGTTAAATTCGAATTTTTTTATCCTCCGCCTTTCGAAGAAATATGGGGATATTAAATTTTAGTTTCCATCCTTCCACCCGTCCATCTGAGATGCTTGTCTGCGAAATTCTCCAAAACTATGAAGCACTATTTCATGAAACTTGAGCAAAGCATCCACATGGATAGGAGATGTGCATATTGTTAACCCAAGTTGGTTTGCTCATTTTCCTAAGAGTTAATGTCCTTTTAACATAAGTGCAAATCACAAAAAGAACCTGCTGGCGAGGGATCCAAATTTACTGAATTTACCTGTTTTTTTTGTAATTTGTATATTCTAAATTCTAAAGAAATTTAAATCAGACTGTATATCACTTTATCATTCTGGATCAGTTACACTGGATTATTGATCCTCAGCAGTAATAAGATATTGATATTTAATATTTATACATTTACACATGATTTCACTAAGGACCTGATCTGATCTAATTAATAATTAGGACATCATTATTTATTGATAGGAAATCTGTCCATGTTACTAAGTATTTCTTTGCTTCCATACTCTGTATCATGTTTTAGTATTCCTTTTAGTTCACATGCATGTATTTTTGTCCAGTTACAAAATTAAGGATGGAGTCGGGCAATAGTGTTTTATGCTTTGTTAAGATTGTTTCATTTATACCAAGATAGTCAGATCTGGGAAGGTTGGGGAAACCAGAGTACCCACAGAAAAATGCCACTTTTTTAAATTTGAAACTGGCAAACTTTCTCACACTAGGCTTTGCCTAAGTGAGATTTGAACCTATGCTTCTTGCCTGTGATTTGTAAGTTCATATCTTGAATATAGGAGTTTCAATAGTTTAGATTTACTACCAAATAAGTTATACCCCGATTGCTGCAATCTTCCCATTTTACCTGAATTTCTTATGGTCTTACATGTTATAAATCTCACACAAATTCCTACTGATGAAAGTTTGACTTTCTTAATGTTTGAATTTCCCATCCAGCCCATTTAGAGGTAAATACTGGTCAAAAATGAGAATCTGACTGGGGATGGAATACTATATGCTGGTGATCTAAAAATGTATGTTACAGACCACTATGTAGGGGTAATCTTTACAACAGGTTTAACTCATTCTGAGGACTTGGTGGACAAGTGGTCTAAAGTACACACACATACATCATATGGGTCATGACTACATAGGTTTGAATCCTTCTTGGGGCAGATCCTAGTGTGAGAAGTTTGTCAGTTCGCTTCCCAAAGGTGGTGGTTTTCTCCAGGCACTCTGGTTTCCTCCACCATCCAAGAACTAACCACCTCAGTATAAGTATATGGTGTAAAACTCCATAACTCTACTCTTCTTCACTTAATTCTGTTTTATTTTTACAGTTCAATGATTTGATGTTGATATGCAGTGAACCGTTACTTGGTAACTACAAATTAAAAGCTCAGTTAGAGATGGATGGTATGGAGGTATGTATGATAGCGCTTACCACATAGCAACGGTAGTATTCTAGATGTAATCATTATGATAATGCCTACCACTTAACTAGATGTAAAAGCAGTCATTTTTTTGTTGGTGTTCCAATTACTGTTAATATATTCAGTTTAGCTGTACATTAGATGGACTTGAATTGGCTGATCGTTTTGTTCTATATTATTTATTTATTTATTTTTTATTATTATTTTTTTTTTTTTTATTATTTTGTTGTTTTTTTGGGCTGTGGATGGTACTGTATCATCAAGAAAATTGCTAAAATCGGTACACTTCTAAAGTTGATATGTATACAGTATTTTATATGTTTCTGTTTTTGACATTTCATTGCTGGAATTTAAATATACAACTAGATTAGGGATCACACTGAGCATACTAGACTGTTTTCAAGCATAGGTATTTTGATTATAAAAATGGCAGGCGAAACAAGACATATTTTATTATTATACCTTTTGTAAATTTCTAGCAATTTGATTGGTTAATAAGCGTTTGGGTAAATTTAATGTCACCCTCGGGTTTCAGAAAATCTTACGTTACAGGGTGACATTAGCTGAGCGGTTGACATTAAAAAGAATGTCACATGCGCAGAAAAACTGCGTATGCGGTTCGAACGCATCCTTCTTCTAAATCAGTAAAACGTTTATCTACAGTAATGTAACATATGGTTATATGATTTATGTTACAAGCGTCAAGATGAGTAGATGAGTTGTTTACCTGACGACAGCTGACTGTCGGGCCGAAAATATAAATAAGTAGATTTGCCACTGTTAACGAAGAAACCCTTAAGCAGTTAACTGAACAGAAAGATGCCAAAAATACACAAAGAACAGTTAAAAGGAGCGTAAAAACAAATGTTAAAAATGATGTTTCATTAAATGTTTTCTAAATGTATTTCAGAATCATGGTTGTCATATCAGTATACTTTGATTGCACAGTATAATAAAAACCAACAATCGGTATAATAAAATAAATATTACATTTCTGATAGGGCGACAGTCCATATTGTCACCCCTCGAAATTCATTGTCAACCTCGGCTTCGCCTCGGTTGACAATGAAATTTCTCGGGGTGACAATATAGACTGTCACCCTATCAGAAATGTAATATTTATATAATGTTTGCTTGATTCTGGTTGAGATCTTAACATAAGTTGGGAAAATTTTTTTACCGTAGTTACAAGAACTACTGATCCGCTGATCACCATGTGAATGTTTATTTATCGAGAGAGTCAAGTTGACTGTCTCTTTTGAATTTCTGAATTTTGGAAGGGGAGCAGGTTTTGTCATCCCACAGCTCCTTTTCATCTATCAAAAGGGCTTTTGATGACATAAGTAATTTGGTCTAACTGTCACTCTGATCTCTTAAGTTTACTGATATCCTATTGTTACCCCTAGTTAAATTTGAGTGTGTATGTGTTGTAAGCTTCTATGTGCTGCATGATATCAATGATTTCATAGAATTATAATTAATACAATTATATTTATGATTTATTAACACAAAACGGAAAATTAACAAAATCATTAGCTACAAGGATCAAACAAAACAGAGAAAATTAACAAAATCATTAGCTACAAGAATCAAACAAAACAGAGAAAATTAACAAAATCATTAGCTACAAGAATCAAACAAAACAGAGAAAATTAACAAAATCATTAGCTACAAGAATCAAACAAAACAGAGAAAATTAACAAAATCATTAGCTACAAGAATCAAACAAAACAGAGAAAATTAACACAATGAATAGCTACAGGATTGTATATTATATATATTGATGTTGTTCCGTAACTTTTTATGTTATCTTTATTGTATTGCATCAAGATTTATAGCCAAACAAGGTTGACCTGTCTGCTTGACCTTTTATTATGAATATTGATCGTAGGAAGATTCACCTAAATACATGGATAGTGTTAAGATTTACATTTAATGGGTTTCACTGCAGTGTCATGTGATAACCCCCTAATGTTTATGCAGAACACTTATTTTCAATGGATATGGTACCACATAAGATGACATTTTCCCATAAAAACCACATTGTTGTGGGAATTTTGGACGTTAACGCTTTCCAGAAGGTTCTGCAAAAACAAGAGGTATTCATCATGTGGTACAGCAATGAACCCCATAATGAACCTGTATTTCCCTTAGATAAATGTACTGGTTCATAGTAAATATTTAAATTAAAGGTCAAGTGTACAGGTCTGTGTTGTTTTCCAGTAATTAATATTTGTTGTTGTTTTTAGTTATTGTTGTTGGTGTTATTTGTTTGTTTGTTGTTATGCTGTACACTAATTCTTTTTCTAGGTAATGGAAAGGACTGACAAATGCTTGCGTTGGGTAGGTCTAAATAAAACTTAATTCAGTGAAAATTAAAAAAAAAATTCCCCTAATCTTTTCCATTTTCTCAACCTTTTAGCTAACAAAATGGTTACCAGGTTTGTTGCTTGGCAACCAAGTTTACACAAACTGGCAGCTGATTTTTGAGGGAATATTTTTTTTACCAGTATCTTGGCTGATTCAATTTTTCTCTTTCTCTTTTACATATTGACATACATTTCTGGCATGCCTCAAACTGGTGACTTTTGTCTTTTTTCTTTTCATCCATTCGCTTACTCATTACTTGTAATATAGAGAAGTGCATTGAAACCTCAATAAATGGCAACAAAATTTGTCTTTCTGAAAAAAAAGAAACAAAGCAAAAAGCTTTTGGACATAAATTATGAAAACTGATAACCATGATATATAAGAATACTATTTTAGAGTGATCAGGGGTTTACTAGAAAAAGCAAACACAACACTCAATGTTCAAATCACAATCCCAAAAAACAAAGTAAAAACTTTGAGTACCGGTACTGGAAAATCTAGTTAAACATGTGAACTTCCACCAGAAAAGAGAGACTGATTGCTCTGAAAGGGTAAGCACATAGGAGTTTACTATTACAAAATTAACTTTAGCATGTACTAAACTCATATATTCTAGAATTAATAAGTTGTGCTTTAATTGAGACACTGCATGTAGATGTTTTATTCTAGTTGTTTTGTCGTTCAATTGCTACATTTGTTAGTTATTTATTTTTTGTTTTTTAATTGTGAAACATGCATATTCTACACTGTGCCATAGCAAAGAAATTTTTCAATGAAGCCATTTTGGTTAGAAATTATCCAGTAAAAATAATAAAATTTTAAGTTTATTAACCTGGCTTTGAAGCATAAATACTTTTCTTTTTCAATGTTCATGAAAAAAAATAATTGTAAAATACACCAGTCACACCTGATATTTTCTTTCTTTTAAGATTCTTGAAGGTGAAAATATAGACATTCCAAATACATTTTATGTTAAAAGTCGACAGAAGATGGTACAATTCTTAGATGAGTAAGTACATTGCTTTAATTTCTAATCTTGCACTGTATGTTGGAGGTTGTGGGTTCAAACTCTGGTCAGGGTCTGACCAAGACTTACACACAGGTAGTGACTGTTCTTGCCAATTACTCAGCATTTAGAAATGAAAGTCACATTGTCCTTGGGAAGAGACTCTAAAACAGATGGCCAGTGTCACATCAGGCATGACATGTACATTACATTGTATGTCCCAGTCAAAATTCTTTTGTTTATATCCAGGTGATCATTATCTGGATGGTGCAAGAAACTAGAAACCACCAATATTCAGCTAGTGAACTGACAAACCTTCTCACAGTAGGATCTTTTCTGGGTGGGATTAAAACCTAGGCAATGAAAGGCACTGTGATCCATAAGCCACCACTGTAGGTTTATTCAGTCACTAAGGCCCCTGATAAAGCACTTTAGTCTAAAGGAGCCTCAGTGTCAAGGAAGCCAAAAGCACCAAGTTACAGATTGTAGCGTGTTGGGGAAAATGTTTGTTAGCTTGCTGAAGGTCAGTAGTTGTCTACCCTTACTCTTTGTTTTTATCCTCCATTCAAGAAGAACTTATGACCACTGTAAATCACAACCAACAATATTATGTACTTGCTGTTTGTTGGTTGGTCAAGATTTTTCACTTTAATGGAAACGTTCAGTTCTGAGATGGTGGAGGAAACAGTAGTGCCCAGTGAAAACTACCTACCTAAGGCAAACAAAGTAACAAACTTTCTCACATTACAATCTCCCTAGGCCAGATTTGAACTTAGGCAGTGAGAGGCGCTGTAATCTGTTAGTGACACATCAGTCCACTTGATCACCAAGGCCCCATACTTGTTGGTTTAGAATAAAGACAAGTTCCATAGATATTAGTTAAGCAGTTGACCTTATCTTGTTGTGCTGCATTAATGTAATTTTAATCTCATCATATGAATCTATTTTTTATTTTCAGAAATAGCAATGGCGAAAGCAGTGGATGGTGCGAGGTAAGTAAATCACAGTTAAATCCAGGGATAAATTCAGTGATTCTAGATTGCTAGTATTACAGAACTTGTAATCAAGACTTCAGTTAGTCTTAGGGTCTAGCTTAACTGGTGGCAGAGTGATCTTAAGAGCTGTCTTTTAGCATTTTGGGCCAAATCTATCCTCAAACAAACCTTAGTCAGTTAGTGTTAGGAAGTTTGACAATTTTTTTTACAAAAGTTCTCCCCAAATACACTGGCTTACTCTGCTGTACCAGAATTAACACCCTCAATAAAAGTGAAATACTCTCGACACGGATGCAAACACAATTACTCTATTTAAGTCATTCTTTATTTGATCTCTTTACAAAGTTTTGGACACTCATTCTTTTCTTAGAATGCTTTCATTGATTATACAAAAACATAAAGATTTTAATATACCTCCAGTGTGAAAGTAAATGTGACCATCAGTGACAATGTTAAACATATTTGGTGCAGTTTTTAAATGATCAATTTATAATATATATTTTTTTCAGTCAATCAAGACAGTGATTTCAGATTTCCGCTGTAGAAAACAGTCCTTAAGAGGAGCAGAAATAATATCTGAAAAAGAACACGAGGTATGATTAATAGAATATAAACTCAATATATGGGCATCAAATTAAAATTCACATTTTCCCATTTATGTTTTAAAACAGCTTAACT
The DNA here is from genome assembly GCA_021292105.1 of Anadara kagoshimensis. NCBI lineage: Eukaryota > Metazoa > Mollusca > Bivalvia > Arcoida > Arcidae > Anadara > Anadara kagoshimensis. Next base: position 64,702,090 of record CM037862.1, on the reverse strand, counting down.
GACTGTTATTTATGTGAAACTCAGTAGCCATGAAAAAAGTACAGTGGGACTTCACAGTGACTCATTGAGCTTCCATTTTGTCTTTGAATTTTTCTAGATATTCATATTTTACAAGAATAGCAAGGAAGAAGTCCAAATAATGACAAGTTATGTTTTGCCTTTGAGAAAATCACAGTGAGTTCTTTTCTATTGAACAAAGGCCTAAGTCCCACATCATAACATTTGTAAACAAGTTTAATATACCCGAGCTTCGAAGTAGAGGGAGGTATACTGGTTTACCTCTGTCCTTCTGTTCATTCATCTGAAAACAAAAATATTCCTTACAGTTTCCCCAACAGCCACTTCATAGTTTTCATGTCGGATAAGTATGAGCTCCCATGCTGCAAGTTCAGATTTTGAGTCCACCAAATATCTACTTCATGTTTACCGACATAGTTTATTTTCGACATTTATGGTCAATAGTTGAATTTAAGAGCAGGGAGAGCAGTAGATCCCATATTTCTTGTTGCATCATTTTTGATTTTTTTTTTTTTTTGTAATTTTGTTGATGGGAACAATATTTAAACATTGTAGTCTAATCATGAAGAGCTGGGTAAGGTGGCACCGAGATGGATCAAAGATGATGAAGTTACCATGTGTATGCAGTGTATGGCTAACTTTACGGCTTTCCGTAGGCGGCATCACTGTAGATCTTGTGGCATTGTAAGTATATGTGTATGCAGTGTACAGCTTACTTTTGTTGTTAAGGTTTTTCGCTATATATGGGTAGATTAAATAAAGGGTCTCTAAATGAATAAGATGGCCTCTGCAGTGAGTTGTTTAAAGTGTGCTTGTTAATGGATCATAGCACTTCTCATCCTCTAGGTTTGAATCCCGCTCGGGACAGATGCTAGTGTGAGAAAGATTGTCAGTTCCCTTGCCAAAGGTTGATGGTTTACTCTGGATTTCCTGGTTTTTCTCCACTATTCATGAACTGACAGCCTCAGTATAAATAAAAGAATCTTCACTAGGTGCATAAAACTAAATAACTCCACTCCATCCCCTAACTGAATAAACAGCATTTAGCCTATTCAGTTGTAATTAGCAATACTGATGCTTTCTCAAATAGCCATCATGGAATTGCATATCTACAGCTTACTCTAAAGCTGATGACAGTGCTATCTCAATATAAGTAAAGTTAACTTTACTGAGATGCCAATCAATATCTCGACAGATAAACCATGTACAGGTACCATCAAAGAGAGACAACTCTTGAAGGAATTGATAGGTGATCTTATTGTTACAAGTAATTATCAGAAGGTGATTATCTAGAATAAGCATTAATGGATTTTTGTTTATTTATATAGTGAATATTTTTATGTTGACAGGTGATTTGTGGAAAATGTTCTTCAAAGAAAGTGGCCCTACCATATGATAATAATCGCTGTAACCGAGTGTGTGATAAGTGTTACGGTATACTGAAGAGTGACAATGATGATTGTAATTGTGGATCAACACCTACAAAGACAGGGGTTAAGCAGGTATGAGATATATATGTTCACATATAAACTGTGGCCAAGTGGTCGAAAGTCATAGATTACAATCACCTCACACTGCCGAGGTTGAACACTCACCCGAGTAGATCCTGGTGTTCATTGTGGTTTTTTCTGGGCAATGTTTAACAGTTTACTTGCTGAAAGTTGGTAGTTGTTTCCAGATACTCCTTCAGTAGATTACTTGTAGTTTTGACCTTGCTAGTTCTGATCAAGACTTGCTAAATATAAAGAAGGTTGTGGGTTTGATCATGTGACTGGTTTAAGCAAATATTTAAAGTGAACAGTTGCCAGGTTCTCTCAAGTCTTTATAATAAAAGTGTAAAGTAATTTTAAATGTTTTGGTTGATTTGACCACAACTGAAAATAATACAGAAAGAAACTTAATTTTTTATTGCCAAGTTTTCAGCTTCATGCTCTATTATTGGACTCAGTTTCACAATTATTTTGTAACTAAGATTTTCTTTAATTTAGATTCAGCAAATTTTGTTTATTTTGTTTTTGAAAATACTAATAACTATGTATGACAAGACTAATACAAATGTTTTAAGCTATAAGTGATTTTCAAAATGATGCCATAAATTCTGGAACATCTTAAAAAGTACCAAAATTATGAAGATTTGAAATTTTGCCAAATTTAAGCATAAGCAATAACAATTTGTCTTTTCAGAGAAAAGCCAACGAGCCCTCCGTATTATCAGGGTATCTACACTTCAGTACTGACAAAGGCAAGAGTTGGGGAAGGAGATGGATTGTAGCACAGAAAGATTTTGTACTATATACTTATAAAGCTCACCAGGTAAGAACAGTACTAGAACAGAGAGAGAGAGAGAGAGAGAGAGAGAAATCATCTGGTAATGATAGTACTAAAACTGAGAGAAAGAGAGATATAGAAAAAGAAAGTGAAAAATTGAAATAGAACTTGAGAAAGAAGAGAGAGAAAGTACAGAGTATCTGATAATGGGAACTTTTTTTTTAACAAAAGTCATTGATGAGAATAAATAACACCCACTTACCATCCAACCCTCTAGCAATTTTGCATTTATTTGTCAGCTAGGTGGATTTTGTGTAATGTTAAATGATATGAACGCATCTTTTTTGACAGCTGCCCAGCATTGAATCGACCCCTTTGACCCTTGAATCGTGAGTCCACTGCTTATCAATCTAGCACAACTATGTAATATTATTTATATTTTTTCAGGACATCTGTGCTTTATCCACACTACCGTTACCAGGTTACTCAGTCAGTGAAGTCACGGAGGATGATCATATAGACAAAGAGAACTCGTTTAAACTTTGTCACCAAAACGACAAAACACATTTCTTCTACTCTGAATCTGCTAACAGCAAAGAAAGGTAAAAATCTGAATTACTGTTAAAACCCAAGTAATTTGCACACCTGTGTAATTTACACAGGTGAATTTTCAGGCTAAATTTTTGTTAAAAAAGCTTCTACTTTTTAGCTCACCTGAGCTGAAAGCTCAGATGAGCTATTGCTATCCATCTTCGTCCGTCGTGCGTCGTCCGTCGTCCGTCGTCCGTCGTCCGTCGTCCGTCGTGCGTAAACTTTTTACATTTTAATCTTCTCCTCCAAAACCACTGGGCCAAATTTAATGAAACTTGGTAACCATCATGCCTGGGTGAAGCCCTCTCAGATTTGCACAAATGAAGGAGTTATGTCCCCTTGGGGCCCCATAAGGGGGGAAATAGTGAAAAACTTTAAAAATCTTCTCCTCTGAATCTACAAGACATATACCTTATTTATTTCATATATAACATCCTTAGGTCATCTAGTTTCAGATTTGCACAAATGGTAGCCATGGGGCTCAAAATGGGGAAATGGTAAGGTGCTGAGTGGGGAAATTGCTAAAAATTATGTATTTGTCAATATATCTTGAAAACTATTAACTTTTTGTATAGGCATGTATATTAGAATATTGTAGGTATTGACATGATGATCATTTTGATATATGATTAAAGGTCATATGTTGAAAGGTCAAGGTCACGGCTGCAAAAGAAGACTGAAATTGCTAATTATCTTGAAAACTATTAACTTTTTGTATAGGCATGTATATTAGAATATTGTAGGTATTGACTTGATGATCATTTTGATATATGGTTCAAGGTCATATGTTGAAAGGTCAAGGTCACAGCTGCAAAAGAAAACTGAAATTGCTAATTATCTTGACAACTATTAACTTTTTGTATAGGCATGTATATAATAATATTGTAGGTATTGACATGACAATCACTTTGATATATGGTTCAAGGTCATATTTTCAAAGGTCAAGGTCACAGCTGCAAAGAAGACTTAAATTGCTAATTATCTTGAAAACTATTAACTTTTTGTATAGGCATGTATATTAGAATATTGTAGGTATTGACATGACAATCATTTTGATATATGGTTCAAGGTCATATGTTGAAAGGTCAAGGTCACAGTTTCAAAGAAGATTGAAATTGTTAATTATTTTGAAAACTAGCAACTTTTTGTATAAGCATGTATATTGGAAAATTGTAGGTATTGACATGATGATCATTTTGATATATGGTTCAAGGTCATATGTCAAAGGTCAAGGTCATAGCTGTATATGAAGATTGAAATTGTTAGTTATTTTGAAAACTAGTAGCTTTTTGAATAAGCATATGTATTAGAATATTGTAGATATTGATATTGAGATCATTTTGATATATGGTTCAGGGTCCTTTCATGAAACGTGTTCATTATCATGCCTGGGTAAAGGGCTTTCAGATTTGCACAAATGAAGAAGTTTTGTCCGAAAAAGGGGCTGGTGGTTGTGGTTTAAGATTGTTGGATCAATGGTCTAATTCATATCTGTATTGGAATACAAAAATGGTTACGGTAATTAACTAGAAAACTCAACTTTTTTGTATAGGCATGTGTGTTTAAAAAGTGTAGGCATTGACATGACAATCATTTTTATATGTCATAAGTGCACTACTCTGTCATTTCACCTAACAACAATGTTGTCTTAATACAGATATAAGTTAAATATGTTGACTTAGATGTTTAAACCCATTCAATAAATTATTTCAATCAGTCAACTTAATTTCATAGAAATTGTTTAATGTAGAAACTTATAATATAAATGAACTCCAATAAATCATTGTTTCCTTCAGTGTAGTAGGTTGCATTTTGTTAGGGGAAAAAAAGAATTTTGTCCAAACATGATACATTTTAGTATGGTACAATTTAGTAAGGATTGGTTATTAAAAGATAAAAATGTGGTACGTTTTAGAAAGGATAGATTTCCCGCCATTTTTTCCTGCTTGTTTTGGAATGCCTTGGACTTTACCATTGCTTTTTATGACTGATTCCGATATGTTCCAAGTGTATTAGGTCAGCCATTACTGGAGGTAAGTTGACTGATAATACTTGTAATAAAATGACGAATTCTAGATCAAGATGTGACTTGTTATTGAGTTTTTAATGTTTTATAGCAATTGAGCACCATATAGCCTAAATTCATACTGACGACGAAGTTAAAAGGAAAATGTAAACGTTGAAAATTGCGTCGGATACTATGAGCCTATGACCCATTTCTTGTCTACTATATATTGTTTTAATCATAACATTTTACATCGAGGATTGAGGGGAGGAGTTGAGTGTGGTGTCAGTTTTATCGAAAATTGGCTTCTGATTTCAGACCCCCTCTATATGATATCTGCGATAGTGTATGCTCCCATGATCAGATAGACATATCTTGAATGTTTTTGAAAACCAGCAACAGCGAATGTATTGAAGTTTATGTGCATGTCCATGATAACCATGCCTGCAGTAATGTAATAAATATAAAACATGATAGACAATGTGATATGACCCATGTTTTGTAATGTTTTTGCCGCTAGTAGCCTAGGATTTATGTCGACTGGCTTGTTTATCATGTAATATATTTACTAGTGTAAGCCAAGTGTTACTAATCGTGGTCAAATATTTCAATATCTAAATCAATTATTCCAATTTACACTCTTATTATAACCACACTTACAATAAGTTATAATGGTTCCAGCTGATAGACCTCACATGCTTTCAAGTGGGGCCAAATGGTTAAGATGTCTCACAGCTGAATCTTGGTCAGCTGCAGGCCAGAAAGTTTTTTTCTTGCCATAGACCTTTACTGTTCAGCACCAGTATAATTATTTAAGTGGCTTGTTATGTTTATCAGTGACATTGTACTAACACTTTTTGGTTTCCATAAGAGTGCACTAGTACCATGTATATACTTGTATGCACTCTGGTACCACATAACTAGCATTGAAATTAATTCTCATTATTTATACAAACTATTTCTTCACGAATAGTTGAAAACTTGCTGATATGACATAAAACAACATTAAACCAACCAGCCAATGTTTTCCAGTCTACAGTTGATACAAGCCAGGAATCAATTCCACCTCCCCATTAAGTATTGCCTAGTCAATGAGCTCTCTACCAACTGGTTATAGTTGTCAAGCCAATCCAAAATATTAGAAACCCAAAATTAAAATAAAATAATTGATAATTTTTTAGCTGTTTCTTTTGTATTGGGCTGTTATGGAGGTTATATGAATTCATACAAAATAATAAAATAAAAAAACTGATATATAAATATGACTGCAGCTCAGTTGGTAGAGTGCTCACTTCATAAGTGGGAGGTCGTTGGTTCAAACCCCGACTGAGTCTGACCCAAAACTTGAAAGTGGATAGTGACTGGTCTTTCACCAAGCACTCAACATTAGAAATGAAAGTCGCAATTTTTTAGATGGGAACTTAAACGAGGTCCTGTGTCAAGATATGCATAGCACATTAAAGAACCCTGTTGTATGTATTAACAATATTGTGAAATCAGTGCAATGCAAAGGCAAAATTTCTGCACCTTTACACACGGCTGATGACGTCTCGATATAAGTTAAATATTCTTGACTGGGATGATAAACACCATCACTCAACTCAACTATAAAAAATAAACACACTGTGACTTGTGTTTCAAAAGTTTGAGGGTAAATATTAAAAAAAGATTGCAAAAGATTTTGTATCATATCTATTTTTTTGTTGTTCATAGTCGATTATCAACACAACAGCTTTAAAGCTTGCAGCTATGGGAATTTCACAAGGCAAATGAAAATATATGAAATTATTTTAAGGATTGATATGACAATCATTTTCATATATGGTTGTAGGTCATAGGTTTCAGAGGTCAAGAACGTATGTATAGCTGCTTAAGTATTGTGAAATGGTTAATGATTTGGAAATTTCTTTTTGTACTATAGTTACTGTGCATATTGGCCACTTCTAAAAAAAGATATTTTCATTGAAATATTATGGCAGTTCTAAACTTGGGAAGTTTCTGTAATTATTACATTGTCTATTGCACTTTTCAAAAAAAAAATTGAATAATCTCAGGTGAGCGACAAGGCCCATGGGCCTCTTGTTTAAATTTCGCACCTATAAATTTCCAGAATTTATGATCATATGGTCTTAATACCTTTTTATAATAACTCCATAAAAATGTTGTTTAGTTTTATATTCAGGGTTCGTACAGACCTGGAAAAGTCCTTAAATTTTGAGGTTTGCCCTAAAAAGACCCTAAAATCAAGTCTGCCCCTAAAAAGCCGTTGAATTTATCTTGAAGGCCCTAAAGCCCTTGAATTTGGCTAATTGGGTGTCTGTATTTTGATATTAAGGGGTTGGGAATAGACTGATATACATAAATAAATAAATTAATAAATAAGTTGCATTGAAATGAGCCTCCTGAATGCCTAACTTCAACCTTCACTTTAAGTGTTGTTACTATGGACATGGAAGTAATTTTCTTAATGATTTAATTGCCTTTGCACCAATATTTTTTTTATAAAATTGTCCCTTTGCTGAGGCTTTAAATTTGCAAATAAGACCCTGAAAAGACCCTAAAAAGTCCTTAAATTTGGAGTCCAAATGTCTGTACGAACCCTGATATTTGTCGATTAAATTTTCTTTGTAGTTTTGTAACATTGAAAAAAAAAATCATAAAATTTGATGAAGACGTTTCATTTCCTTAATTACCTTTTGTTTTGACCCTACATCAGATTATTATTGCAGTGATAGACCGCATTTATGTTTAAACTTAGTATTGATATGCTTTGAGTCACTCTGGCCCATGCTACATGATACCTCTAAAAAAACACCTTTAATCTAAATCTGGGAATTGGCAGTTAAATGTTTTTATAACTAGGGTTAACAATATTTATGTGGTATTCCAATGGGAGAAAGTTGTGCACCACATAATATTAATTTTGATATTTGTATTACAGGTGGCTACAGGTTTTGAGTAAGATGGTACAACTGGAGTTACCAGAAGTTAACGAGAACAGGCTTTCCAACCAATCAACAGGAAGTAACAGTACAAACAGCGCTAGTGGAGATGGATCGTGACGATAAATTGTATTTATGTTTAAAGACTTCAAAAATAACAATGATCAATGCAAAACAATGAACTTATACCAAATGAAAATAGAAACAGTGATGTAGTTGAGTTATATATAAAAGAAAATACAAGCCGAGCTGTTATAAGATCATCACTGATAATTGTGATTCCGTGAAGTTTTAAAAACTTTACATTTATAGATGCAAAATTTTAATCATTATCATGTAAAAACTAACTTCAAGGTGCTTGTTTTATCATGTTAAAATGTTGCTCACATTGAATATTGAGAGAATACCAAATAATACCTGTATTTCTATAGAATCTGTCTGCTGACTTATCAACTGTTACCATAGCAACATTAATGTTGATACAAAAATATTGCTGCTAAAAAATGAAACAATATCATATAGAATATCTTATAATTATTGTCATGGTAACCTGAAACTCAAGTTTTACACGGAAATCATGCTATAAATAACATATTGTCACTGACATAAAAACACATGACATTTTTGTTCATAAAGAAAAACATTGCAATATAATTACATAAATATATAATTTTTTTATATTGAACAATTTTTAAGTGTCAACTGATTTTTTAAAATTTACAAGTGGTGCTGCTGTGAAATACAAATTGTCAAAATGAATTTAAGAGCATGATTCCACCATTATAAATGGTTGTATGTTTGAAATTGGTCTCCATGTTTTAACGTTAGGGAGGGGGTGTGTCAGTCTTGTAACTGGTAGCTAAAAGTACATGATCTGTAGCTCATTATGGTGTATGTTTTATGTTTCTGCATTATTTAAATTGAAAACTTTAAATTGCCTAAAAACCAATGATAATTTAATTTCTCAAGACTTCTGGATCCTACCAATAAATAGACTGGATTCAACAGGAATCAACCATAGATTGTCTAAGAAGTAGCAACATGTTGTTAACTGGTTAATTTCTTTACTCAAGAAATTGCCTTGTTCAATATTATATGAATATCATTATACTTTGTTACAAAGTTAGTAGGTAGCTATTATTTTCAGTGATCAGTCCATCATTTCTTTTAGATTAGAGGATGGTTGGATCAACTTCATGTGGCAACTAAGGTTTCAGAGTCTGGCAATTAACCAAAATACATGTATCTTTTATTCATTTGTAAGGAAATGTTTGTTAGAGTTTGTGTAAAGTTGGTGTAGAGAAGGACTTCGTGTTGTAACCATGGTGACAATGGCTTAGTATGTATGTAGTTATGTAAGAACTTAATAGGTTTTGTTAAATTTCAGTTTTCATGTGGGATTGAAAACTTGGAGTATCAAAATTATACATAGAGTAAACAAAATCAGTTCTCCCCAGAAATATATTTTGCTTTACATTCAATAATGTGTTGACTCTACTCAATGGTCAGTCCAGTTTATCTTGCTCCATCAATCCAGGATTTAGCTACAAAGAAAATATGCAAAGTATTAATTGCTCAAAAAACTGTTTTCTTCAGAACTCTACAGATTTATTTATTCTGTTTGTTGTTAGGTGCAAGATGTCTAAATTCTTTCAACCTCTTTGTAAGGCTGAACATATATGTAACATTTTTTATTATGAGTTCAGATGTTGACAATACTAAGATTTTGCTCCAGTTTATATAGTAGCAAGTTCGTTCATATTTTGTATACAGTTGAACCTGTCTAATGGTCACTCAACTGAAATTACAAACATGACCTTTACACAGTAATGAACCTTATATAGAGGTAACCTTTAACATATAACAATGAAGTAGGTCACAGCTACCCAGTACATTCCAGTGTTAGATGTTTGTTATGTATAGAGAATTAGATGTAGAAATTGTATTTCATAGTGACCTGTGGTTTGTCAACGTTAAAAGACGATGTAGGGGTAACTGGAGTGCATCATGTTTTTAATTGATTAAAAAAGGGTCCAAACCCTGAATGAGGTCACCAACATAGTATGTAATACACATTAGCAAAGTGTGTAGAAATGTTCCAATGGAAATAAAATCACATGATTTAAATGTTTCTTGTAAAAATGCTGCAATGTACACCATTAGGAACACAATAGTGCCGTGTTTGTTTAGGTGAGATCCTAATCTATATCCAACCAAACCTTCATTGAATGGGATAAATCAAGACCCGAGAAAAGTAAGTGTGTGTGTGTGTGTGTGACATTTTTGTACATGCATATGAATATTCATCATTTAAATAAGAATTCTTAAAGCTTCAGATTGACAAATAATTATTATATATTGATAGATACATTTTTGTTGTACATTATCATCATTCTTGTTACATGTTTAAATATTTCCTGTGTTTGCAAAAATCTGTAAAACTTGAAAAAAATAAAACTACAAAAGCTTAAATTTTTATTGAAAATTGTTGATCTTACCAATCAAAAACTCAGGGTTTTGCAAATAAAAAGCTTTTTTTCAAAAACATAAATGTACTAAAAATTATAAATATACAGTATTAAGAAATGTATACCTCGAAAATAAATGTTTATACAAGCTTGGAATTTAATTTTGGTCTTTTATTGGTGTTTTAAGTACTGTCAATCAGCACCATCAATTTTCACCTCACCACATAATGCATCATGGGAAATTTTGTTTTTGATCAGCCATTAAAACAAAAATATACCTCTGACATAAATATTTATACAAGCTTGGAATTTTTTATTTAGGTCTTTATTCAATGGTCAGCACAATTAAATTTCATCATCACATAATGCATCATGCATCATTTTCTTTTTGTTTTTTGATTGGCCATCAGATCAAACCTATAAGTTTTTCATGCCTTATAGGGTTATATAATGTAGAGTATGCTGTTTTGATGTGTGAATGTATTACTCCATTGTGTAACAGTGATTTTTTAGCAGTCAAAATATTCCAAAAGAACAGTGTATATTTTCTCTAGTGGTTTGTTCCTCTTGATATATATGTAAAATTTCTGACGTAAAAACTACAAAAGAAACTTATTTCTATTTATGTTCAATGTCATAAAAACAGGACAGAAAAGTATCACTTACAATAGAAAGCATCATGTTTTCCCTGATAGGAAAGGTCTAAGTGGCCAAGTGCTCTAGATTGTACACTAATGGATCACAGCACCCCTCACTACCCAAGTCTTAATCCAACCAGTTACTGGTGAGTGAGAAACCACGACAATTCACTTGCCATAGGTTGGTGGTTTTTTCCAGGTACTCCGGTTTCCTCCACCATCCCAGAACTGACCATTTTGATATAAGTGCAAAAATCTTGACTGGGTCATAAAACACCAGTCTGCTACTGGACATACAAGTTGTCTCCCTTTAACTTGGCAAACTTTAATTATTGCAAATTATTGTGGTGAATAAAAGATAATCTGTTGCCTCTTAAAGTAAATTATAAATTATCAAATCTAGATACTCCATAAAAAAGTAAAAAATAAATTTGAAAATACTATTTCAGACTTTTACTGGTCTCTAACGTATCCATAAATAAATTTATGAAATTCTGTTGTATCCAACACAGGTACCGGTATTTAATCTGTATATTATACATTTATTGCCTTTTTATGAGGGAGATATGAACATTTGTTCACCCGCAACAAGTCATATTTCCCGAGGGCAAAGCCCGAGGGAAATGTGACTTGTTAAGGGTGAACAAATGTTCATATCTCCATCACAAAAAGGCAATAAATTGTTTATTATACCGAAAGATAACCATGGTAATAAGAAAGACAGAAAGAAAGAGAATATTTTAAAAAAAACGTCTGAAAACATCAGTCCTTCTCCGATTCATTGCTTTTTCTCCTATCGGAACTCATCGGAGGCAAACGCTAGAACGTCAAGATCGATTCTCCATCGATAACGTCATATCATTGTGACGTCATGGTGTGTTCCGAAGAGGTGGGATATGATGTTTTCAGAGGGATACACGATGTTTTCTCCACCCTGATCACATGATCCAACGATCCAATCAAATTACAGATAGTATCGTATTTTTCTAATGAGGTATAATAATATGTTAACACACCTGTACTGCAAGATATCCCAGAATTCTATCAACACACCTCCTAGAATTCTGTCTTGTGTGTTTTTATCCATGCATGCTTCATGCTTTTTGTTATGTATATGTATTATGTTATATTTTAACTTGTTTTATCGTTATATGTATGTTATATAACCTAGTTATTATGTTTGTTATATATATAACATGTGCTATAACTTGATGTCATTTATTTGATAAGCTTATTTATAGTTATAATAATTATGTCTTGTTAATTATTTTTAATGAAGAAATTAATTATATTTTGTACAAAATAATCAATGTTTGTTGAGGCAGATGTAACTAATTGTCTGATGAATTATATGACATGAATTCATAATAAATTTATTATGTAAAATTTTTAAATTGCCTTTTGTGTTTTTTCTTTATACCTCTGTTAGTTTGGAGGGGAGATTGGTTGTTGAATTATGCTTAATGTCGCATCAGCAATTTTTTTTAGCTATTCAAGACGAGAACTACTTTATTCATCTCTTTGGATTAATCTACGAACAAATCTGTGTATGCATGTGAAGTGTGAGTGCGTCTTATAGTCTGCCTTGTACTAGCACACACTCGGGGCTACTTTAAGGTGCTAGCTCACTGAGTCAGTTTGCCACAGACAAGTGTACCACTCTCCCAGTCACATTATACTGTCACAGGATGAACCAATAAAGGCCAATGGCGAGGAAAATTCACTTTCCCACATGCAGGACTCAAACTCACAGTGGTGAGAGACCCTGCATTTGGGTGTGTAAATGGTGCTCTCATGCTTGTCACACTCCATGTTGGGAGGGTAGGGTGTTAATGGTGCTCTCATGCTTGTCACACTCCATGTTGGGAGGGGAGGGTAGGGTGTTAATGATGCTCTCATGCTTGTCACACTCCATGTTGGGAGGGGAGGGTAGGGTGTTAATGGAGCTCTCATGCTTGTCACACTCCATGTTGGGAGGGGAGGGTAGGGTGTTAATGGTGCCCTCATGCTTGTCACGCTCCATGTTGGGAGTGGAGGGTCCATGTTGGGAGTGGAGGGTAGGGTGTTAATGGTGCTCTCATGCTTGTCACACTCCATGTTGGGAGTGGAGGGTATGGTGTTAATGGTGTTCTCATGCTTGTCACGCTCCATGTTGGGAGTGGAGGGTAGGGTGTTAATGGTGCTCTCATGCTTGTCACGCTCCATGTTGGGAGTGGAGGGTAGGGTGTTAATGGTGTTCTCATGCTTGTCACACTCCATGTTGGGAGGGGAGGGTAGGGTGTTAATGGTGCTCTCATGCTTGTCACACTCCATGTTGGATAGTGGAGGGTAGGGTGTTAATGGTGCTCTCATGCTTGTCACACTCCATGTTGGGAGCGCAGGGTAGGGTGTTAATGGTGTTCTCATGCTTGTCACACTCCATGTTGGGAGTGGAGGGTAGGGTGTTAATGGTGCTCTCATGCTTGTCACGCTCCATGTTGGGAGGGGAGGGTAGGGTGTTAATGGTGTTCTCATGCTTGTCACACTCCATGTTGGGAGGGGAGGGTAGGGTGTTAATGGTGCTCTCATGCTTGTCACACTCCATGTTGGGAGGGGAGGGTAGGGTGTTAATTGTGCTCTCATGCTTGTCACACTCCATGTTGGGAGGGGAGGGTAGGGTGTTAATGGTGCTCTCATGCTTGTCACACTCCATGTTGGGGGGGTAGGGTGTTAATGGTGCTCTCATGCTTGTCACACTCCATGTTGGGAGCGGAGGGTAGGGTGTTAATGGTGTTCTCATGCTTGTCACGCTCCATGTTGGGAGGGGAGGGTAGGGTGTTAATGGTGCTCTCATGCTTGTCACGCTCCATGTTGGATAGTGGAGGGTAGGGTGTTAATGGTGCTCTCATGCTTGTCACACTCCATGTTGGGAGCGGAGGGTAGGGTGTTAATGGTGTTCTCATGCTTGTCACACTCCATGTTGGGAGGGGAGGGTAGGGTGTTAATGGTGTTCTCATGCTTGTCACACTCCATGTTGGGAGTGGAGGGTAGGGTGTTAATGGTGCTCTCATGCTTGTCACACTCCATGTTGGAAGTGGAGGGTAGAGTGTTAATGGTGTTCTCATGCTTGTCACACTCCATGTTGGGAGGGGAGGGTAGGGTGTTAATGGTGCTCATGCTTGTCACACTCCATGTTGGATAGTGGAGGGTAGGGTGTTAATGGTGCTCTCATGCTTGTCACACTCCATGTTGGGAGCGCAGGGTAGGGTGTTAATGGTGTTCTCATGCTTGTCACACTCCATGTTGGGAGGGAGGGTAGGGTGTTAATGGTGCTCTCATGCTTGTCACACTCCATGTTGGGAGGGTAGGGTGTTAATGGTGCTCTCATGCTTGTCACACTCCATGTTGGGAGCGGAGGGTAGGGTGTTAATGGTGTTCTCATGCTTGTCACACTCCATGTTGGGAGTGGAGGGTAGGGTGTTAATTGTGCTCTCATGCTTGTCACACTCCATGTTGGAAGTGGAGGGTAGAGTGTTAATGGTGCTCTCATGCTTGTCACACTCCATGTTGGGAGGGTAGGGTGTTAATGGTGCTCTCATGCTTGTCACACTCCATGTTGGGAGCGGAGGGTAGGGTGTTAATGTGTGTTCTCATGCTTGTCACACTCCATGTTGGGAGCGGAGGGTAGGGTGTTAATGGTGTTCTCATGCTTGTCACACTCCATGTTGGGAGGGGAGGGTAGGGTGTTAATGGTGCTTTCATGCTTGTCACACTCCATGTTGGGAGTGGAGGGTAGGGTGTTAATGGTGTTCTCATGCTTGTCACACTCCATGTTGGGAGTGGAGGGTAGGGTGTTAATGGTGTTCTCATGCTTGTCACATTCCATGTTGGGAGGGGAGGGTAGGGTGTTAATGGTGTTCTCATGCTTGTCACACTCCATGTTGGGAGGGGAGGGTAGGGTGTTAATGGTGCTCTCATGCCTGTCACACTCCATGCTTTATTGACCATCAGATATACTTTGGTTTCCTATCTCCAGCGAATCTTAGTGATTCTTTCAAAAACTTATTTATTGTGATGAAATACAGGTCAAGTTCGAATTTGAGCTTTATTGTGTTGCTTTTCTACAGTCTCTAGTTTGGCACAACTCCTGTGACTTTGACATTTCTGTTATCCCCCGCCTTTGGAAGAAAGGGTGATGTTAAATTATTAAATAAATTTCTTCCATCCTTCCCTCTATCAGTCTATTCAAAATGCTTGTCTGCACAAATTCTATTTCACGAAACTTTATGCAAAGCATCAACATTGATAGGAGATGGGCATATCCTTAACCTGAGTTGGTAACTTGGTTTGCACATTTCCTGGAAGTAATTGCCCTTTGAACACAAGTGCAAATCACAAAAAATACCAAAAAAAAACCAACTGCTGGCGGGGTATCCTAATTCACTGAATTTGCTTGTTGCTATTGCTATAAGCTTGTTCAGTGTAATTTTCCTCAAATACCTGTTTTTGCTGATTAGCCGCACCTCTTTCAGCTATACTGTGGTTTGTTTCGAGCTGACTAGCCACATCATTGCTTCCTTCAGCTATACCACTGATTATTTCAAACTGGTCATTTTTTTAATCTGTAACCCCACCACCTGTTTCTAACTGGTCAGCAACATATGAGAAATGTTTTATACATAGTGTTTTCACTGGTGTCAGTATAATATGATTACACTTCAATGAATTCACATCACTGGACAATTAATCAACTTAAATGTCTGTCCAAAGTCGTGGAGTACTATAATTAGATCACAATACATTTACTCCATTACCAGTACAAAGTTGGGACTTCTAGAAACAATCAGGGATCCAAATATATGTTTTCCATTTATTTTAATTGACTTGTTTAACTGTTTTGTCATTAGCTTGTATTTATTTGTGTTCTTGGTTGTATTTGTTGTCACCAACTACACATGTTTCTCAGTTGCACCTTTTCCATTTGAAGGTTTTCTTAACATTCCGTATAAAAACCTGCATATTTCAGTCTCTGGTATATTATAAGCACATTTTATAGTTAGTAATTACATGTATCAACAAAGTTTCAAAATGGTCATACTACCACACCACCAGGGACATTACATCAGTGTCTGTCTATAGTCGGGGATTTTATCATCAATGGTTGCAATATGTATTTGTCTTTGATCCATATGGTTCTCTTTGGCTGTTTCATCATTGACTTGTATCGTGTCGAATTTTTAGTTGAGTAAACTTGTTTCCATCACCATATGAACGTCACGTGATGGTTGTCAGTAAAAAGTGGGATAGTCGAGGCAAAATTTGAAATAAAGCCGTTTACCAATCAATGAGGGGAATATCATTCTAGTGCTTGGGGGTCAGAGTTTGTTAAAGAAGTTTTTTAATTGGTCTATTCACGTGCCTTCTAAAACTGCGTGTATCACGCGTGGCATTCAGAATCTAAGGTCACCAACGATCCAAAATACAGCAAGTCATAAAAGAACATGATCACACAATAATGTTCTATACAATTAAGACGAATATGTTTTATTTTGAACATTGCTGAACTAAATAGTTTCAGGATACAGAAACATACTCAGCATTTATAAATAATACTTGGTTCCTTGGTATCATCATGCCTGAGTAACGCATTTTTATAGGCAATGAAATAAATTGTAGAAGACCTAGCTCGGTCATTTAATTGTCAAATTATCCTAAAACAAAACTATTTAAAAAAACCATGCACTAAAATGATTTTCCTCATTTAGTAAACTGGCTTTATTTTACATTTTGTTCAGCCTGACAGCCCTCACAACAAAAACTGTTTTGCAGCGAAGGATCTAAAATGGTTATTAAAATGCATAATTTTAAAGATTAAAATAAATAAATAAAATTTAATGTTTTCCTATAATAATGCAGTAACATATTTAATGAAACTAAAAATATTATGGAATTTCTGCCTCTGCTGATGTCTACAACTGAACTGGAAGTTCCGAATAAATGTCTTTCGGAACACTCTTTAAAAAGACGTTTAACCGGGAAAAAAGAATTTTCAGAAAGTGGGCAGCAGGCACGTGTTGAATGCTAAATATAGTTACAGTCGAAACAAGTAAGATGTTTTTATTGATTTTAATTTTATATTTAAAATCTGCATCACAAGTCTCTATCTCTTGAATCGGCTGGATAATTTGTTCGGAATGGCTAGTTTACATCACTGGAATCTCAATCTGCCATTTTCTGATTTTATGCATCACTGAGGGATGCAACATAGCAACTTGGTAAGCACCGTTTTGTTTTTACAAGGATGAAGCTTAACTATTTTAAGTTAGGGACCCAGTTGACTTCAGAAAAGAAGTTGTAATAGTAATAAATAGCTAAATTGTGTAAACATTCGGGGGCCCAGACTGATTTTTCTAGCCATGGACTATTGGCCCTGCTAATCTTCATCCCTGTTTTCACTACCCACGTGCTTTGTAACTTGTTCTTCATGTAAAGGGACATCACGAATTCAGAATTAAGAATATAAAACAATTTTAAAACATGAACATATTTGTTGCTCTCTCTCTCTCTCTCTCTGACTCTGGATTCAATGTATCTAATATTTTAACACTGTAAAGTAGGGACAAGCGAGATAAATAAATAGTTGGGGCAATGTGGGATTCATTAAAAACATGCAAGTTCTTCTACCTACAATGTCATTATTTAAAAAAAGAGTTGTTCCCCTTTATTCAGTGACCATCTTTCAGTTTGGATGTTGCATAGATGTACTGATGACAAATTTTGTTTCAGTTCTGAAGTTGAGTAATGTTTTTACACCCCAATCAAGTTACTTTCACTTGTACTAAGATTGTCATTTTAAGATGGTGGAGAGTGGAGACCAAAGATGAAACAACAGGCTTCAGCAAGCTGACAAAACCTCCTAACTCTTCTAGAATAATGGGATCTGCTTAGGTTGGATTTGAAACTAGGTAGTGAGAAGCTCTGTGATCTGTAAGGTGTTACTTTATAGTTAAGACCACCCAGCTATTGAGTCCTGTTTAAGTTGTTGAGGTGAGACCTTTCAAAATACCCCTCACCCCCATGCCACCAGTAAATGTTGGTCCATTTAGCCTAAAAAGTAGATTCTTATTTAAATGCTTATAAATATCTGGAACATCTTTGTTCAGATGTAGATATGAATCTTACAAATTTTACAGGCCACCATTGCATATTAAAAGAATACATGTCTGCTTAATAAAAGACATGGGTAATTAACTTTATTTCTTTATTTTCCTTTTATTATAGACATATATAGAGGATCTTAGACGAGTGGGGGTTTAATATGAAATTTATTAAACGAGTTTAATAATTAAATATGCCACGAGCCTTGGCGAGTGGCATATTTAATTATTGAACGAGTTTAATAAATTTCATATTAAACCCTCACGAGTCTAAGATTCTATATATCACATAACTCAAAATACCGAGGCAAAATGACATGTACATATTATTTGATGCCATATAGAAACAGACGATTTCTATCTAGGTCAGACAAATCACCTCCAATTTAATATGACGTCATTAGGCACGACCACTACGTAAATCAGAAGCGTGATAACTGATTACGTCACAATCAAGTGATATGACATAGGTACCTGTGTAATACGAAAAATATTACACCGTTTTATTCCATCAATAAACAGGAGGGTTATGTGATATTATAATTTAGTAGGAGCATAATGGAAACATTGGTGGGGTTATGTAGTAATTGGCTTGCCTGAGTGTCTGTCTGATTGTCCATCAATTTGTAGTCCATCCAAGTTTGGACAGTTTAAGGAATTCAATCCGAATTTTAATTATTTGGTATTAAGCCTTATTACATGTAAATGAATATGAAGGCCAAGTTTACTTTCTTTATTGAGTAATTGTCCTTTGATATAAACATTAAGAGTAAAAAGATTCCTACAAAGTTAAGCTTTGCGACAAAAATGACTAATATTTTGGCATTTGTTGTGTCCTAAGCATGTAGTGGGGATTTAGTAAAAATTCATCATATGTTTTTTCATAAGGCTTAATTGGCAACCTTTAAAGTCAACTCGTTTTTCTGATGCTTTTTAAAATTGTATATATATATATCAAAATGTCAATGTAGCATGTCATCATTTCAATTTGCTCTTAATTCTAATATACATATTTATGTCTTAGAATCTATCATTCTCGCAACCTGTTTATAATGGCTACATTTACTGGTTCTCTTTACTGACTCACTCTTTATAGACAGGTTTAGCTGTATGTCATATCTTTGTATTATTTAGTGATACTAATTACATTGCTCTAAATTCTTTACTATATAAAATCCGTACAAGATTATAAATTTATAATGACACATATTGTACAAGTCCTGATTTTTCCGTTCATGTTTTCCGTGAATCCATGGTAATGCGGTCGTTATAGCACGTCTTCATTGAGATTAAATATGAGTCATACTTGCATTTTGCTATCAGCAACAAGTGATGATGATGTATTATTGAATCCACATGAAAATTAAGTTCCGACCGTCGACCATATTGATTTTGGTTTGACTAGGGAGATCTAAGGTTTTAAATCTCATTATTTTTTTATTGAATATCTTGGAATTATATTGATTAGTAACGGTTTTTGGTGTGAAGTCATTTCTGATCTGGAATGTAAATCGTTTTTGGGGGAGGGGCAGATATTCAGGAAATTGCGTGACTCAACATGTGTCATTCCCTGCTGACGCAGATGAAAAAACAATGCCAAGAATGGCGGTAATTTGCTTTGCTAAAACACCCTAATAGATCCAATTCTTCCTTAAGTGTCGTCGTGAGTAATGAGGCAACAAGATAATAGTTTTATTGCAGCGATATTCCTCGATTGTTATCCTATTTCTACATGATTTACAAACTCAATTAAATTGTAAAACAGATTTTACAAGCATTTTTGCTGTTGTTTAAAATTAAATACACCAGCAGAATTTTGATGACTAAATTGCTGATTTTACAGGATTAAAAAAAAATGAGTGACAGCGAATAGAAATCTGATTAATTTTTCATTGAATTAACTATTTAAATGGGTATGTTCCAACAATCTGTTAGGAATATAATTTCACTTTGAGACATTTGAACCATCTCAATCAATAAATATCAGAGGAATGAGTATGTATATTGTATCTTGAAACGTTAGATTTAATTAATTCATCTCCATTATACAGCATGTTAAAACACTGGGCCCTGTGAGCTGTGCACAAGTGGCATATTTAGATTTTGGTGTTATGAAGGTGTAACGTTTAAGAGATAAATCTAGGGCAGACATGGCCGAGTGGTAATGTCACTGGCTTTTGAAGTCAAGAGTTGTTGGTTTGAACTGCACACAGGACTTGGAAATTTTTTGAAATGATTTTCATCTCCTGCCTGTACTAGGGCTGTAAAAAGCTTAGTACTAGAATAATCTTTCAGATGAGACACAAAACCGAGATTTTGTGTCTTCCTGCACGCTAAAGACCTTTGTAGAGTTCAAAAATAGAGTAGGCCACCTGTGACTGCTACAGAGGATGCTTACAACTAAAAAAAGCAATTGGAACAGACTGAGCAAAGTAAGAGAGAAAAACATAAAAGAAATGGATTTTGGACAAAATAGTGTGGTGATATTGGATGTGGCATTATTATGAAGTTTTACTTTATATCATAAATTCATCTGTGTTGTACAACACCTTAAAATTTTACTGAGACCATGTGAGTTGAGACTTGTGCCTTATAGTTATAATAAAGATAAAAAAAACTTCCTGTCACATTGATATCACTTGGGCATTGGTATAAATTTCTGCAACTTAAACTGCAATAAAATAGCTGGCAATGTCTTGCTATAACTGGTAGCTCAGTTGGTAGAGTGCTCACTCCGTATGTGGAAGGTCGTGGGTTCGATCCCCGGCCGGGTCTGACCCCAAGACTTGAAAGTGGGTAGTGACTGTTCTTTTGCCAAGCACTTGGCATTACGAAATGAAAGTCATGGTTCTTTCGGATGGGAACTTAAAATAAACGAGGTCCCGTGTCACGGTGGGCTTGGCACGTTAAAGAACCCTACTGTATAATGCCATCAGCGCAACGCACAGGCAAAATTTCTGCACCTTCACCTATAGCTGGCGACATCTCGATATAAGTGAAATATTCTTGACTGGGACGTTAAACACCATTACTCAACTCAACTCTTGATACAACTGGTGCATAAGAAACCTAGTGATTTATTTAACCATGAATCAGTGGGCATTGTTGTGATACAACTATTTGTAAAAAAAACCAAAAAACTTTGTAGAATACCCATCAGTTGGTAAGCTGTTTGTTAATTACTTCATTGTTATATTTGATTGTATTAGGATCACCAATTAGAATTATTCATGTAAATTATTTTTAGACGTGATATTTGAATTGTAAGTTTATTCATTGTGTATTGATTAACTAAAGTGAAGTTACAGATCCGTAAACATCACAAGTTCTCTCCTCTTTCTAAAATTGAACGTTAAACCGTAAACCGTAATCACTGATTCTAGCCTAAAATTGAACATCAAACCATAAATCGTAATCACAGAGAATCTAGCGCTGATTTTCTGTGTCGCTGACAATTTTATTACAGAAATTTATTTTTATTTCCATATTCATTAATGGAAGACGACCAAGGTACTCTGTCTGCATTATACAGTGAGAGCTAAAGTTAAATGCTTTGTAGATGCTACATGCTATTTGATTAGATTTGGCTTGTTAAATTCCTGTTTCACCAGGTTGAGTTCATTAAAAGACTGATTATCATGTAAGTTGGAATGACTTTTGATTAACCAGAGTCATTTATAGAATAAGAACGTGAATGGAATAGGTGTGACTCATCTGTTGGAAAGTAAACATGCACATCGGAACTGTGGCTGATTTAACAAGTCATTTTATGGTGATATAAGCAGAACGAGACAATGTCACTCCCATTGCTTCAGATATTTCATGATAAAAATGTAATTTTGAATTAACGATAGGAGGGGGTATTGATTATAGCTTGGGTCAGGAAATTGAACACTCTGCAGTATACTCGTAACTACATGTTTGTATTGTGATCAGAGATTTTTGATGGAGGCTTTTGCTGGAAAAAAGACACTGATTACACATTGTAGCTACTCAGAGTTGTTTTTATAGTGTCAATTATGATTTCTGAAACCACTTGTTATTCCTCATAAATGGTGATGCTGTGTACTTATATAAGTCTATGATTAGTTTTAAGGCAGAATCAATAACCGTAGAATTATTGAGAAAATATGATTTGAAATCCCCTAAACCGAGATATGTGTGCATCAGGTACTAAATGATGCTTGTGCACATTTATATATCAGACATTTTTTACTTCCTCTTCCAAACTCACTAGTATAATTATATGGGCCAGTGCAATTCAGATGCCATGGCTACTAAAACTAGGTCAGTATGGCCTAGGGGTTCAAAATCTTCTTTTAAATTAATCAATTTAATGATGAGATTAAAAATATAATGTAGTACCGGTATTTAGCTTCTTTGGGGTCTTTAGCCTATAGTTTGTTCATTATGTGAAATGTGGTCGAAAAATGAATTACAATCCTAAATTCCTAATCCTTTATCTGTGTTAAATTTTGCATATTTTGTAAAATGGCTTCAAATTGGGATAACTTGACTTTAAAGCAAACCTGTATAAAATGCACCATTATGCAGAGCTTTTGTTTAGAGATAAAAATTTTATAATGCACAAATAATTATTTTTTGCCTCATAGAAAATAAAACAAATGAAATATACAGGTAGTATTTGACAGATTTTGTTTCAAGTTGCATGCAATACAGGTCCCAATTGTATAACATATAATAATTTATATTGATTTGATGATTTCAGAATAAAATAATGTTTGTCATAGATAGAATGCCTTCAGGTTTTATGGAATGTTAAATGTCACAGACTGGATGTGTGATTGATTGTTCTGGGAGTTTTACCATAGTGGCTTATTATGGTATGTGTAGGTTTTTCAATAGTGGTATGAGTTTACCTCATTCAAGTTTCATCCATATGCTGTGTTATAAGAATGAAATCATTAATTTGTCAAAAATGTTCTGCCTTGTTTATGGTTATGTAGTAGACTTCTAAATTATCAGTGTCTTGATAAAGGCTGTAAAGCCGAAATATTGACAAAGACCTTTATATTGTCATTTTATGTTTATAAGATTTACCACAGTGGTCCATTAGTACTCAATGGTAGTATCCCTTATTTTGCCAACTGAGACCATTGTGGGACATAACTCATATTACATAAATGACAAAATATTGATGTTGTGCTATTTTAGAGGAAATGTTTTGAAAATGGCCACCCCTTCTGAAAAATACATGTACTAGATTAAACACTGGCTACTAAACCATATTCATTTCTATTAAAACTCCATTTTTCAGAGATTGTAGCCACATTTGTCTGTAGTGGCATAATGTCAGCCTCTGCTCAAAAATTTATTTAAAAAAATTTGCACTCCGTAAAATTCTCAATTTCACTTCAATCTGAAAAATGTCCAACTCCACCTTTTTATCCTCAAAGTGTTCCATCTATGAGGGGTCATTGACTCCTTAGTTTGCAAAAAATGGCCCCATTGTTGAGGCCGTAGGGGATAGAATTTAACATTACATGAATGCAAAAATTATTGATTTTATTGTGTTTAAGAGAAATGTTTTGGAAATTGCCCCTCCTGAAAAATCCTAGCCTAGTAGCTATATTCTCAGGATTACTTTAATCCTATTTATTATGACTGTTATGATCCTGGCTGGCTGTAAAAGTTGATCTGATAACTGTAAATGTTCTATACTACAATAGATTTCCCTGTTGTTTACACATCTCTCTGTTTTCATGTCCGGATATTCAACCCAGCCAATTATAAATATATAAGATTTTAGGATATCCTCTGGATTACTGTTGTTATAAAAAATTCTGATTGTCACAGATCTTGTCTGGTAAATATAGAAGTATTCAATCAGATCTGATAATGGAACTTTTACAACAGATTTCCCTGTAGACATGCGTGTACTGGAGTGATTCTACAGGAAATGATGTGATAATAGAGAATGGTTATTGTCACATTGTATAAATGATATATAGAGAGGCTTGTTACTGACTTTGCACAGTTGACCCAATATATAAACCAAATTAAAAAAGAGAAGTCTGAAATATTGGATGATATGATATATATAGAAGCATACTGACATAACAACACAATGACATGTTTTTTTAATAAAAGTTTTATTCAAAATGGCAAAAAATCTACTTACCTGATGACAGAATCAGGGTGCAGATTATTTGCTGCAAATATAAATATTATTGGTGTTATTAGGGTAAACAAATAGGGGTATGGGTTATGACCTAGGGAGGGTTTCAGTGGCAAGAATACCGGTACAGTCAAACCTGTCTATAAAGGCCACCCAAGGGAACCAGTAAAAGTGGCCTTTATGGGCAGGTGGCCTTTATATACAGGTTCAAATAATATGAATAAAGAACAATTGGGATACAATTTTACTGGCCTTTATAAGCAGGTGGCCCTTATATAGAGTTGGCCTTTAAGGCAGGTGGACTGTATATGGTATAGTTTCAAGTAACATATTCAGCAATAGTTTAGGATCTTAGAACAGTGCACTTTCATGTTATTGTTTTTACTATTATGGACCTCTAAAACTGAGCCAATAACTGATTTTGTCTTAATTTTAATACAGTTAGTAAAAGCAGGGCTCTACAATGCGAGTAAAACACTCGCATTTGTGAGTAATTATTTGTAAATGCCAGTGGATATGTCAAATTCACTCGCCCATGTGCTAGTAGAAAGTCAAATTCCGATTTTCCTTTCCGTTTTCGACAACGAAATTACTCTCATATAGCTCCAATCTGTTAAGTTGTTAAGCGTTTGTGTGATCACATTTTCAAGCTATGAGTCGTAAACAAAATCAGCAAGTATATTTATTTTTCAAGCCAGAAGCTTCGAGAATTCTAATGTTATTAATGACCAGGAAGAAACGACATCGTCTACGACTCAGTGCCAGTGATCACTCGATGGAAAAACAAACGTAATCCTCTAAACTGACCCAAGCATTGACGGAAAGCCGGGTCCCGAGTTGGCCTGGAAAACAGTTTTAAACTGGCAAAAGTATGTTTAAAAGATATGCTGTTAAATTTTACATGAGGCAGATATATCTAGCTAGACAGGAAATGCTTACATTCCTGGGGCGACTCACCTCATACCTCTGAATCAGGGCCTCGGAAACTTTGGTCTGGCCCCTCGGACATTTTTTGTACAAGCAAAAAAAAAAAAAAAAAAAAAAAAAAAGAGGTCGTCGGCACATGGCTGTTTATGCGTTTACGGCGATTGCCAATTTTAATCCATATCCACGATGTTTATTGCATGTGTATTAGGTGAAATCTAACTAAGACGTTTACCGCAATATGCTGTTATTATCAAAATGCGTTACTGTTCACGATGCTTCATATTGCACGTCCGCCATATTGTTTACTAACAATCGTGAATTTCCGTATTCCGAAGATACACGAATTATGGCGAGAGGTTCTAAATTAGGAATTCAAGTATCACGAATAACGATATAACGGGAACGGCTTGACGAGGTTCCAATATATTTATGTGAATGAAAGATATTAATGGCTAAAATAAAATTTAATCGCGTTTCTGTATTTATTGATAAAGAAACAGTTACGAAGCGCGTAGTAGGTAATTTTCAACACCCCACGTCACCCTTGACCGACACTCGTTATGGCTTCCGTAATCAACACAGTTACAACCATGCACTTATTATTAAACAAACACAAGTTTAAAGAAAGTTATTATGATTTGGACTGTGAAACAAAAGAAATAGACAGTAAGACACGCGGCACGCAACTACTGAAGTCCACAGGTATTTACTGATTAATAAACAATCGCATGATAATTAGATCGAGTTGTAGTTGACAGGTAAACACCTGGTAAGGACAATACACTTAGTGAAGTCAGGTAAAGTTTAAAAGACCGACAGACAGACTAGCGGTAGTTTACTTTTGTCGGACCTAAAACTGATTTGTCTGTTTAATATTTCTGTTGTAAAATTGAAAATGTCCGAAAACAAAAAATGTCAGACTGGTGATTTTTCACGTCTGTCAAAATAATTTTTTATCAGACATGTCCGGCAAATATGACCGTTTCCAGACCTCTGCTCTGAATTAAGTTCACATGTTTTTAACTTAGTTTGTCGTTTTTCAAAGTTTTTGCTTTGCTTTTGGACATGCACTGCGATTTTTGTGTTTGATACCACATTTAATGTGGTATCAAACACAAACACAGTTAATTGAATGAAAATTATTTTTTAAAAACATTGGGCCCATCTGCTGTGCCTGCATCTTCAAAATTATGCAATAATGGGAAATTTTTCCAGTCTAATAGAATCCCAGTTAAATTGTATTTATTAAACAAATATGTGGCGAGTAACATTTTTGCTCTTGCTAGTAAACATCTTGGGTTTACTATCCAGGAGGCTAGTGAAAAAATTTGCAATCGTAGAGCCTTGAAAAGCATAATATACTATTTAAGTTATCATTTCTTGAATGGAGGGAGAAATCTGAGAAAACCTTCACCGTTAGGCAAGTGGACTGACAAACTTACATCGGGATCTGTAGAATTCCAACCTAAGCAGTGAGAGGGCACTTTGATCCATAAACTGGCACTTTTGACTGCTTGGCCACCTAATCCCCTGTTTATATAGGAGTTTGATGATAAATAGAGGAAATTATCCAGGGGCATTATAATGAGGTTTTACTGTATTAGATTTAAAAATGTATAATTGACCTTTGACCTTTTTCCCCAGTGAAGCTGACATTTTATGCAATCAAACTCTTATATATGTTTTGATAATTGATTTATTCTTGAAAAAATAGACAAATTATGCATTAGGGAATCTGAGGGTGTCAGATATAAAAGAAGTAATAATTGGACAAGATCTATGAGCAGAATGATAAATTGTACCCATGGTGATAATAAATTGTATTTCATTATAAAATGATCTGTATATATACATATGTGTGTGTTCAACTGATACTTGTTTTTAAGTAATAGCATTTTATTATATAACAACCTGCATGGTTTATTAGCAGGTATATATAATTTTATGTGTATCTGCAATTGATTTTTTCTGTCAATTGTTAGCTAGTAACTCTATATAATATTTAGCCTGCATAGATAACTTAGTGCAGGCAAGTTTATTTCATATCCATGGTATGGGATCTGCCAAGCTTATGTCATAGAGCTTATAAAATATCTTTTGCATGAGATCTACCAAGCCTATGTCATAGAGCTTATGACATATCCTTGGCATGAAATCTACCAAGCTTATGTCATAGAGCTTATGACATATCCTTTGCATGAAATCTACCAAGCATATGTCATAGAGCTTATGTCATATCCTTTGCAGGATATCTGAACTATTTTACATTTTTTTGACAGTCTAGATTCTGGTTAGCTATATTCTGATCTTGTGACAGCTCAGTCATGTTGTGTGACTTTTTAAGTTGTCACTTTTATGTATTTCAAAATTGCATATATATCTGCGTTTTAATTACGCACATGTAATTTTTGTTTTCTGCAGAATTCAGAGCTTCAACTTGTTTCATGTTCCTTGTATTTTCAATTTTGATTACACATGTGACAGATGTAGATAGCTTGACAGGAAGTACTTACCCTTCCATAGCCTCACTTTCCTGGTGAAAGTTCATGTGTATGACTTAACTTGCCGGTTTCAAAGGTTTTACTTTGGGACTGTGATTTGAAAATGAACTGGTATGTTTGTGTTTTTATTAAATATCAAAGATGTAAATGTGCAATTGATTTTTCCTATGGTAATCTAGAGTTAAAAGTTGTAAAATATATTTTTTCTATGAAGTTGTTTTTTTCCATGACAGACACATTAGTTACAATGCCATTGAATTATCCCTATATATAGACCTCTCTCTATATATATACTGAGAGGGTAACAGTAATTTAATTGTGAACCATGATGTAGATATACCAGACTAATTGGAAGTGATTTGTGGTCTTACACTACAGATTGGCTCAGGTCTCCGCTAATTGTAAACTTCCACGTAAAGCTACAAATCTAGTTATTGGCGTTTGACTTCCTATAGAATCTACTACACACACTTTTACATTAGACTGTAGATTAATTTATCACACAATTTTGTTTGTGATCCTTAAGATGTACTAACATTATTGATTATGTAGGAATTGTCAAAAGAAAACTGACCTACCTGAGGGCACCTGAGTATCACCATACTTTGATTAGTCACAGAATCTTGTTTTTAGCCCTTTTTGCCCTTAAACACATGTGTGCCATAGTGCTGTTATTATATATCGTCATCACACTGCCGAGGATTTGTGCATGGCAATATCGCGGAACAGAGCTTACATCACGATATAGTAGAACCCTATTGCTTACAAAAATCTTTGAAATTATTGCACCACTTGTGTATGTATTGCAATCAAGCAAGTTAAACAAGTAGTTTTGCTGTTAATCTTTAATAACTTTGATAAAATTTGTAATTTTGTAGGTTAGTATTTTTTTATCATGTTTGAATTTATTGCAGTCCAGTGAAAACCCAGCCTATCTTTTGAGCATATTCATCTGGAAATATTGTAATATTATCACGACAATTCAGTGATATCACAATACCTTCTTGTCTCGTGCTCTACTGTGCAGTGATATCACGATGCCTTTTTGACTCGTGCTCTACTGTGTGGTGATATCACGATGCCTTTTGTCTCGTGCTTTACTGTGCGGTGATATCACAATACCTTCTTGTCTCGTGCTCTACTGTGCAGTGATATCACGATGCCTTTTTGACTCGTGCTCTACTGTGTGGTGATATCACGATGCCTTTTGTCTCGTGCTTTACTGTGCGGTGATATCACAATACCTTCTTGTCTCGTGCTCTACTGTGCGGTGATATCACAATACCTTCTTGTCTCGTGCTCTACTGTGCAGTGATATCACGATGCCTTTTTGACTCGTGCTCTACTGTGTGGTGATATCACGATGCCTTTTGTCTCGTGCTTTACTGTGCGGTGATATCACAATACCTTCTTGTCTCGTGCTCTACTGTGCGGTGATATCACAATACCTTCTTGTCTCGTGCTCTACTGTGCAGTGATATCACGATGCCTTTTTGACTCGTGCTCTACTGTGTGGTGATATCACGATGCCTTTTTGACTTGTGCTCTACTGTGCGGTGATATCACGATGCCTTTTTGACTCGTGCTCTACTGTGTGGTGATATCATGGTGCCTTTTTGACTCGTGCTCTACTGTGTGGTGATATCACGATGCCTTTTGTCTCGCGCTTTACTGTGCCATGGAGACCAAGCGGTAGTAACATGTACTTACATTGGAGTTAATAGCAGTTTTAGTCATAGAAAATTATAATCTGTCAATGAAGTTTGCTTATTTATATAAAACTAATACAGTAAAACATGTTTATAACAAAGCCCTGAGACTTTTTAACTTCTGTATAAAGCATCTTCGTTATATTGTTATAAATACTAGTAGACATATAGAGGAACAGTAGGGCCCAGTATTTGACTTTGTACAATGATTACAATCCATGTATCTGTTGTAAGCATACATGTTCGTTAATATTCGTGTTTTTTATCGTATGCTTTCTTCACATGTTCTAATAATTACTCCATTGTGATTGGTTTAATCCCATCATCTTTGTCAGTTTGAAGAAAAATAGAATGGGTGTTCTATTCGAATAAAGCTCCTTGAAAGCCTTCGAAATTAATAGTAATTTAGACAGTATTGATTTATTTTTCCTGTTCAACACTTTCATGTTTTATGAATTAAATATTCATTATTCATTTTTTCTCTAGATTTCTCACAAATAATAGTAGTTAAATGTTGCATGCTGCATTACAATAGAATGCAGTTATCCCAGTCTTCTTCAATGAGTTTCACCACCATTGTTTGCTTAATGAATCGAATAACCAATTTCTTTGTTATGATATCCGATTAAGAAAATTAATCTTTTAATCTTTTCAGAAACACCATATTTTTTTTTTTTTTTTTTTTTTTTTTTTTCAAAAGAGTTTTAAAATAGATCATTATATAGGGTACAAAATCAATGTTTTTAATTGTGCTCAAATAAGCAGAAAATTCTTTACTGTGTAATGATTTTCTTTAGAGAAGGAGAAATATTATTAAAAAGTTCTCAATATACTTAGTCTGCATTTCTATATTACCAACCGTTGGATGGTTGGATACTGTATACTTGGAAATTTTTGGTCAATTTTATTATTGCCATATAATTTTATTTTATTTTCGTTATTGCTGTTGCATACTGTTTATCAGGAAAGTTTGGCAAAGGTTCATTTTCAGTGAGCAGCAAAGTTTTATTTTTATTTTCATGCTGCCAGATCAGCTTAGTTGCATACTCTATATCAGAAATTGTCACATGGGTTAATTTTGGCGAGTGACATGACGTGACATAATTTTTTTTCTTATTCTTTTATTTTGTTGTCACTAATTACCAATTAGTGTAAATGTCTGTTAAATATTAATATTTTCAAATGCCAACTCTTTTCATTTTAATTTCTGGCATTTACATGAAAACAAAACAAAATTTTCTTGATAAACAGTGCATCTGCATTGTTTTGCTTAGTTGCTATGCCAACCTGTTTTGATTATGCTTTGCATCACTTTCAACAGCAATTTTAGAAATATTCACAATTTGAATAAAAAAACAAAATTGTTTTTGTGCTAGCTTTAATTAAGATACAAGAGAAAATGACAATTATAAATTGTATTGGTATTGATTATTGTGATTTATAAATGGATGTCTGTCAATAAAATTGTACCGGTATGCTTGTTCTTCATAAAACACAGATTTTATCACACAATATCATGATTTACTGTTTAATTGTACTGCCACAAATCTAGTCAAGGTCAACTAGATTGAGTGTGAAGATCAGCTTTTATAAATGAAGCTCAATACAAAGCTTGTTTTTAAAGTTAAAACATCCTCTATGCAGATACTTAATTATTGTAATGATGCCTGCCATAAGAAAGAGAGAGAGAGACCAGGGAGAGAGAGGTTCACACTTGTTATGTCTACCAAACAAAGTTGTGGGCAACAATAGTGATTACTCCATTTGAATTCTTCTGCAAACATTTTATCTGCCACTTTTCTCTAAAATATTTACAGAAAAAAGTCTTTATAAAACTTTACAGGAACAATATTTAAGTCAAGTAGATGCACCTATGCATAATTATGGGGTTCTTTTGTGGATGCGTTTTAGGTTCATTGTATAAGTTGACTGAGTCAGTTGATATTAGTTTGCTGAAATTTTAATTAAATACATGTATGGTAATGGTATGTATGTCAATTTGTGCAAAATTTGCTTGCATGAAATTGCACCATTGTTGCAGGGCTTATATAAATCACTGATGCCTGTGAGAGACATCTAGTTGCGAAGGTAAAACTATGGTCTGAAATAAGGTTTATTTTTTGTGCACAGTGACAAATATTAGGTCAAAAATCTCATAAAAGAACATAAGGATTTTCAAATAAATTGAAATGATGACTTTATATTCTTTTCACTTCAGTGGAAATGATTAACAGTGCTGCTTTTAGCCTGCTAAGTAAAGTTTCTGAATGGGGTTTAAACAATCTGAGACCTATGCTGGTGTTATACTAAGTATGAGTATATTAGAGCAAGCTATGCAGAAAGGGTTCTTAGTTGTCCAGTTATGTGTGAATTATTTAATCCAGACTCTGTGTTGAAATTGAATCTGTCCTCAGTTCCAGACAGATAATTTGTCAGTAATTTTACACATTCACACACTAATTACCATTCTACTGTAAATATTTTGACCATTTTAACCAACATATCTTGTAAATCAATCATTTAGCATTGTTACGTTTCTAGTTCCCTTAAAGCTAGAAAAATTCTGATTAATAAATTCTCCTTTGTCCATCTTTCTTTGCCAGCCCTCCGGACACACATCCTTTGTCCTGATGTCTTGATAATTTTCATAATGTTGACCGCATGTCCATTGTTACTGATATTGATGTCATTTCGGGTGATCTTTGGCAAAATTTAAAATTTGATTCCAAACAGCTGTTTGGGAGTTAAATGGTGCATTAGTTGTGTTAATAATTGATATCTTTAATTGCTGAGGCTGGCCTGACCACTCTCAGGATGATTAACTTCGCTGGACCACTTTCATTATTAACTTGATTATTAACTCGATAATAATGGTCATGTTTATTCAACAGAATCACTGATGTGTTTGAACAGTAATATGAATCATTACTCTTATTAGAGAGGTGACGTGAGAGGACATCATCCGCTGGGCACCGCTGGCTGATCAGAATCGGCGATTGAAAGTAGATTAAAATGTGTAATCATGCATGATTAATCAAGATGCTAGAAACGTCATTGATCTTAATCAATCGTAAACATTTTTATTTACTGCAGGGAATATATTTTTCCATTTCTTAGAAAGAAAAACAGTGTGCAGTTAAAGACTGAGAAAAACAAAATTTTGTTAATTAAAATTTTGAAATTTTTAAATGTTGTCATCTGATTAAATTTTAAAGTTGTCAATGAAATTTGAGACATTATACATTTTACAAATAGATGCAGTAGCTGACGTTAAATTTATATTAATATAATTGATAATACCTTTTAATAGTCCTAACCCTGATATTTACTCATTAGCTAGTGAAATGTGATATAAAAGAAATCTGACACATTTTAGTTGAAAATTGGACCCCATCCCCATTGCTAAAAGTTGCATGCTTATGGATCACAGAGCCTCTTCCTGACCTTAATAATCAGTTATTTATATATAAGTACACCTCATATATCAAGTTGGTCTCATCGGTTATATTGTCTAAAAGATGCTTATGAGAGAAATGGTGTTTAACGTCCCAGTCAAGAATATTTCACTAATATCAAGACATCGCCAGCTGTAGGCGAAGGTGCAGAAATTTTCCTGTGCAGTGTGCTGATGGCATTATACAGCAGGGCTCTCTATCCTGGCATGCTTACCGTGACACAGGACTTAGTTTATTTTAAGTTCCCATCTGAAAGAACTATGACTTTTTTCCTAATGCAGAGTGTTTGGCGAGAGAACCATTGCTACCCACTTTTAAGTCTAAGATCGGAGCCGGTCAGGGTTCAAACCTATGACCTCCCACTCACAGAGCGAGCACTCTAACAACTGTACCTCTCACTGCTCAGATTCTGTGAACACTGAACTGATCATAGTGTGAAAAGTGTGTTAGTTGTTGTTGGTGTTTTGTCTCGATATAAGTGAAAGAATTGTCACTAGTGTGTAAAACTCCTCTCCATTTGTTTATCCAATAAGTGTAAAGTGTCATCTCTTAGTCGCCATCCTTTTGATCTAGTCTATATATGATTTAACAGACAAATGACAATTAGAGTGTGTTAGCTGGTATAATCATTAACACGAAAAAAATAAAAGCCATTCTAATGGTTTGCCATCAGATGCAGACTCCCAGTACCCCAGAGTAATGAATGGTATTGTCAATGTCTGCATACAAAATCATAGAAATAATGCAAGACAAAGTTGGATATAAGCCAATGCTTTTAACATGTCATTTATAACTCAAGCAGTGGTCGTATGTGTGCTAGGTTGCTATGGTTACACATAAATTTACATTTTCCTATAAATTTTTGATGGGATGCTTGTCATATCCATAAGTTTTGATCATAATTCTATAAAAAGTTGTGAAATATATTATATTGGTTAATAAAATGTCATATAACTTAAGTTTTTGATACAGTAACATCTGTTAGTGGGGTTTAAACTTCAGTTGTGTTGTCAGTTTTGTTTTATTGTGAGATAGTTATTCCTGATTAAGCAATGTATTGTCTGTAGAGACCAGACAGCATATAGATGCCTCCATATTAGCAGGCCACAGTGGCTGAGTAGTAATGGTGTGAGCCTTCAAAAGAAGGTGTGTGGTTCAAGACCAGTTGACAGTAAAAGAGAATCTGCATAATGAATTTTGTCGTATGTGATATTTATCTGCAACATTGTAAGCAAGTGTACTACACTTAAAAGGTCATAGTATGTGTGTAGACCAAAAAGATGGCGATTTTCTTAGGGAACTCTAGGTTCCTCAAGCAGTTAAAGAACTTTGACTAAGACATAAAATACCATTACTTCACTCTTCATTCTTCTACATTCTTCAATATAGAGGATGATTGTCAAAGTTAATCTTCGTGTGCAGACCACTGACAGCTGTTTGGCTTTGTGGTATCTTTTATTTTAATCTAGGAATGCCAAATTTGGTTCGGCTTTGTGGTATCAGGGATGCCTTATCTGACTCGGCTTTGTGGTATCTTTTATTTTAATCTAGGGATGCCAAACCCTTTGGCACATGATTTGTTTTGGGGATACATTTACATTTTTGACCTAATTACTTATGACCTTGAACTACTTTAGACACATTTTGTTTTGATTAAATTGAAAATTTCAGACAAAAGTTCACAGTATAACACCCACATTACCGTCATTATCAGTTATTATCATGTATTTTCTAGGAAAGCCTGGTTCACTGGGATTAATTAATGTGTAACCTTATACCATTAATGTACAATAATATACCATAATGTACTTTCATATAGACTTTATTACTTGTACAGGAATATTAATATACACAGAGGGAACATAGATACTGGATTGTCAACATATTTACATAGAAAACTCATCTGTACATGTATATGGCATAAAAGAGAATCTAACCTAATTTTTTTCGAAAAAAAATGGATTATATTGTACTTTCAGAGTTTAAAATTGCTATCAGAATCACTGTATTTGTGACAATGAATTATGTCATTTTCATAGACAATCTAATAAACTTGAATAAAAGTTTGGTGTTTTCATGAACTTGATTCTAGTTAGGATAGGAAATTGATACATGCATCAGCGATTGCCATAAAACGTTGCCACTATGGGGATTTTACATGTCAAAAATGGTGATGTTTATACTAAAACTGATGTCCTTGGTGACATATTGCATTGTTTGCACAAAAGTACCATCATTCACTGAGTTTTTCAACATATCCCCATAGCGGCAATGTATTCCTTACTATAGAAATGTTTTATGGTAATTGCTGATACACACAGCGCCCATTACAACTGGGATCAAGAAGTGAAGATATCAAACTTTTTTGAGGCTATGAATACTCCATAGTTCACTGCCAGAAGCACAGTGACAACAGACCCATTTATACCTTTCTTGAGTGTAATGGTATTGTATGAGTTTGTCTATACGGTAGGAGTCTTGGCGTTCTATGGTCTAAAGCGTGCGCTTATCCCCAACATCCGTGAACTGGCCATCTTGATATAAGTGTAATAATTTTGACTGGAGAGTGAAACTTTTATTACTGCACTCCACTCCAATTCACTCTCTATAAGAAATCTAGGTGGTGAGAAATTGTGTGATCTTTAACCGACCCTTTAGGCCATTTAGCCACTGAGGCACTCTTCCTTAACAGACACATTCAGGGCTCAAAGTTGCGACTAAATTAGGAGCCATGGCGACCAAATTTTACTCATAAGTCGCCAATTTGGCGACTGCTCTTCAAGAGTTTCAAAATTATGGATCATGGCAGATTCTGTTTTTCTATTTGTGTTTTACATCTTGATAAAGTGTTTCCGGCACTCCTCAGCTGGCTTTGTGACTTATAGAGGAAATCTTTCTATATGTATATACGAAATGTCAAAAGTGTACTGAATAGAATGGTAATCATGGCTGGGAAGTGGCTGTTTTTTTTTGTGTATTAATAAGCTTTTTCAAGGCAAATACATGTGATGCTCCGGAAAAGCAGGCAATATATCCATTGCCTGATGATTGATTGATAATAAATGTTTGATATTATACAGTATACAATGTGTTTTTAGATTATTTTTAGGATAAAATCACATTAATTTTATTGCCGGTGCCAAAACTGCTAAAAGTCTCAATTGGCGCTTAAAAGTTTTAATTGGCGCCTAATATTTTCATATAAGGAGCCAGCCTGGCTCCTAGAATCAAAAAGTCACTTTGAGCCCTGACATTAACACCTTCCTTTAGTTTAATAACTTGTTTTTCTCTATAAGATACCTAGGGCACCTGTTAGTCTGTATGGTTGATGATAATAATCCAGTCTATATAAGAAAGAGGTCTCAGTGGCCAATTGGTCTAAAGTATTTGCTTATCCTTCAGTGCTCCACCATCCATGAACTTGTCACCTTGATATAAGTGAAAGAATCTTGACTGGGAAATAAACTCCACTACACCACACTACCATCCATGAACTGGGCTGCCTTGATATAAGTGAAAAAATCTTGACTGGGGAGTTAAACTTCACTACTCCACACCACCATTCATGAACTAGCCACCTTGATATAAGTGAAAGAATCTTGACTGGGCATTAAACTCCACTACACCACACTACCATCCATGAATGGGGTTGCCTTGATATAAGTGAAAGGACTGGGCATTAAACTCCACTACACCACACCACCATTCATGAATGGGGTTGCCTTGATATAAGTGAAAGGACTGGGCATTAAACTCCACTACACCACACCACCATTCATGAATGGGGTTGCCTTGATATAAGTGAAAGGACTGGGCATTAAACTCCACTACACCACACCACCATTCATGAATGGGGTTGCCTTGATATAAGTGAAAGGACTGGGCATTAAACTCCACTACTCCACACCACCATTCATGAATGGGGTTGCCTTGATATAAGTGAAAGGACTGGGCATTAAACTCCACTACACCACACCACCATTCATGAATGGGGTTGCCTTGATATAAGTGAAAGGACTGGGCATTAAACTCCACTACTCCACACCACCATTCATGAATGGGGTTGCCTTGATATAAGTGAAAGGACTGGGCATTAAACTCCACTACACCACACCACCATTCATGAATGGGGTTGCCTTGATATAAGTGAAAGGACTGGGCATTAAACTCCACTACACCACACCACCATTCATGAATGGGGTTGCCTTGATATAAGTGAAAGGACTGGGCATTAAACTCCACTACACCACACCACCATTCATGAATGGGGTTGCCTTGATATAAGTGAAAGGACTGGGCATTAAACTCCACTACTCCACACCACCATTCATGAATGGGGTTGCCTTGATATAAGTGAAAGGACTGGGCATTAAACTCCACTACACCACACCACCATTCATGAATGGGGTTGCCTTGATATAAGTGAAAGGACTGGGCATTAAACTCCACTACACCACACCACCATTCATGAATGGGGTTGCCTTGATATAAGTGAAAGGACTGGGCATTAAACTCCACTACACCACACCACCATTCATGAATGGGGTTGCCTTGATATAAGTGAAAGGACTGGGCATTAAACTCCACTACACCACACCACCATTCATGAATGGGGTTGCCTTGATATAAGTGAAAGGACTGGGCATTAAACTCCACTACACCACACCACCATTCATGAATGGGGTTGCCTTGATATAAGTGAAAGGACTGGGCATTAAACTCCACTACTCCACACCACCATTCATGAATGGGGTTGCCTTGATATAAGTGAAAGGACTGGGCATTAAACTCCACTACACCACACCACCATTCATGAATGGGGTTGCCTTGATATAAGTGAAAGGACTGGGCATTAAACTCCACTACTCCACACCACCATTCATGAATGGGGTTGCCTTGATATAAGTGAAAGGACTGGGCATTAAACTCCACTACACCACACCACCATTCATGAATGGGGTTGCCTTGATATAAGTGAAAGGACTGGGCATTAAACTCCACTACACCACACCACCATTCATGAATGGGGTTGCCTTGATATAAGTGAAAGGACTGGGCATTAAACTCCACTACACCACACCACCATTCATGAATGGGGTTGCCTTGATATAAGTGA
The DNA here is from genome assembly GCA_021292105.1 of Anadara kagoshimensis. NCBI lineage: Eukaryota > Metazoa > Mollusca > Bivalvia > Arcoida > Arcidae > Anadara > Anadara kagoshimensis. The sequence continues at coordinate 64,664,177 of CM037862.1, read as the reverse complement.
AAGGACTGGGCATTAAACTCCACTACTCCACACCACCATTCATGAATGGGGTTGCCTTGATATAAGTGAAAGGACTGGGCATTAAACTCCACTACACCACACCACCATTCATGAATGGGGTTGCCTTGATATAAGTGAAAGGACTGGGCATTAAACTCCACTACACCACACCACCATTCATGAATGGGGTTGCCTTGATATAAGTGAAAGGACTGGGCATTAAACTCCACTACACCACACCACCATTCATGAATGGGGTTGCCTTGATATAAGTGAAAGGACTGGGCATTAAACTCCACTACACCACACCACCATTCATGAATGGGGTTGCCTTGATATAAGTGAAAGGACTGGGCATTAAACTCCACTACACCACACCACCATTCATGAACTAGCCACCTTGATATAAGTGAAAAAAATCTTGCCTGGGGAGTTAAACTCTATTGCCACTCATCTCCACTTTACTCTCTTATAAAACATCTATAACACCTGCTGGTCTGTACAGCCGATGATGAAGATCCAGTCTTTACAATACATCTTTATTAACGGTAGGATGCTGTAACTATTGTGAAGAAGAAAATATATTACCTTAGATCAAAGTAGGGATATCTTAGAAGAAAATTATTGATTTAATGTTGGTGTTTGTACATTATGGTGTTTCATGATTAAGAAATATTACCTACTACAGTAGCTGTTTATTGTTGGAGTTTGAACGTATAGAGAGGACTATGGTGATTAAGATAGTCCAACCTGCCTTAAAGGTCACCTCTATATAAGAACAACCTGTTTATAAAGGCCAGTAGAACTGTGATTAAGATAGTCCAACCTGCCTTAAAGGCCACCTCTATATAAAAAAACGTCACCTGTTTATAAAGGCCAGTAGAACTGTGATTAAGATAGTCCAACCTGCCTTAAAGGCCACCTCTATATAAACGTCACCTGCTTATAAAGGCCAGTAGAACTGTGATTAAGATAGCCCAACCTGCCTTAAAGGCCACCTCTATATAAACATCACCTGCTTATAAAGGCCAGTAGAACTGTGATTAAGATAGCCCAACCTGCCTTAAAGGCCACCTCTATATAAACATCACCTGCTTATAAAGGCCAGTAGAACTGTGATTAAGATAGCCCAACCTGCCTTAAAGGCCACCTCTATATAAACATCACCTGCTTATAAAGGCCAGTAGAACTGTGATTAAGATAGCCCAACCTGCCTTAAAGGCCACCTCTATATAAACGTCACCTGTTTATAAAGGCCAGTAGAACTGTGATTAAGATAGCCCAACCTGCCTTAAAGGCCACCTCTATATAAACGTCACCTGTTTATAAAGGCCAGTAGAACTGTGATTAAGATAGCCCAACCTGCCTTAAAGGCCACCTCTATATAAACGTCACCTGTTTATAAAGGCCAGTAGAACTGTGATTAAGATAGCCCAACCTGCCTTAAAGGCCACCTCTATATAAACGTCACCTCTTTATAAAGGCCAGTAGAACTGTGATTAAGATAGCCCAACCTGCCTTAAAGGCCACCTCTATATAAACATCACCTGCTTATAAAGGCCAGTAGAACTGTGATTAAGATAGTCCAACCTGCCTTAAAAGCCACCTCTATATAAACATCACCTGCTTATAAAGGCCAGTAGAACTGTGATTAAGATAGTCCAACCTGCCTTAAAGGTCACTTCTATATAAGAACAACCTGTTTATAAAGGCCAGTAGAACTGTGATTAAGATAGCCCAACCTGCCTTAAAGGCCACCTCTATATAAACATCACCTGCTTATAAAGGCCAGTAGAACTGTGATTAAGATAGCCCAACCTGCCTTAAAGGCCACCTCTATATAAACATCACCTGCTTATAAAGGCCAGTAGAACTGTGATTAATAGCCCAACCTGCCTTAAAGGTCACTTCTATATAAGAACAACCTGTTTATAAAGGCCAGTAGAACTGTGATTAAGATAGCCCAACCTGCCTTAAAGGCCACCTCTATATAAACATCACCTGCTTATAAAGGCCAGTAGAACTGTGATTAAGATAGTCCAACCTGCCTTAAAGGTCACTTCTATATAAGAACAACCTGTTTATAAAGGCCAGTAGAACTGTGATTAAGATAGCCCAACCTGCCTTAAAGACCACCTCTATATAAACATCACCTGCTTATAAAGGCCAGTAGAACTGTGATTAAGATAGCCCAACCTGCCTTAAAGGCCACCTCTATATAAACATCACCTGCTTATAAAGGCCAGTAGAACTGTGATTAAGATAGCCCAACCTGCCTTAAAGGCCACCTCTATATAAACATCACCTGCTTATAAAGGCCAGTAGAACTGTGATTAATAGCCCAACCTGCCTTAAAGGTCACTTCTATATAAGAACAACCTGTTTATAAAGGCCAGTAGAACTGTGATTAAGATAGCCCAACCTGCCTTAAAGGCCACCTCTATATAACATCACCTGCTTATAAAGGCCAGTAGAACTGTGATTAAGATAGCCCAACCTGCCTTAAAGTCCACCTCTATATAAACATCACCTGCTTATAAAGGCCAGTAGAACTGTGATTAAGATAGCCCAACCTGCCTTAAAGGCCACCTCTATATAAACATCACCTGCTTATAAAGGCCAGAAGAACTGTGATTAAGATAGTCCAACCTGCCTTAAAGGCCACCTCTATATAAACGTCACCTGTTTATAAAGGCCAGTAGAACTGTGATTAAGATAGTCCAACCTGCCTTAAAGGTCAACTCAATATTAAGGCCACCTGCTTATAAAGGCCAGTAGAACTGATTAAGATAGTCCAACTTGCCTTAAAGGTCACCTCTATATAAAGGCCAGTAGAATTGTATCCCAATTGTTCTTTATTCATATTTTTGAACCTGTACACAAAGGCCACTTTTACTGGTTCCTTTGGGTGGCCTATATAGACAGGTTTGACTGTACTTTGTCTTACTATCATGTGAAAACTAATTAGAAAAGATTAGAAAATGGAAAAATAATTTTCAAAACAATTTGTCAAAACTTTTTATAAATTGATAACATAGTCATAAATGGATTTTTTATAGTTGAAACACAATGTTGACTTGGGATTAACATGCACCTGTTAAGAGAGAGAGACACAGAGAGAGAGAGAGAGAGAGTTGAGTTGAGTAATGGTGTTTTAACATCCCAGTCAAAAATATTTCACTTATATCGAGACGTTGCCAGCTATAGGCCAAGGTGCAGAAATTTTGCCTGTGCATTGCACTGATGGCATTATACAGCAGGGTTCTTTAGCGTGCCAAGCCCACCGTGACACGGGACCTCGTTTATTTTAAGTTCCCATCTGAAAGAACCGTGACTTTCATTTCGTAATGCCGAGTGCTTGGCGAAAGAACAGTCACTACCCACTTTCAAATCTTGGGTCAGACCCGGCCAGGGTTCAAACCCACGACCTTCCACTTATGGAGCGAGCACTCTACCAACTGAGCTACCGCAAGAGAGAGAAACATATTTTAGTTTTTTATTTTTTGAAGAGGAAGAGGAGACAAATGTGTATCAGGAGGGAGAAAAATGCAGGGTGAAACAAGGTATCGAACCTTGGACCTCCTGCATTATAGGCGAGTGCTCTACCATCCGAGCTTCTCAGACCAATACATTCTTACTAATTTTTTTAGTGTCCCATGGTGCCGTGGAAAATCTCATCAAAATTCTCTCAAATGGACTTTTATGTGACCACAAGTCCACAATATTGTCAGTCCACCACTTAGTGGCCACAAAACTGTTCCAGGAAGGAGACAAAAATGAAAGGTCAGACCAGGGATCAAACCCAAGACCTCCTATATTATAAGCAAGTGCTCTACTAAGTTACCTACACAGCTAGCTATTATTTGAATTTATAAATAAGTTGTATATATACTAACCAACTAATTTTCTCCAGAGTCTGGTATAGGTAAACAACTTTTACCTGTCTGCTTGACTTTCATTCAAATATTTATCACAGACTGAGTACATCTATGTATAGGGAGCATGGGTGTTTATGTGCATACATCGTGAGATATACTTACCCCACAGAGTACACCTGTGCACTGTATATGTATTTACTTGGGTCTTAACACTACCCATGTATTGGGCAGATCCTCCTATATGAATATTCCTAATGAAAGGTCAAGCGGACAGGTCAATGTTGTTTGCCTATATAGATATGAAGTATTATATTATAATGATACTAGAAAAACACTTCCCAGCTGAAGAGGAACAAACAAGAAAATAATGTGATACAGAATTCACCAAGGAGTTTGTGTGCTCTGTGATGTCAACATCAAAATGTTTCATCTTACTCTACAAAGACCAAAACATTTAAATATGATATTTAAATTTCATTAGTCTTCCTGACTTACAAAGGTTATTATCATGTTTTTATCAGTATTCTCCCGAGATCTGACTAACAGACTGATACCATAATTATCTTGTCCTTATTTATGCCTTGTTATGACTATTGTTTAGTTCTTTTTATTCTAGCTCTTTTATTTATTGACTTTTCAATTACCAAGGTCACACTGCCTATTACAGATCTTCTCTGTAGGTCCAGAGAGATCTTTCTTTTAGTCTTACCATGGTATATGTATCCATATAACATAACATTATATCCCTATATCTGGTATATCAGTTTCTTCTTTCTCTTTAGCTTTTGACATTTTCAATTACCAAGGTCACTTTGAGCTATTGTCTTCTCTGTAGGTCTCTCTTCCTGTACTCTGAGCCTGTTTATTGTTTAATTTCTTGCATTTGTTTGTTGTTGCCCATGTTAAAGTGAAAACAAATAGAAAATTGGCTCCAAAGAATTAATTTTTTATATTCCCTATCAAGCATGACATGCATAGAATAATGGACAAGTGCATGTATTATGTGATCCATCCTTAAAGATGATAACTTGAGAACTGATCAAAGGTTCTTATTTTCAACTTTGTATAGTTTTTCAGTACTATTAAATATTTGTAGATTTAAAATAAGGAGAAAGAAATTAAAAAAAATTAATTAAAATATGCATGTGTGCATAGATTGATTACTCAATGTGAGCTTAACTGGGTGTGTTTTAATGTCACATTACCTGCCTTATTTTTCATTTTTTTATGGAGAAATTTAAATCAAATCAAAAACCAACATACCAGTCCATGTTCAACTCACAATCCAAGAAGCAAAGTAAAAACTTTGAAAACTTTGCAAATTTAGTTAGTTAGACACATGAAACTTCCAACAGAGAAGTGAGGCTGGGTGCTCCGGAAGGGTAATCGCCACCTGAAAATTGACAAATTACAAGTAAGTAGTAGACTTCTTATTCCTGAAAATTTTATCATCATGCCTGAATAGGTCCTAGTGCTTCCTATTGCGATGCCACTATTAAGAAGGACAGTTTAGAAACGGGGTTCATACAAACTTGAAAAGTCATTGTAAATTATAAATAGCTTGATCTATTTCAATAGGGTTTAGCAGGTAGAGCATGTTCATGTTGTTTTCATATATATAAAAACCTGCTTTTGGAAAAATATACCACTAGATATGTTACTTAGTTATAGAAAATCACATATCTGAAATAATTTTTGAGGAATATTTGAAATTTATATATATAATATGATTTTAAATTGGCATTTTAGGACCTCCGCAGCAAAACAGTTTTTGCTGTGAGGGCTGAACAAATTTTAAAGTAAAGTTTACCAATTAATGAAGAAAAGATCCATCTTGTGCATAGGGCCAGAGTTTGTTAAAGAAATATAAGGTTTTTTGAAAACTGAAAAACTTGATCAGCCATCTTAAGGAGGCTGCAGGAACATTATATCTTGCAGTTATCCAATGCTTATGTCTCTGCAGGGAAATGTAAATTTTGTTTAATTATTTCTCTAATGTCAAACTGTTACTATGACGATTACTTTATTGTCAGTCAATCTGTCCCCATTCTTTTAATGTTTTCTTTGAAGTATGTTTATAGACTCCCTAGGAAGGACAGTTGGTTGTCCATTAGACAGATGTAACAGTTACTGCACACAGATAACCCTACCATTAATTTAAATATTTCCTCTTGTTCAACTCTTTAATTGTGATCCTTTTAAAAGCTTTTGGAAATCTATTTAAGGTTTATTTATTGTCATTTGGGAGTAGTTGTTATGTCACAGTAAGGCAATATTGTGTTGTTTGAGGAGTGTACTACCATAAGTGAATGAGTGCATATTTCTTTAATTTCTTTGTCATAATAAAATGATCACACATCGTAATTTCATTTAAATCTGAAGAGTCAATTAATGAAAATCATGGAAATAATTTAATGTTATTGTTCAATATTGCAGAATATTTTTATGAACCATTCAACCTTCACTACTTTCTCTTTGTTTTAATCATAAGGCCAAGGAAAAAATTGTTTGTACTTCTTTCAATTTATTCCTACTAATCCTTTATATTTTTGGCCTACATGTTTTAACTTTATGTTATCTGTTGATGTTGTTAAAAATAAAATTTTACATTAAAAAAAAGTTGTTAAAAAATCAACCAATAAGCTGTAACAATTTTCCTGAATTCTGTCGGAATATCCCTATGTATATATGTTTTAAACGAAGATTAGCTTGTTATTTCACACACATCATAGCAAAATTAAAATTACAAATTAAAAAAAATTACCCAGTATGCATTTTGAAATCTATTTTATATTTTAATAAAACTCAAATAATTGAAATTTAAAAATGTTTTAAGTGACTACATGCCATTTTAAACTCAAGTAAATTTTTTTTTTTATATTTATTTTTTTATATTTAGGCCATTGATCTGATAAAATTCAGAAACACAATGTCAAAATCATTAAGAATTCAGGGGTTACTATTAAGGTTCATAGAGGCATGTAATGAGGTACTTGGTGATAAGATTTGTGTGTAAAATAACTGGATTGTGTTAGGAAGTGTGTTAGCCAGGTGTGTAATGTCATAAAGAACAGGATAGAATCTAGTCACTGATAAATAAAATATAATGGTCTGATTTTGTCTTGATTTTTTCATTATGTATATTGTTAGCTGAATAGAATATGGTCTGCACATTGGTCAACAATTTAAACTCTGACAATCATCCCTGTAGCTTGTTTGATTAACAAGATCTATAGATCAACTCAACAAAACCTTATCCAAGCAAAACACAAAAACTGTGTTAAGTTGCTTTTATGTTTTAATTTTTACTTTGTTTTTTTTCTTATTTAAAGAATTTTTATAACTTTCTTTCAAGAATCCTAAATTTTGCAAACTTTGTAATATAATAGACTTGATTATTTTATGTTACATATAAATATTTTTTTCTGGAGGAAACATTAATTTCTGACCCTATATAAAATGTTTCAAATATGTTATATCAAACTACCACTCTACATGCTTGTAGTATAATATAAAGGGTAAATTGATAAAATAACAACTAAAATTCACAGCTGGATGTTATTTTATTGTATTTTGTCCATTTTAAATGGGGGTCATTTGAGCTTTTGTTGCCTTTAGGAAGCAGACAGATTTTGAATTGGGAGGGGTGGGGATGATTTTACCAGGTCCCACATATATATCAAAGCAGTGTGTTTAGTTGAGTGGAAAATTTAATTTAAAAATAAAGCATTGTTTGTAAGTTTATCTTAAGTGAGTGAATCTCATTCAAAGAAATTGACACCTATAAGTGATAGTACCTTGGGGTCAGACCCAGCATGTTATGAATGGACTATTTTAGTCTTTATTTATCCATTTAATAGAGACATTGTTAAAATCCAATAACAGGTAGTCCCATTAATATATACCTGGTAGAAAAATCCATTTTATGTACTCAAGGGAGGTAATCTAATATTGTTGACACTAGATCTTGTAGAGGTGTAGGATTATGGTATTAAGTTAGATCATTTTCCATTTTAACTTTTAGTATATTTCTGGTGAGCCGGTAAATTATTTGTTTTATTTAGGTGTTTATAACTTGTTTTGTTATGAAGAGGATTACAAACTATTACTATAAACAAGATATACACTGATCAATATACAGTTTGGACTGCAGTGATATAAATACCTGCAGTATACCTGTATCTTACCTGTCCAGGTGTGTATTATCACAGGTAAGTCAATTACTGCAGTGTTTATTTTATTTTAAGGAGAACATACATGCATGTTGCAGTTTTTTATTTGTATTGTGTGGATTTTTTGTATGTCATGTGTACAAACTTTCCCTTTTTAGGTCACTAACTTGACAATACAAGATATCAGTATCTAAATTATATAAACATTAATTTTCATGTATTACACACCCACATACTTAAGGATTTTTTAATTTTACAACTTTATGTTTGGAAGGGTGAACATGCATTACAGTTTACACAGATTGATGCATATTGAGAATTATTAGGATAATTATGTCAACTTGTCAACATGCAGTTTTAGGTCACTGACTTCATTTTACAAATGGTAGTAAAAGTCAAACATGCTTCTTACAGGTACATAGTTATTGGTTTATGTACACAGCAGTGTATAACAGTTTGTTTTGCAGTTTACATGACCCATAAAATCTTGACATATTAATGTTTAGAGGATTAGGGATATGTTCTCCTTCAGATTGACTTTATTCTGCACCCAATAATTTTATGTACAATCTAAAACCAATAAAAACACTCTGATTTGACTTTGTCATGCTCAGCATATTAATAGATAGGGAAGATTTACACTCTTAATTTTTGAAGTTGAAATGTTTGATGAAATATCTGGAGAACTTGTTTTATGACACACTTGATGGATGTAGCTTAAGCTAAACAGGAGGTGTTTACCCTTCCAGAGCACCCAGCCTCACTTTCCTGGTGGAAATTCACGTGTCTAACATAACAGTTCCTCAGTTTTTACTTTGCTTCTGAATTGTGATTCGGACATAGATTAGTATGTTTGTTTCTGATTTGCAGAAGCTGCCAGTAATTCTCAAGGTTATACTGGTCCCGGCCACCATTACCGAGGAGACTTGGGTTTAGGGGTGAAAACAAAGATGGAATATCTCTTTTCTTCTGTCTTTCTTCTTTAAATCTGTTTCTAGCTTTCCTATTTTCTCTCCTACTCTTGAGGCCAGCACCACACCTTGTGTAATGGTCATGAATGACGGAGCCCACAGTTGATGTAGATGTAGATGAGAAAATGCATGGGTACTACGGTAGTTGTCTTGGTATGGATATGAGTTCTGAACTTCTCATAATACCCATAATACCTGTTTAATGTAGATGTGAATATCAGTCATATGTGTTCATTGATGTGATTGATTCAACATAAGTATTTTTTAATGTAAAGATTATTACAATACTAAGGATGATATAAGTATAAAGCCCCATTTATACGGCGAGAATTGCATACCTAAGTATTTTTACTCATATGTAAATTTACTCATGTAAGCAAAAGTATATTTTGCTTTGCGTTCATACGTAATTTATGTACCATAAGTAAATTTGAAGTTTTCAACCAATTTGGATAACTTTCATTCTGAAGACTTGATTATCAGATAAGAACATTTCCTTACTATTTAAGCACTGGTTTGATACTGGGCTGTTATCATGACAAAGAAGCAGTTCTACTTGGTGATCCAGCATATCTGTCATATACCAGTTTTTGAATTTAAATTTATTGAATAATCATAAAATACATTAAAAATGTTATATGACGTATCCTTTAAAGACTTCTTTTCTCAAGCCTAAAAAGTATACAAACAAACAAAATATTACACCAGAGCAGAGCACATTTATATACCGTCTAGTGTAGAATGACACTGATCTAGGATTTCTTTGGGTTGCTTGAAATGTCCATTGTGATGATTGCAAAAAAGGATTGATGTCCATGTCGTGTTTGCTTGTTCTGTAAAAGGAGCTTGTGTTGTTCTTCATCACAAATATCAGATATTTAGATTAGTCCATGTCTCCTCAAACCCAGTCTGAGCCCCAAAATGTTTACACATTTTAGCTATTTATTTCATTAAAACTTCTTTTTTAACTGAGCTGGACCCCTAACTCAAATTAGTTTAGCTTCATCGATTGGTCGAATGTATTTTGTTTAACTTGATGGTGAACATTATTTCAGTGATGTTGAAGATGATGATGCTTATAATATTTGTTCTCCTAAAACACTAAGTAACAACATGGCATCTCCTTTCATGAACAATTCATTGTCTTTGTAAAAGTGAATTTTCTTTACATTCTATGGTTGGCTTTTGTTGCTCAAGCACTTTCTCTTTGAAAACTAGTAAAACGGCAAATTTTGGTGACAGTTTGTCACTAGTTTTTGTGCTTTTGTCAAATAAATCTATTTCAATTACAACTTTTGATCTTTATTGGATAATTATTACAAATCAATGAGGGCCGTGGTGGTTAATAGTGGTTGGCTTCTTTACCCACTATCCCCGATTGTAACCGTGACCATATATGGTGAGTGGGTTTCCCTTACAATTGGCACCTGTTGGTAAGCTCGATGTCAATACAATGGGATGTATGTAATGTTAATCTGTGACATTGTATATCAGTGGACAACACTATTAAACCATTTTTTTTCTGGTACAAGGCAGATCATAAACACCCATATTCACTCCTGCACCAAACATTAACTCATAGATAAATAACCTGGCATAAGTCCATGTGTTTAAAATTATGTGAGTAAATATTACTGTGCGTTCATACGACACTGTAGCAATATTTGCATACCTAAGTATAAAATACTCACATACTATAGCAAATTTGCACTTGGTCCCTACTAGGTGCAAATTCACTTACATGAGTAAAATTTGCGTATATGCAAAGTTGTTCATACGACACAATTTGCATATGTGAGTAAATTTACATATGAGTAAAAAATACTTAGGTATGCAATTCTCGCCGTATAAATGGGGCTTAATAATAGAATATTTTGTCATGTTTAAATGAAAATACAAATTTACAAAGATCAATCAAAAATTTAACACCAGCTCTGACGGCTCAACAGACATGATAACTACATACTTGTCTGCTAGAGATTTTGAAATTAAAAACAAAAAATGCTTTTTTGTTATATTTATTAAATATGTAAATTACCTGTAGTCATTGTTGAAAAAGTTAAGGGGTCCCTCTGCCATTCCACCCCAAATTAAAAAAAAAAACCCAAAACTTGTCTGTAAAATGAAAGCAGAGTTCAACCAAGAAAACCATGAACAAACTGACAAGAGGGTCTTAATTTGAGATCTGAAAAGATTATGCCTGGACGTTACAGAACCCTCTCTGCTTATTGTCATAAAAACATTGCATAAGTATAAATTTCTGCAACTTCTCTTGTAGCTGGCTACATTTTGATATAAGTAAGATAAACCTGACATGGGCTTGAAGCCATGTTTCTCTTCACTCGCCTAAATATGTCACCTTATATCGACAATGCAATCAATGCTCATTCAAAATAGCTGAAACATAACCATTTAAATACAATTTAAAAAAATCAAATCTATTGATTTTTTTTGTCACAGTGGACATTGAAATTTAGTCATCAATTAAATCAATTTTGCTCATTCAAACAGCAGCTAACCTAACTATTTTAACATTTCTATTCATGAAAATTTAAAAACTAAATGCATACATTGATTTTTTTTCTTCTCACAGACAATGGATCAATTTGTTTATCTGAAACTAATTATTATGTTTAGATTATAATGATTTTATGTGAACCATATGACATGTTTGAACAGCAGTCATATCAAAAACAGCTTAAAAATCTGTATTTACCACACAGTCAATATTTTATTGTGATCTTTATTGGAAAGTTAAGGTCATCCGTGTCAGAATTTACAACAACAAATTTGTCAGTCAGGATATGTCCTTTCGAAAACATATACAGTAAAACCTTGTTGTAATGCTTCTCGATAACTTTGTCACCTCATCACTATATACAGTAAAACCTTGTTGTAATGCTTCTCGATAACTTTGTCACCTCATCACTATATACAGTAAAACCTTGTTGTAATGCTTCTCGATAACTTTGTCACCTCATCACTATATACAGTAAAACCTTGTTGTAATGCTTCTCGATAACTTTGTCACCTCATCACTATATACAGTAAAACCTTGTTGTAATGCTTCTCGATAACTTTGTCACCTCATCACTATATACAGTAAAACCTTGTTGTAATGCTTCTCGATAACTTTGTCACCTCATCACTATATACAGTAAAACCTTGTTGTAATGCTTCTCGATAACTTTGTCACCTCATCACTATATACAGTAAAACCTTGTTGTAATGCTTCTCGATAACTTTGTCACCTCATCACTATATACAGTAAAACCTTGTTGTAATGCTTCTCGATAACTTTGTCACCTCATCACTATATACAGTAAAACCTTGTTGTAATGCTTCTCGATAACTTTGTCACCTCATCACTATATACAGTAAAACCTTGTTGTAATGCTTCTCGATAACTTTGTCACCTCATCACTATATACAGTAAAACCTTGTTGTAATGCTTCTCGATAACTTTGTCACCTCATCACTATATACAGTAAAACCTTGTTGTAATGCTTCTCGATAACTTTGCCACCTCATCACTATATACAGTAAAACCTTGTTGTAATGCTTCTCGATAACTTTGCCACCTCATCACTATATACAGTAAAACCTTGTTGTAATGCTTCTCGATAACTTTGCCACCTCATCACTATATACAGTAAAACCTTGTTGTAATGCTTCTCGATAACTTTGCCACCTCATCACTATATACAGTAAAACCTTGTTGTAATGCTTCTCGATAACTTTGTCACCTCATCACTATATACAGTAAAACCTTGTTGTAATGCTCCTCGATAACTTTGTCACCTCATCACTATATACAGTAAAACCTTGTTGTAATGCTTCTCGATAACTTTGTCACCTCATCACTATATACAGTAAAACCTTGTTGTAATGCTTCTCGATAACTTTGTCACCTCATCACTATATACAGTAAAACCTTGTTGTAATGCTTCTCGATAACTTTGTCACCTCATCACTATATACAGTAAAACCTTGTTGTAATGCTCCTCGATAACTTTGTCACCTCATCACTATATACAGTAAAACCTTGTTGTAATGCTTCTCGATAACTTTGTCACCTCATCACTATATACAGTAAAACCTTGTTGTAATGCTTCTCGATAACTTTGTCACCTCATCACTATATACAGTAAAACCTTGTTGTAATGCTTCTCGATAACTTTGTCACCTCATCACTATATACAGTAAAACCTTGTTGTAATGCTTCTCGATAACTTTGCCACATCATAAAGCCTTATGTTTTTCTTTACATTGGTCTCAATTTATTGCCAGCTACCCTTTAATAATGCCAAAATCTGATTGAACTAATAATGTTAATGAATTGAGGTGTTACTGTAAACATGTTTCTCACATATGTGACAGATTAATCTCGCAGGATAGGTGGTACAATATTTTTTAAAATATCGCACCCCACGTGAGCACGTGTTGGGTATCTCGGTAAAACGTGGACTACTTTTTCAATAATAGTAAGAGACGTAATTCATGATACGAGTGATATCAAAACATATCAGAGCTATTTCAATAATTTTTAATTCTGTTTTATTATTACTTACTTATTCCTCTTGATTCCCTGGGGAACAAAGGGCCACAACAACACCTCTACATCTGACACGGTTCTGGGCTATCTTCTTCAGTTCAGCCCAAGTCTTTCGTTTTATTATTAATATTTGTTATAAAAAATTTAATTTTGACCAATAAGTATATAAAAGGGAAAATGTATTTTGTTGTTATTTATTATCGCCTAGGTTCACATTTCTGCTCTGAGCAACACATTATTGATGATGTTATACAGCATTACGTCATACATGTATTCATCCGCTAGCAAAATCTTTGCTTTGAAGTAGGAGATTTCAATGCCTTTAGGCTACAATTAGAATCTATATGCGAGAAAAATAATCAATTACTCATTTCAGATTGAAATAAGGAAATTCCAATCTTCTGGTCAGATATTTTTATCTCAAACGAGGGAGGCGCACCACTCGACTTGAATTTCCTTATCTTGGTCTGAAACTTGTTATAGATTCTTTTTATACCAATAAGTATATAAAGTGCAACCTTGTTTATCTGAAATAACCACAACCTAAGTTTGAATTTCACTTGAGACCATCCTTGTTGGAGAATACATGTTTGTCAGATCACTTAATTCACTTGACGGTCAGTGGTTTTCTCCTAGTACTCTGGTTTACTCCACCATTCATGATGTGAGTGAAATACAATGTATTTTTGATTGCTATGTGAAACACTGCTGTTCATCCACTCTTTATGTAAACCAAACACCCGAGTAAAGAGAAACCCTGTTTAAGCTGAACTGTAGTGGGGCTGGGATAGTTGTGGTGTTGTGTTGTATACAGTACTGTACATCTAATATAATGATTTACTGCCAGACTTTCTGGTCCAGATCTTTTAGCCTTGTGGTAGAATGCTCGCATTTTACTCGAGAGGGTCTGGTTTGATCCTCAACCATATGAGGAAGTGTTTTTTCTGGCGTTTCCTCTCTCCTATTATATTGGTGCCCAACAAAGTAACCTACGGAGAGGTTGTGTGTGAGATTTCCAAGGTGGGAAATCTCAAGATAACGGGGAGGAATGTAGCGGGACTGAGCTAGTTGTGGTATTGTTGTGTTGTATATAGTAGATATTATAGAGTGATTTACAGTCAGACTTTCTGGTCCTGATCTTTTAGCTTTGTGGTAAAACACTCGCTTTTTGCCCAGGAGGGCCGGGTTTGATCCTCAGCCAGGGCACTCCGTCAGGAAGTAGATTTTTTCTGGTGATTCTTCCCTCCTGTCACAGAACTATACTACATTGTATTATTAATAAACATTGTTACTGATATAGTTTGAATAATTATATATACCAGGTACCAGTGTAATTACAAACAAAATATTCAGTATTAAATTAGTCTACATATAAACCCAATACCAGCCGAATTGTAACAAAATATACAGATCTATTCTGTTATGTTATATAATAATTACTTTTATAGATAATTATATAATGATTTTATATGCAGCATGTGGCTTGTTTGAACAAAATACACTCAATAATCCGTATTGTATTGCTATCCTGAATGGAGAGTTTAGTTCAGGTCATACATGAATATGGAAATGGATCAAAATTATGTCGGTTAGGCCAACAATATCACCATACAGTAATACATGTACATGGTAAAACAGTGCATTCATTTTATGAATCTTTTCAAAATAGACCAGAATGTGACTGGACTGTGTAAAAACCGGAATATAAACAGTTAAGCGATCTGGGTAGCTCAATTGATAGAACTCTCCCCTAATAGTGTGAGAGGTCTCAGGTTTGATCTCTGGTCCAACTTTGCATTATTTTCTTCGTCCTGTAGGTTTGATGACCAGTGTGATCCTTAGAAGTGGTGAACTGCAATTGTGGGTCAAGTTCATCAGAGGCATTTGGTTGATATTTCCCATGTAGGACTGTGAGAAAAAAAATAACAGAAAAAGAATGTACCAGTAGACATCTGTATTGCTCAGTCAATAGAGGTCCTGGGTTTGACCCTCAGTCCAACCATGTATTTTTTTTCTCTTCCTTCCTGTTTCACAGTGAAACACTGCTTACCAGAAACATAACCTTTCTCTAGCATGGTAGATTATGAGAAAACAATAATTTCTTGGTAACTGTTTGACATGTAAAACACAAAATGATTTCCTTCACTTTAGACCTGTTTACCAATGTAAAACTGAAACCAAAAACATAGAATTAGTTTCTTTAGGCCTCTTCATAAGTTATACAAATTGAAACCAAAAACATAGAATTAGTTTCTTTAGGCCTCTTCATAAGTTATACAGATTGAAACCAAAAACATAGAATTAGTTTCTTTAGGCCTTTTCATAAGTTATACAGATTGAAACCAAAAAACACGGAATTAGTTTCTGTAGGCCTCATTATAATTGACTGTTTGACATTTTAGACCCAGCAATGTTTAATCTATAATAATATTTTCTGTGTTGTTAACATACTGTATGTAGTGAGGGACTAGAATACATAAATTCCTGTGAGTGTTTAGTTTCCATATCTGTAACATTGATTACTTCTTTTATTTTATTGTTGGTGTTTTATTATGTAGAACAATTTCACTATATCTATTTTCTTGTGATTCTGATTCAACGAGTTCTATAATACATTATTAGATTAAAATTTCTTAGAAAATTAAGTCAGTGGAAGTAGGTGCTGTACAACAGCAACAAGCAACAATGATGTAGAGGGACACCAGGCACATTTTAAACAGTCACATGTCACATGGGAGGGGGAGGGGCATAATGATGTGGAGGGACACCAGGCACATTTTAAACAGTCGCATGTCACATGGGAGGGGGAGGGGCATAATGATGTAGAGGGACACCAGGCACATTTTAAACGGTCACATGTCACATGGGAGGGGGAGGGGCATAATGATGTGGAGGGACACCAGGCACATTTTAAACAGTCGCATGTCACATGGGAGGGGGAGGGGCATAATGATGTAGAGGGACACCAGGCACATTTTAAATGGTCACATGTCACATGGGAGGGGGGGAGGGGCATAATGATTTCTTTATTTCTGAATGAAACCTCACAAAACTTAGTAATATATATAATTTGAATTCCTTACTTACAGTTTTTTTGCCCTTTGCTTATTTCACATAATTTTTTGTCAATGCTTTAACAACATAGTTTCGCAACAGAATTTCGGGAAACTTTATACAGGGATTGAGTATGGTAATATGTGAGAAGCATTCATGTTTCACAACCTGCTCCCTCCTATTTACAGAGTTATTGGCCTTTGTTTATTTCACTCCATTTGGTTTGTCAGCTCTAACATTCCCATTATAAAGGAATGAGTATCTCATGTGATGACTTGATTTATTTGGTATCAGAAATGAAATAAAAAATACTCAAAATGAAACTGAAAAAACAATTATCTTGCTTTGCAGCATGTAATGAATTATTAGCATGTGCGTTTTATTAAAAAAAAACAGAGAAAAAATTTTAAGTTGTTAAAAGGATCACTTTTGGATCAAGCCCCAAAGGGGATGGCAAATTTTTATTTTGTGAAGAAATTTACAAAATTCTAAATACAGTAACAGCAGGCAGTGGTTTATTTGGTCTCATCTGATTAACTTGGAGCATGATAAGGAGCTAAAAGCCTAAATTGTCAGGAGCTATTATTCAACTGTAACCAAGATTACCATAATTCATAAAAGGCATAGCAATTATGTTGAATATGAAATTAATAATAGAAAAGTGCTTTATGCATTATCAGTAACCGGGAGCTAGTCATTATGATGCCATTATTGCAGCAATTAACATAATGATACCATTTTCATGTCAAAAAAAAATGTTGTGACACAACAAAATCTGTTTATGTTATGATTTTTGTGTATGGTAAAGAGATGATGGGTTATTATTCAATAATTTTTTTTATGTATGACATAATGAGGTCAATTTGTTTTGTTTCCCCATAATTTTGGGTTTTAATGATAAAACAAAAAACCATTTGGCCATGTGCATCAATAAATTTTGGAGAACAAAAAAAAAATTAACCTAATGTCTGATTTTCTCTTAGAACTCCGGCTTCCACCATCCCAGAAGTGACTGCCTCAATAAAAGTGAAGAAATTTTGACTAGGGTAAATTATGAAAAACCATTTCTTCTCTTATATTTATCATAGTATTGAACATATTTAAAAACTCATTTTTTTCAGCTTATTAAAAGTAGTTGATGGACTGCCACATTGTTTTTGACAGCTCATTCAAATTTTATGTAATTTGCGTGATATTTCTCATGACTATTATCTAATTATTATGTAAGAAATATCGGTCAAAAATCTTTTCCCTTTCTGACGCAATATTTATTTATCAAGATTTAACTAGTCATTATTTCCCAAATGATTCCAAAATCTTGATGAATGATATCATCGATGGAGCATGAATTATGATCCATATAATTAATCAGAAAGTCAGAACTCTATACTGGTGCATCCTGGGAATGACCTTCTGTTCTCAAAGGACTCGGCAAGATTGTTTCATGAAGACATGTTAAATCAATGCAAATCAACTGTAGAATGAATAATCAGTACTGTGGTCATGGCCACCTAAGTTGTCAGAGGAGAACATTATTGGTCAATAGCCACTTTGGATTCTCTTTGTAGAGAAAGTACTTTGTTCCTTCTGTAAATGTGGTGTTCAGGCTTGATCCACATAATAATCAAAGCTATACAGTATTAGATCATAGTTCTTGAACTTCTTTTAGAGAATGCTATGTTTTTTTCTGTTTCTGGGATGTTTGGCGTTTGATTCCAGTATTGGACTTCACTAGATTTAATCAGATTGGATCATGATAGAAAATAAATAATTGGAGACAAAACTTAGGTTTCCACAAATTTAAAATTATTACCGGTAGTAGTCAAATTTTCAAAATTTGTGAAAACAGTCCTTTTTGAAGTATTTTTTCATAAATTTGCCAAAATAGGTTACTTTTTGAAAAAAAAATTCTTAGAAATTAGTAGCCAATGGTGATTTTGGCTAACAGGAATGGAAACATTGCAAAACAATTTTACATCACATCTATACATAAGGTCAAAATAGATTACTATCAAATGGGGTATGAGGGGGCTATAATGCACCGTCATCCCAAGCTTTCGTTTTTATTTAGTTTTCATAATGGAATTATTTCAATGCAAGTCAACAATCTGTATTTTATATCAGTAGGTGATGAAGTTGTAAAACGGGTAAATAGAATTATTGTTATTAGCACACCAAATTATATTAAATAAATATGTGTTTGGCAGTCTTGTTTATAATTCTCTTCTCATGTCTGGGGGCTTGGTATAACGGAATGGTTTAAACCCTGGTCACTGTGCCTCTCCCCACCTAAGTTTGACTCCCATCCGACACAGAATCCTAGTGCAAGAAAATATATATGTTCGCTTGCAGAACTTTGGTGGTTTTCTCTGAGCACTCTGAAAAAATCTTGACTGCAGCATAAAGCACTATTACTCCACTCCAATGTTTTTATGTTCTCTGTATGACATTAATCAAATAAAATTCCTAGCAATAATAGAAGCTAGGAATGTAAAGTAACACCTCTCTATAAAACTCAATAAAACACTTGTAGTATGAGATGATTTATACACTGCATGCTGCAGAAGGTCGTGAAAATTATACCTGTCAATACACACAGTAATTATAGGAAATGCAGCATAGCGCAGTGAGGGAGGCCTCTGAAGGGGGGTGTAGAAGGTCGTGACAATTATACCTGTCAATACATGCAGTAATTATAGGAAATGCAGCATAGCGCAGTGAGGGAGGCCTCTGAAGGGGGGTGTAGAAGGTCGTGACAATTATACCTGTCAATACACGCAGTAATTATAGGAAATGCAGCATAGCGCAGTGAGGGAGGCCTCTGAAGGGGGGTGTAGAAGGTCGTGACAATTATACCTGTCAATACACGCAGTAATTATAGGAAATGCAGCATAGCGCAGTGAGGGAGGCCTCTGAAGGGGGGTGTAGAAGGTCGTGACAATTATACCTGTCAATACACGCAGTAATTATAGGAAATGCAGCATAGCGCAGTGAGGGAGGCCTCTGAAGGGGGGTGTAGAAGGTCGGGACAATTACAGTCAAACCTGCCTTAAAGGCCACCTCTATATAAGGATCACCTGCTTATAAAGGCCAGTAGAAATGTATCCAAATTGTTCTTTTTTCATGTTATTTGAACCAGTATATAAAGGCCACCTGTCCATAAAGGCCACTTTTACTGGTTCCCTAGGGTGACCGTTATAGACAGGTTTGACTGTATACCTGTCAATACACACAGTAATTATAGGAAGTGCAGCATAGCGCAGTTAGTGAATTGAGGTCTCTGAATAGGGGATTCACATTAAGGTACATGCATAGATCTCCATAATAGGAATCTGCTGGAAGTGAGGCCTCTGAACAGGGGGTTCAAAATAATGTATATTTCTTGAATAGGAATGCCGGGTAGCAAGGGTCTCAGAATAAGGATTTTAGATTTCTGTATGATTTTGTGCTGGGAGGGAGGCATCTGAAAGGGGGTTCAGAATAATGTTATGAATTTAAATTGCCATTATATGATTTAATGCTGGGAATGGAGGCTTATGAACAAGAATTTCAGAATAATGAATATGAATGTATTTTCATAATGGTAATCTTCCTGATTTATGCTGGGAATGAAAAATAAATTTCATAAAAGGGATCTTTGTAATTATTTATGTGGGGTTTGGGGAGTGACTGGGGATGCCTCTGATCAGGGGTTAGGGATAGTGACTTTAATATTTAAATCTCGAGTTTTTTCAACCTTTTCTCATCCTTATCGCTTTGTGTCTGCTGGTACCACAGATAATACATCTAGTTGTCTACAAATTTAAAATCATTATAGTAGCCAAATTGAAAAAAATATATAGGTTTATTTCATGTGCTAAAATAGCAGGTTTCCATTCCTGATAGCCAAAATCGCCATTGACTACTAACATCAGAGAAATTATTTAAAAAGTAACCTGTTTTACCAACTTTATGAAAAAAAACTTTAAAAGGGCTATATTTTCAGACAATTTGGAAATTTGGCTACTAATAATTTTAAAATTGTGGAAACCTAGAAATATGTTACATTTTAAAAAAAATCATAAGAAATAGGTAATCAAAAACAAACATACTAATCCCATGTCCGAATCACAATCCAGAAGCAAAGTAAAAACTTTGGAACTGACAAGTTAGGTTAGACACGTGAACTTCCACCAGGGAAGTGAGGCCGGGTGCTCCGGAAGGGTAAGCACCTCCTGTTTAGCTAGCTACACCCGTCACATGTGTTATAAAAATTGTGTGAAAGGAACATGGAACTATGAGACGTCAAATATATCCAAGGCAATCCTGGACACAGAGACATCAAACCAATAGTGATTTTGACTACCAGGAAATGAATCAAAGCATTTAGTTTCCATGGTTTCTCACCGATTGTCACTTCATCACATCTTTGTTTTAGTCTGGTGATCAAGAAGTAAGTGATTGATGGCTATTGGTTTCTGGTATCTTGTCAACTACCGAGAGCATTCATCAGCGCTTTAATAATAGAGTAATAAAAAAGACATGGAAGATGGGCTTTTAATTATGTTTGCAAGAAATAACGATTTTGAAGAAAATCAAGCCATGCTTAATATCCTTGTTTCCTTTATGTAAATTATAGCATATTTATTTCTGCAAGTGTCAAGAAATGATATTCATGTTCCATCCAAGATTTAAGAATCTGAATTAATTTGATTTTGTTTTCAGAATTCGTTCAAAGTCACAGTAAATGCGTGTAGCTTCAAGTAAACTCAATTACCTGATATCTCTCTAAATGTAAATTTAATTTTGATGTAGTATTAAGGGTCTTAAATATTTAAAAAAAAAAAAAAAGTTTAAATAAAGCCAGTAGAAATCAGATTTTGGATTTTGTATGGATTTGTTACGGATTTTGTGACAGAATCTTGGGTAATTTAATAATAATTTTTTCAAGAAATGGACCAGTTAGCAGTATCATGAAGGTTTGTAATCTCTGGTTTGTATTTCATAATAAAGATATTCAACAAATATAGTTCCAGTGAAAAAGAGTTAGAACAAAGCGTTCATTGACAACCACTTCAGTAGCTCGGTTGATAGAATACTCTGTCCGTAAGTGAGAGGTTGTGGGTTTGAACCCTGGCCGGTTCTGACTCAAGACTTGAAAATGGGTAACGAGTGTTCTTTCGCCAAGCATTCAGCATTATAAAATTAAAGTCGCAGTTCTTTTGGATGGGAATAAATGAGGTTTCGTTTTTACAGTAGGCTTGGCACTATAAAGAACCCTGCTGTATAATGCCACCTGCACAACACACAGGCAAAGTTTCTGCACCTTTGCATATAGTTGGTGACATCTCGATATAAGTGAAATATTGTTGACAGGGACGTTAAACACCATTACTCAACTCCTTGACAACCTGACTATTAGTAGTCTTCTATCTGTGATTTTACAGTCAACTGGTTTTTGTCTAGTCTACTGCTTACAGCAAAAAATGATTTGTCCACGACATTTTTTTTGTCTGATTAAACAGTTTACATGCTGTCAGCATTAATTGTTAATAGAAAAAATAAACCCAGAGTCTAAATCTTAACATATTTGTCAAATTTGCAGATTTGACGGTCTGGTCTAAGCAGTTCATGTATTACAAGCTACATTAGAACATTTGATTCATAATATGGCATCTTTTGATTCTGAGCAATAATTACCAAGAACTCAAAACACTCTAAACATCCCTGTTGTCTGTAACTAGAAGTAAGAGGGAAAAATCAGGAATGTTAGATATGTGGCATTCATGTTACTCAGGCAGGCATCCTAGTACAATGCAGTGGTGTAAGTGAGTGTCAAAGCATTCCTGTTGTACAAGTATAAATATCTGGTTAAGTTCAAGAAGTTAGAAAACAAATAAAAGACAGCAATATGTTTTATTGACATCTCATTCATTGAACTCAACTCATATACATGTATCAGATTAAGGTAGATACAATATTAATCAGTCTAGTTGTAGGGTTTGGACCCCTAACCTTTGCCTTGGAAAGCTAATGACAGTACCATTATACCATGTCTTCCAACAGTTATTGGTTATACTGTAAACATATGTAATTATGTGTGTATTTATTTTCACGGTATAGGAAATTTAGGCATATCTGCATAGTTAAGTTGCATTTTTGAAATATGCACTATAACATAAGAAGTATAATATAATTTTTGTTTGGTATAAATTTTTGCGCAAAACAAATGACCATTAAATCAGCAAAAATTAGTATACTGCCACGAAAATGAATACCTTTACAGTATGAAAATAGACTTCTAAGTATAGTTAAAAATTTTGAAGATGACTAAATTTCTATATATCAGGGAGAGTTCATCTCCATGTATCTGAAGTAGGGTACAAGAAGGTGAACAGTAAACAAAAGACAGATATACTACCATATATATATTGTCCATGTTTATCTTGCCTATTGCTATCAAAGAAAAACATTATTTCCCATGTTCTTTTTCACCTCTTGCTATCCAAAAAATATTTCAGATAGGACACCATTACAAATTTGGTCAGGTCATGCTATAAAGTGAATTCTCACATATATTTGGTATGGACAATGAGAACTGGTTATTGTCTTAAGAGAAAATTAATCTTTGTATTTTCTTTGAAGTAGACAATAGTTGATAAATACTCTGCACAGTGTTTTGAGGTAATCACGTCATTTTGATCATTCTGACTAACATTTTAATAATTTACCACACACAATTGATAAACTACAAGTAATGGTTACTGTATAAGAATAAACATTAGCTAGGAAGAAATATTTGTGATTTTCCCGTCTACACTTATATCGAGAATATATCTTCTCTGCAAAAACTATTTATTTCCCTTGGTTCACTTTTCTTACAGTCGCAACCGTGAACATTTCTTACTGTGAAATAGTTCAGAAGATCATAACCGCAGAAGTTTCCTACCACTAATATTTCTTTTTTTACAGTATTTTCTATTAAAAATAGTTTTGTTTACTAGTATATATACATTGAAATGATAGTTGATTTACATACAGTTAAATCTTGTTATAATACTCATTCAAAATTTTGCCCCCTCCCTTATTGCCATACTATTTTGGAACACCAAAATTCATTTCTCCTATGTGCTTCTTTATAAGCCTCCCCTGATTTATAGCCAAACATCTTTATAATGTCAAATATGATTGAGCAAGTGGTTGTGACGACTTGTGGTTTTACTGTATTTTGTTCCACGTTTCCTGTTCTTTTCTTTCCACCTTGTACAGTGCAGAGCTATATAACACTGACCTGCTATGGTGCTTTTGTCATGAACAGCTGGTTGTTAACATCACAATGTATATTCTTTGTACTAGCACACAATCCAAGTGGCTTTTTATACCCCCCTGCTTAAAAAGTGGGGGGTATATAGTGATAAGGGTGTCCGTCCGTGTGTCCGTCCGTCCTTCTGTTACACCTTAGGGTACCCATCTCTTATCCACAACTCCTCCTAAACCCTTCAATGGATTTTCATGAATCTTTCACACAATCTTTGTGATATAATGTAGATGTGCACCTCGTATTTAAAAATTTGATCCGATGGATTTTTTTTATGTGGGGAGAGCGGGGGGTATTTTTTGTGAGCTTGTGGCTCACAGTTTTTCTAGTTGGTGTCTAAAGTGTAAGCTTACAAATCACAATGCCTCTTGCC
Source organism: Anadara kagoshimensis (assembly GCA_021292105.1). NCBI lineage: Eukaryota > Metazoa > Mollusca > Bivalvia > Arcoida > Arcidae > Anadara > Anadara kagoshimensis. The sequence goes on along the minus strand of CM037862.1, from coordinate 64,639,877 downwards.
ACATATGTTAGAAACTCACTCAGGTAAATGCTAGAATGAAAAAGTTTGTTAGCTGAAGGTCAGTGGTTACCTCTTGGCACTGTGATTTCCTCTATCATTCATGAACCGACTGTCTCAATATAAGTTAAGTACCGGTAATCTTTACTGGGATGCAAAACATCATTGCTCCACTCAACAAAGTAAAAAGATATTGCTGTTACATGTGTAACATTTTTCAATCTGACAATCTGTAATGTTATATGTATCTTCCTCTGTAAATGATCATGTCTGACTAATGTGAAAATTTCCGAATGAATATGTTTGAAGATGTTTTATAAAGACAGCTATAATAACCAGATACAAGTGTTAGATGTCTTATGTTTGTTTTAACAGATTTATGGTTATCTTCATTGCTAAATGAAAGAAGACATATTTTTGATAGACATTTTGAAGTTTTAATCCTAATAGTTGTAACATTTAAGATCGTAATACAGAATATTTAGTTTTTATTGAGACACAGCCAGCTGTAATTGAATTTATCTGACCTGTGCTATATGTACTGAAGGCAAAAGGAAAGAAGGTCCATTGCTACATGAAATAAGACATATTTCTGGCACCATTTTGAAGTTTAAATTATAATAGCTATAACATTTCAAATTTAATTTTGATCTAGAGGCTACTAACTGTAATTAAAATTATCAGACTTGTGATGTATGCATATTAGGAAAGAGAATGTATACTGAATACAAACCTGTACCTCTCGATCTAAGATCCATAACGGGTGGAAGGGCACCCACAATTTTTATTTTACATGTGGAGGGTGGATAGAAAGTGCTTACCTTTCCGGAGCACATGGCCTCACTTCCCTGATAAAAGTTCACATGTTTAATTTAATTTGCAAGTTGTTAAAGTTTTGACTTTGCTTATGGTATTTCAGTTTGGTCATAGACTGGTATGGTTGTTTTTTTATAAGGATGGCTGATATTGGTCATTAGAAGAATAGTCACTTCATACACATGTATGTTCAGGCCATGAAGCAGCGTAGGCGGCCTCATGTGCAATAGACATGACATTTTGTGTTTGTCATTAACAGCTGAAAGGTTTATGTAACATGTTAACTACAAGTTGATGTCAGATATAGGAAGTTATCATTTTGTATCAGAGATGATAGACGCACCAGTTACATCAACATTTTTGTATATAATAATGGGTGTTGTTGTAATTCTGATGTGACAGATGAGTTAATAATAATTATGTTGTTACACAATAACCTGTCACCTTAGCAGCTGCCTAATATATATATAAAATGCTGATACAGCAGAAACCGGATAAAAATGTCAGAAATTGTGAATTCCTTCATAACAAATGTAATAATGAATGTGATGCATTCTTATTACTTCTTGGTTTTTGTTGATTGCTGTTGTTGCTTGCTTCTAACTTTGAGACAGAAATTGTCACATTTTTGCACATGGCTTTTGTTAATTTCATGACTTTTGTTGATTGCTCAGTTGTTCTGTTATTGATTTCATAAATTTTGCTGGCTCCTGTTATTTCATGTGGTTTTGTCTTCTTCAGTTTTTGTGTCTTCTTTAACAGAAGAATGGGTTTTTTAGTTTTGTTTATTGTGTCTGGGTCAGACATGTTGTCAAATTAACAGTTAATTTAATGCAGTCATTGTCAGGTTTTTCACCTTAAATTGACACCTAACCTGTCCATTTCCGTACATATTCTAATTAGATAATTATTATGTTAAATACTGGATAAACAATCAAAAGGTATTTGAGGTAAAATCTTTGGCTTTTCTTACTGCAATGATCATCAGGTAGATAGACATCTACAGTGGCTGAATTGTCTAAAGAACTGGCTGATAGATGTAAGTTTCCAAATGCTGCTTAGTTTATCAGATCACTTGCCGAAGAAGGTTGGTGGATTTCTGCAGTTACTCCAGTTTCCTCTTTAATCTCAAAACTGAATGACTCAATATAAGTGACAGGAGACAGGATCTTGACTGGGGTTTTAAACATTATCATTTCCAGAACTGATCACAAAATTGATAGGTGACAGAATCTTGACAGGGGGTTAAAAATCATAACTGTCTACTGTGTGTAGATTGTTTACTGGTTGAGTTAAGTTAAATGAGGTGGGAGTATGCCATGTATCCACCTTTAACATAAAGTTAAATGTTCCTATAGACACATTATATATATTATAATTAGTAATAGATACTACCTTACATATATATCTATATATATGATACATGTATCTTATCTTTTAACACATTTTTTTACAATATTTATGACCCTTATCTGTAGCACTAAATGAGGTATAGGATAACATGAATTGAAATGTTTTGTCGGGACTTTCTGTAAATGTATCAATAGTGAACTTAGATTGTACATATTTTAGCACAAATTATAATTTGGGTAAATTCATATATACTTGAATTTGTGTGCACCACCATTACATTTGTGTGCACCACCATTACATTTGTGTGCACCACCATTACATTTGTGTGCACCACCATTACATTTGTGTGCACCATCATTACATTTGTGTGCACCATCATTACATTTGTGTGCACCACCATTACATTTGTGTGCACCATCATTACATTTGTGTGCACCATCATTACATTTGTGTGCACCAACATTACATTTGTGTGCACCACCATTACATTTGTGTGCACCATCATTACATTTGTGTGCACCACCATTACATTTGTGTGCACCACCATTACATTTGTGTGCACCACCATTACATTTGTGTGCACCATCATTACATTTGTGTGCACCACCATTACATTTGTGTGCACCATCATTACATTTGTGTGCACCACCATTACATTTGTGTGCACCATCATTACATTTGTGTGCACCACCATTACATTTGTGTGCACCATCATTACATTTGTGTGCACCACCATTACATTTGTGTGCACCATCATTACATTTGTGTGCACCACCATTACATTTGTGTGCACCACCATTACATTTGTGTGCACCACCATTACATTTGTTTGTGTGCACCACCATTACATTTGTGTGCACCACCATTACATTTGTGTGCACCACCATTACATTTGTGTGCACCACCATTACATTTGTGTGCACCATCATTACATTTGTGTGCACCACCATTACATTTGTGTGCACCATCATTACATTTGTGTGCACCACCATTACATTTGTGTGCACCATCATTACATTTGTGTGCACCACCATTACATTTGTGTGCACCACCATTACATTTGTGTGCACCATCATCATATTTAATTTGATAGTGGATTTAAATTAGCAGTACTGTATCATGATGCAAATCACTGAAATTTATATTCTCTAAATTTTAAACGTTCACAATAAATTTGGCTTGAATTTTATGTTAGAATTATCTCTTGCATCATGTAATGGAATTATATTATTATAAAGAGTTATTGTTTAAAAAGAATGGTAAGTTTGACATGATAAGTTTAAAATCATGATTTCAATGTCAGAAATCAAGTCATAGAGTCCAATTTCCAAATCCAAGCCAGATGCAAAAAAAAAGTTCAAAGTCTAAAGCCCAGATTCAATTAAGAGTTGAATAATGAACATTTTTAAAGTCATCATCATGTAAGCATCCAATGTCGGATGTCAAAAAATTAAGTTTGGAGTCCATGATCCAATTAATATCAGATCAGAGTCCATGGTCAGAGCTTTTAAGTCCAAAATCAAGCCAGCAAACAAATGTCCAGAATCAAGTTTTGAGTCCAAGGTCCAAATTCAAGCCAGATTATGAGGTCCAAGATCTACTCCAGGTTTTCTAATATACCAAAGATTAGTAGACCTCACACTTCTGTGATATAAGATATATTGTGTTAATCTGAGAAAAGATAAAACAAAACTTTAATACCTGCTAAATATATTTGTAAATGTGTAAGTTGAACACACATTATACTCAGTTAACTGCTCTTATATAAGGTAGACCACTGCAGTAACTCAGTTGGGAGAGTGCTCGCTCCGTAAGTGGGAGGTCGTGGGTTCGATCCCCGGCCGGGTCTGACCCAAGACTTGAAAGTGGGCAGTGACTGTTTTTTTGCCAAGCACTTGGCATTACAAAATGAAAGTCACGGTTCTTTCAGATCATGATGGGAATTTAAAATAAATAAGGTCCAATGAAACGGTGGGCTTGGCATGCTAAAGAATCCTGTTGTATAATGCCATCAGTGCTACGCACAGGCAAAATTTCTGCACTGCACCTTCGCCTATAGCTGGCAACGTCTCGATATAAGTGAAATCTTCTTGACTTGGAGGTTAAACACCATTACTCAACTCAACTCTTATATTTAGGAGATTGATTTAGTCCTTGATTTGATAATACAGTGGGTACACTGTTATGCAATCCATATTTATTTGGGTGAGAGTAACTGGTTATGCTTCATTTTTCTAAACCTTTTTTGACCCACTTTCACTTACTTGTGGAATGAATCCAGATTCACAAATTAGAGATTGCTATAAGTCAGTAGCTTAGTACACCCACTGACGAGCTGACTGCAATTTAATTGACTAAATTGTATAATATTACCATAAATTAAGATATTGTTGTCATTACATTAAGAACTTAAAACCTACGGGCATGCATTTAGCCATTTAGACAATGGAATCGCGGTGTTATATATGGATATACATGCATATTGATATATTTAATTATCACTGATTTATAGATCCAGACAAAGATAAGTTACTCAATCATCTTATCTGGCGGGTTTTGTATGTATTCCCCGCCCATGCTTTACGGATATTAACTCTCAAGTTTCACGTGATTGTCTTCATGATCAAAGATTGTGTTTTGAAATATGAAGGGTTGTTGGTGAAATATGATGTAATGGTAGAATTGAGAGGTTTTTTTCGATCAGCTGATATATCACATGATGTAGATACAGAGATTTTGGTGGGTTGGCCAAGTGGGTTGAGTCTTGCTTGTTGGGATCAAGATGGATTGAGTTGGTTAATTGGTTGGATGCTAAATACAGTTTAAAAAGTTTAGCCAAGAATCAATTTATGTCACTATGATATCAGTAAGATATCAAATTTTATTCACAATTTCTTTGTATACATGATATTAATTTTGAATTAAAGAAACTTCAAATACCTTAAATAAAAAATACCCTTTCTCCAAGAGTTATCCCCCTTTCAGTACATGCTGTCACAAATTCAAATCATTTTAGTAGTTGACTGTTTGGATGAATGGTATTTAAAACATCTTTTTTAATCTGTTAGTGATGGGACAGAGTACTGTAAATGTACCTAATACATAGTGCAATCAAATTGTAGCAATAATGATTTCTATTGTTCAATTAGCACATAATCTATTAGTTCATTGACCTTTCTCTCTGATATAATATATTATTATTATCATGTTATTAATGGTAATCATAAATTGACTATTTTTGTCTAGCACTAAAAATTGCTGAATTGAGTACATACATATAGTAAATTCAGAGTATGTTTTGTTGTATACAAGTTTGTGTAAGTGTTTCTGATTTAGTGCAGCCAGACATATGGCTATTTGGTAGACTGATCTGTGTACGGTACAGTGCTGTAGATTTTCCTTTACTACTCAAACCACTTTGTTATTGTACATTTTAACCAGTCAATATAGGTTACCCAATGTCAGTTTTAATACCCTTTTCTCACTTGCAGTTGAGACATTGAGTTAGAAGGCTTAACCTTGTGGTCCAGCAGTCTTATACAACCAGCGCTGTACCATACAGAAATTTGTACTTGTGGGTAAAACAAGAATTGAAAATGTTATTCAGCCAACCCAATGCTGGAAAATACAAGGCAGCAATGGGTCAATTTTGAGCAATATAAACCTAAATGAAATTAGATAGAGAATTTTCAGTTAGTGCTTACAAAAATTTTGACAAGTTTGTAACTGGTTATAGATATTGACAATTTTTTAGATCCAGATGTTTAATTCCAGTAGTTCACATTTTCCCATCAATAATATAATAATATAGATTGTTAATTGCATTCAGGACCTTAGATGAGTCAGAGATTGGTTAGGAATTGTTCACCTCATTGGAATTCATGGAAGTAGTAATTAGGAGTGCCTTAAGAGAAGTGACACACTTTTTCAAATCTAGTACAGTTGACTCTCGTTATCTCGAACTCGACGGGGAAATGCAAAAAGTTCGACTTATCCGGAGTTCGAGATAACCGATGTTAAAAACGACAACAAAAGGGAAGTAACTCGTACACGCCTACCGGAAGTCGCTTCCGGTTTTATCTTGTCAAACTGTATATTGCCGTTTTCTCCTATATCGTATGTATTCAAACATGATATATAAAAACTGCATTATTTATTATTTGTATTTATAATTGAGAATGTAGTACATAAAAAATCGGGAGATTATCCGTTACTTGTTATTAGCCGACAAATAGTGGAGTCGGCTTTGGTCTCCATACCAGTTTCGCTTTGTGTACTTTAATCACCCCAAGCTTCCGGTGGTATTGAGTAATGTTCACATAACACGCTTTCGGAAGCCATGTTCAGCTTGGCAGTAATTATAACACCTGATAATCACCTGGATGGTTTAATTGCTTATGCAAGGGATAATAATTAAGGGCTTAAGGAAATTGGGAGGTCAGTGCAATGTTGTAATTTTAAAATCAACACGAGGCCGACAGTCAAATATTTTATTTGTGTCGGAATGTGTTTTTTTCTACCAAAAAATCTGTAGGCGCTGACAAATTTGATTTCTCAAAATTTTTTGTTCGAGTTAAGAAATTTAATTTTCCTAAATTTTTTGTTCGAGTTAACGAGTGTAATTTTCCTAGGATTTTCATTCAAGGGGACGAAAATATTGTTCGACATATCCGATAATTCGAGATATCTGAGTTCGAGATAACCGGAGTTATTTTGGTTTAATAAAGAACAACTCTGTTTGGACTTTTTAAAAAAGTTCGAGATATCCGGTAGTTCGAGATATCCGAGTTCGAGATAACGAGATTCAACTGTATATACATGACTCAAAATGGAGAATGTTAGTGGTTAGATTGATTTCAGTTTATTTAATTATATCAAGCATCCCATTTAAGATCATTTTTCTTATGTCAAAGGTTTTGGTATAAGTTTCAGAAATTGAATCCTTTGCTCTTGGCTAATGCAAAAGGTTTTTTTCGTCTTGCCAAAAACGAACTTAAAATTGATTCTAGAGTGTCATAGACCTCAGAAGTTGTTTTTTATAAAGATTGTGTGTGTTTATTTGAGGATATAATAGGTGCTAGTTGACAAGATCTGAGATTGACTTACATTTCCGTGTAGAGTTTAGTCTTGTCATGCAATTATATCTGAACACATCTGCCTGCTGTTACGCATGTGGTCACAAAATTGAATTCTTAAAAAATTTAATACATTTTTTAAAATCACAAGTGTTTTGAATTTTGATATATTTAAATGATCCCCATGTTACAAACAGTGGCTTTAGAGTTAACATGGCAGGGACTGTAGCAATGTAAGTTTGATTTTTTAAATACATTGAAACCTGTAAAAACTGAAAACTTGTAAAAAAAAATGTTATTCTTGTAGGATATACCATTATTTTTTTGTTTTAAATAAAAACTAGGAAACGAAAAAACCTGCCCGGATTAAACTATTTTAACTGGAACTCAATGATATTGTTTTCACTCAAACTTTTTCATTAGAACTTTGACTAAATCATGCTTGCATACTGTAAAACTTTTAAATTATTTTCAAAACTATCACTATTGGCATTGTACCTATTGTCGCTATTGTGCCAACAAACTTAGATCTTTCTTGTTCTTTGTTAAAATTACTTAAAATATATTTTTTTCATTTATTGCATCAGTATTGCATTGACCAACCACATAAAATAAGCAAGATAGTGGGAACAGATTCAGCACCAGTCATGTTAAAACTTTAGTTATTAGTGATAAATAACATGTCCAAATAAACAAAAATGTTGAAAAAAAATGCCCATTTTCAGTAATCATTTACACCTAGTATAAACAACACACATGTTCATCAAATTAACTGTTTTTACAGACTGCAGTGTTTGCCTTCTGAATATTTTATGTTATTAGTCTTACATAGAGGTAAAGTAAAAGTCATTCAGTCATTATCTATATGTACCGCTGTAATTATGGTACAGTTAGTTCAGAGCTGAAAGGTAATGGCGGTCTATGGATGTTCAGACTGTCATTTCACTATGCAATTGAAATTCAGAACTGAAAGGGAAGGGGGACTGTTACTGTTTAGTGTTTACCCCACCAGGTACAAAAATGAAAATGCATTGTCAGACATCAACTTATATGTACTTTTTGTCATAAATGCTGAATTTTTTTTATTTTGTGCTGACCGCGAAGATGGATGATCAAGAAAGTCCTTTCTATTTTCATATAGAAAGTAGTCTTAACCCTTACAAGAAGTAGTCTCAATCACTCCAGGAAGTGGTGGTCACTCAGGCACACTCCAGGAAGTGGTGGTCACTCAGGCACACACTCAGGAATCGGTGGTCACTCAGGCACACACTCCAGGAAGTGGTGGTCACTCTGGCACACACTCCAGGAAGTGGTGGTCACTCTGGCACACACTCCAGGAAGTAGTGGTCACTCAGGCACACACTCAAGGAATCTGTGGTCACTCAGGCACACACTCCAGGAAGTGGCGGTCACTCGGGCGCAATTCAAGTTTTAGGCGTAGATTTCTCTTTCACTTATAACTGGTTATGTCTTAATAAAATTCAAATAATCTGGATGCTGGACGTAAAACCTTACATAATCATCCAATCAATAAATCTATAGAATTATTGAATCATCCACCCACTTATTTATATATAGTAGTTTGTATATTTAATTATGCTATACCGGTACTCTTAAATGACAATGTGTACAATCAATATTAATGGCAATTTATTCCATCTAGCGGCATTTTGATAAATAATGTATCAAATTAATTTTAGAATAAAAGGAAGATGAATTCATATCTTACAAGAACTCCTTTTGAAGCTCGGAATATATTCACTTTGTCCAATAAAATAATTGTAAATATAATGATGCGGGCCGGTAACGTATCAATAATTTAACAACTGTTATTGTTACACAAAAATTGTTAATAGCTGACAACAAAATGGGAGACGAAATAAAACTCGGGTCGATAGAATCGATATCCTATATGATGATGTAACAGCGTTTGTTGCTGATAAATGGCAGCTATTGTTAACGTAATGAATGTAAAAAGCATTCATGATTAAATAATGCACTAATCTCTTTGTCAGACTTCAGCAATAAGTGTGTGTTCGGTAAATTGCAACCTTGCATAAATAAACAGCTCGTGTGTGCATAGCAATGCTGTCAATATTTTGTGTAACAGATTACTTTTACAGCAGTACAAAAATTCCAGAAGAAAATATTGGCAGATAACTGATCTCCATCAAGTATTGCCCCATTTCTAAAAGGTGAAAAAAAGAATTATTGGTGTTGGGGCCAAGGTACCTTCAGCCTCTCAAATGTATTTAAATGTTACCGTTTTCATCTAATTTGTTAATTTTATAATAGATCTTGTTAAAACTTTATTTTATTACTTTTGAAATGTTTTGGTAAAAATACCTGACATCAATTTGAATAGCTTATTGGCCCCCCCAAAAAAAGTAAACATTAAAAATAAATCACGAGTGTAGTAAATAAAGATTTACCAGGATTAGAAATAAAAAATAAGTTTGTAGAATAGGCAGGGGTTCAAAATTATGTTTTGTAATTGAAGGTCCAGGACCTTTTGCCTTTATTTTTGGCAGGTCCCACACAAAGTCATGAAAGTCCAATATTAACACTGGAAGACCTATGTGCAATTATGGCATTGAAAAGTAGTATTATTCTGGTAAAAATGGCAGGTCCATCGGACTTTTACAATTTAAATATCAATGGTCCCAAGGTAAAATCAATAGGCCCCAGACCTCAGACCCAGGGAATTTTGAACCCCTGATAGGAAAAAAATTTGTCACCATTACCAGAAATAAAGAGAAATAAGTCACCCTCACTGTCATCAGAAATAAATTATGGTATGTCACCAGAATTAGAAATGGATAAGTCACCATCATCAGATAATAAAAAAGCATGCCACTAAAATCTGAAGTAAATAAGTCACCATAAGGTCTCTAGAATTGGAAATCTTATCAGTTTTTGTTATCTTTATGTTTATTGTCTTGTGTTAGGAGTTTGTAATTTATATCTGACTGATGGAGTCAGCGATGGTCACTGGGGACCAATAAAACTGCTGGTCAATATCTGCTGGCTTCATTAGAGCAAGACAAAAAGTCAATATCTAGTCAGCAAAGGTAGTCTGATTTATGAACCAAAAATATCAAAACACCGTGTACATAGATAATCTGAAGAATATTGCTACACCCGATTTATGAACTGAGAATTTGTATTCAAATTATCAAGTTATTATGTACATTATCTTACACAATTTTCCATGTTTTATTAAATTTTATGAATATATTAGTGTTGTTGTTTACTGATGACAGTTGTGCTATTAACTCTATTAATGATGTTTTACTAGTGAGAGTAAATTATTACAAATATGTTTGTTACAAATATGTTTGACCATGGAATATATCTTTTTTTTAATAATAATTTATTATAAAAGCAAAAATATACAAGAAAACAATTATAATATTCTGCCTAAAAGACTTATGAGACACATTAAACATGTACGGTAAATGCATTAAATGTAACACAATAAACAGTAGATGTATATACAACAGTAATTAAATCTAATGATGCTAAATGAACTAGTGACACCCCTACAAAAAATTTTCTCTGCATTAGTCGTAGAACTGGGTATGAGTCTGAGTATGGGTATTACACACGTGGGGGGTGTAGCTAGCTAAACAGGAGGTGCTTACCCTTCCGGAGCACCCGGCCTCACTTCCCTGGTGGAAATTCACGTGTCTAACCTAACTTGTCAGTTCCAAAGTTTTTACTTTGCTTCTGGATTATGATTCGGACATGGATTAGTATGTTTGTTTTTGATCTGAAACACAGAAGTTGTGATTTTATTTTTATTATTGTAAAAGTTGGTTAACAGAAATTTGGAATACAATCAATTCCCTTTTTCATTGCTAATTGTCAACATTAGAGGTTACAGTAATTATCATTTAGGGCATTATTTTTCAGGTTGTGGTCCCATGAAGTTTTTATTAAAAATGGTAAATGATACACTTTTCTTTGTCATAATGTCCTAAGGCATGATCAGAATCTAGCACCTTCTAGGGTTAAGAATGAAAAGAAGTTGATATTTAAATTTTATTTTGAGAAGATTAAAGTGTTATCTTTTATCCAAACAAAAGCTAGATTCAGTAATTGAGTAACCAGACTCCAGAATAAAATCAGACCAGCTGTCAGTCTCTAACCAATCATGTCATCAAATTACAATCTTAAAATACAAAATTTATTCAAACAAATAAAAGGTTACCATAATGTCATATTTCTGGATGAAGCATTTAACTTATCAAGATAAATTTAAAATCTAGAAATATCCAATCCTCCTGCCCCCTCTCTGCCCACCAGCAAATACTGGTACCCCTCCCATTAAGGAGTAAATTGATAAGGTTGAACTGTCACATTTTAATTGGGTTAATTATATGGTTTTGAAAGTTGTATTGACTAAGGCAGTTGGCAGGGTGGCCTGAACCTTTGAAGTTATTGGTTAATGTTTCCATTGTTATGGTGTTATGTTTCTTAATTTGTAGAGAATTTTTTTTAGATTTGGTTTAAATCCTCATTAGAATCCTCTGTAAAGCTTTACATTGGTGACTTGTTATATTTTATCATTGATTGGTAATTACTGTACTACTAGCCACTATCACAAAGCCTTAATTGATGAATGCTGCCTCCGCCACCCCCCCCCCCCCTGCTGTGTTACCAAATCTCTCAATTCAATGTTTTCCCTTATTGCTATTTATATAGAAATTGTACACTCTGGTTTTCCTCATTGACTTACTGTAAATGTATTTAATTTTATGCGTATATATTTTCGGGGTATATGCAATTTAGACATATCACGTAGTTAAATTTTCGTGTTTTAAATATGCACTATAACACATTAAGCATAATATAATTTTAACACAAAACAAACAACTGCGAAATAAACAAAAAACTTGTACATCGCCAAAGTAAATACATTTACAATATTCTGTTTGGATAAAATTTGAGAAATAAAAGTTTTTGTATACTGAATATAAGGAAAAGGGATTAAGTGGCTCAAATTTTAGTTTTAATATAAAAAAACTGAATTCACATTCCAAAAACTATTAGAAGTAAATTAAGCTTGTAATTTAAACAGCATGTTGAACTAAGTAGACAATATATAGATAACTATGAATGATGTACATGATGTATATAATTGCCATCCATATGTAACCATTACTGAATACACTGACAGTCAAAGCAGCAGCCAGTGGACCAGATGTGTGTTTGTAAGGTACAGTACAGACCTGTCAAAAGTTTAACGCTGAGCTAACGGAAAGGAGTCGAATCTTGGCTGAGCTTTAGATAGATGGTAGCTGAAAACTGCCGATAGCTGTCGAAAAGCTATCGAGAAATAGCTAACGGAGGTACCGAGATAAGTTGCCACTCAACGCCAAGTTATTTGTTAGCCTAGTGTTAAACTTTGGACAGGCCTGTATTGTAAGTTTTAATTGAAACAATAAGAATGTATGTGTTCATATTGCACATCTGGAAAGATAAATTGATTGACAGGGTCTGAGTTTTAAATAAAATGTGATATTGATCATTTATAAAAAATTTAATTAATATTTTGATATTGCTAATGAAGTGGTGTGGTGTAATTGAATTTTATGTGTCCCAATCAAAAGTATTTCCTTTTTTTATTTATATTTTTTTTAACATTTTATACAGACCTCAGACCCAGGGAATTTTGAACCCCTGATAGGAAAAAAATTTGTCACCATTACCAGAAATAAAGAGAAATAAGTCACCCTCACTGTCATCAGAAATAAATTATGGTATGTCACCAGAATTAGAAATGGATAAGTCACCATCATCAGATAATAAAAAAGCATGCCACTAAAATCTGAAGTAAATAAGTCACCATAAGGTCTCTAGAATTGGAAATCTTATCAGTTTTTGTTATCTTTATGTTTATTGTCTTGTGTTAGGAGTTTGTAATTTATATCTGACTGATGGAGTCAGCGATGGTCACTGGGGACCAATAAAACTGCTGGTCAATATCTGCTGGCTTCATTAGAGCAAGACAAAAAGTCAATATCTAGTCAGCAAAGGTAGTCTGATTTATGAACCAAAAATATCAAAACACCGTGTACATAGATAATCTGAAGAATATTGCTACACCCGATTTATGAACTGAGAATTTGTATTCAAATTATCAAGTTATTATGTACATTATCTTACACAATTTTCCATGTTTTATTAAATTTTATGAATATATTAGTGTTGTTGTTTACTGATGACAGTTGTGCTATTAACTCTATTAATGATGTTTTACTAGTGAGAGTAAATTATTACAAATATGTTTGTTACAAATATGTTTGACCATGGAATATATCTTTTTTTTAATAATAATTTATTATAAAAGCAAAAATATACAAGAAAACAATTATAATTCTGCCTAAAAGACTTATGAGACACATTAAACATGTACGGTAAACTTCATTAAATGATATAACACACATAAACATGTAGATGTATATACACACAGTAATTAATCTAATGATGCTTAATGAACTAGTGACACCCCTACAAAAATTTTCTCGCATTAGTCGTAGAACTGGGTATGAGTCTGAGTATGGGTATTACACACGTGGGGGTGTAGCTAGCTAAACAGGAGGTGCTTACCCTTCCGGAGCACCCGGCCTCACTTCCCTGGTGGAAATTCACGTGTCTAACCTAACTTGTCAGTTCCAAAGTTTTTACTTTGCTTCTGGATTATGATTCGGACATGGATTAGTATGTTTGTTTTTGATCTGAAACACAGAAGTTGTGATTTTATTTTATTATTGTAAAAGTTGGTTAACAGAAATTTGGAATACAATCAATTCCCTTTTTCATTGCTAATTGTCAACATTAGAGGTTACAGTAATTATCATTTAGGGCATTATTTTTCAGGTTGTGGTCCCATGAAGTTTTTATTAAAAATGGTAAATGATACACTTTTCTTTGTCATAATGTCCTAAGGCATGATCAGAATCTAGCACCTTCTAGGGTTAAGAATGAAAAGAAGTTGATATTTAAATTTTATTTTGAGAAGATTAAAGTGTTATCTTTTATCCAAACAAAAGCTAGATTCAGTAATTGAGTAACCAGACTCCAGAATAAAATCAGACCAGCTGTCAGTCTCTAACCAATCATGTCATCAAATTACAATCTTAAAATACAAAATTTATTCAAACAAATAAAAGGTTACCATAATGTCATATTTCTGGATGAAGCATTTAACTTATCAAGATAAATTTAAAATCTAGAAATATCCAATCCTCCTGCCCCCTCTCTGCCCACCAGCAAATACTGGTACCCCTCCCATTAAGGAGTAAATTGATAAGGTTGAACTGTCACATTTTAATTGGGTTAATTATATGGTTTTGAAAGTTGTATTGACTAAGGCAGTTGGCAGGGTGGCCTGAACCTTTGAAGTTATTGGTTAATGTTTCCATTGTTATGGTGTTATGTTTCTTAATTTGTAGAGAATTTTTTTTAGATTTGGTTTAAATCCTCATTAGAATCCTCTGTAAAGCTTTACATTGGTGACTTGTTATATTTTATCATTGATTGGTAATTACTGTACTACTAGCCACTATCACAAAGCCTTAATTGATGAATGCTGCCTCCGCCACCCCCCCCCCCCCCTGCTGTGTTACCAAATCTCTCAATTCAATGTTTTCCCTTATTGCTATTTATATAGAAATTGTACACTCTGGTTTTCCTCATTGACTTACTGTAAATGTATTTAATTTTATGCGTATATATTTTCGGGTATATGCAATTTAGACATATCACGTAGTTAAATTTTCGTGTTTTAAATATGCACTATAACACATTAAGCATAATATAATTTTAACACAAAACAAACAACTGCGAAATAAACAAAAAACTTGTACATCGCCAAAGTAAATACATTTACAATATTCTGTTTGGATAAAATTTGAGAAATAAAAGTTTTTGTATACTGAATATAAGGAAAAGGGATTAAGTGGCTCAAATTTTAGTTTTAATATAAAAAAACTGAATTCACATTCCAAAAACTATTAGAAGTAAATTAAGCTTGTAATTTAAACAGCATGTTGAACTAAGTAGACAATATATAGATAACTATGAATGATGTACATGATGTATATAATTGCCATCCATATGTAACCATTACTGAATACACTGACAGTCAAAGCAGCAGCCAGTGGACCAGATGTGTGTTTGTAAGGTACAGTACAGACCTGTCAAAAGTTTAACGCTGAGCTAACGGAAAGGAGTCGAATCTTGGCTGAGCTTTAGATAGATGGTAGCTGAAAACTGCCGATAGCTGTCGAAAAGCTATCGAGAAATAGCTAACGAGGTACCGAGATAAGTTGCCACTCAACGCCAAGTTATTTGTTAGCCTAGTGTTAAACTTTGGACAGGCCTGTATTGTAAGTTTTAATTGAAACAATAAGAATGTATGTGTTCATATTGCACATCTGGAAAGATAAATTGATTGACAGGGTCTGAGTTTTAAATAAAATGTGATATTGATCATTTATAAAAATTTTAATTAATATTTTGATATTGCTAATGAAGTGGTGTGGTGTAATTGAATTTTATGTGTCCCAATCAAAAGTATTTCCTTTTTTTATTTATATTTTTTTTAACATTTTATACAAAATATGTATTAAAAGAGGACACAAACATGTATCTTTTACACTAAAACTATTTCACTTATATCAAGGCACTCAGTTCAGGCATTGTGAATGAAACCAATTCTCCAGAAAAAACAACAGGCCTTTGGCTAGCAAACTGAAAAAAGTTTCTTACACTAGGATCTGCCCGAGTGGGGTTTGAAACCAGGCAATGTCAGAGTCAGACACTGCATACACTTCACTGTCTTCACTTGACCATTAGTGTTAATGAATTATTTAGTGTTTTTCCAGAATCCAGACATAATTATGATGATTCATGAAATTAATGTTAATTTTGAATCAAAATGTTATTGAGACCATTAAGTAGTACATGGATAATAGGAAATGTTGATGATGATGAATTTAATTAAATCTTTGAAATTTAATTTTGTGCTTGAAATTTTGAATGCAAATGTAATTGAGAACATTAGGTACAAGAACAAAGATAATAGGAAATGTTGATGACAAATTTTGTTTAACATTTTAAATTTAATCTAATTTAATTAAAAATTTCAAAGTAAGTACCAGATAATTAGGTTTTTAGATGGACAATGTTTGACATTGATGTAGAGATAATCCCTCTGTCTATTTACAAAGATAATAAATGATGTTATACATCAAAGATAATAATTATCACATCCTCTCTTGCACACACAAACAATAAATGGATTGGAAATTAACCGTCATCCTTGATACAAAGGATGTTTGTCCTACAAAGCATGTTCTATCAATATCACCACATCATCATAATCATCATCATCTCTTTCTTTCTCTCTCTCTCTCACATGCTAAATGGATAATTGGATTGTTAATCAACTGCCATCATGTTATACAAAAGAATAGCATGTTTTATTGTTTTATTATTTTTATTCTCTCTCTCTCTCTCTCTCTCTCTCTCTCTCTCTCTCTCTCTCCACACACACACACTAAATAGATAAATGAATTGATAATCAACTCATTGATACAAGGAATGTTTTGTCCTGCCAGCATGCTTTATACTCTCTCTCTCTCTCTCTCTCTCTCTCTCATTTGCTAAATGGCCTGATAATCAACTGTCATTGATTTCAAGAAACAATCATTTCTACCGCATGAAAACTCTCACTCTCTCTTTTTCTCTCTCTCTCATGCTAAATGAATTGATAATCAACTGTCATCATTTATACAAAGGAATGTTTGTCCTACAAAGCATGTTGTATTATCCAACACTAGCATTATAGAGAACAGTAGAATCATTGAGCATGCTCGGTAAGACGACTGACTGGCTGACTGACTGCTGATGCTATTATTGAAGTATTGGATCAGGTTGCTGCTGCTGTTGGTTGTGTATAGGGATGTTACTATTAGACATGTTGAAACAGCTTTAGCTATTCCTCTACAGATCATATAATATTATATATCCTATGTGTGCGTGTTTGATGACATTGTGTTGTGCCCTATTTATTCTCTTACCGGGAGGTTAAATTGATATACCATATTCAAATTTTGAATTTTTTACATTAATTTCAGATTGTGATTGTAATAAGGATTTAAATCTTCTAGAATATTTGGATAAGGAGTATTATTATATTACAAGTGATATTTCCTGATTGATTCATATAATCATATTGGAGACAGATTATTTTTTCAAAACCAGCAAGGAATTTTATTTACCTACAGAAAGTAACAGGTAAGTAAATGATATTAGAGAATATTTTTTTCTTCTTTCTCTTTCTCTTTCATTTATTAGCAATATAATTATAGAAGAAAAATGGCTTTATTTGGTCACTTGAAGTAAGTATTAATTAAATTTTTTTAGTTTTGTAAACAGGTTTTAAAGATTTATCCATTTATAAAGGTGTTATATTATCAGGTAACTATGCTAAGAAACACTTGATGTTCAGGTCGTGTGTTTTAACAGAAAAATCAATAAAATCTTGGCAAATTTTTTTTCCAGTTTCATATGAGTAATGAAAAAGAGAAAAAGATGGATGTTATTGATCAGTTTGGCATCAAACACTGCTACTATATGGATATATGTATTACGGATGTCTCGATGAAACGAGGCTTAAGTCTCGGTCAGGACATTTGGCATTTATATGCAACTTGTCTGATCATGACATTGTTGTATCAATGTAAAACATAAACGTGCACTATAATGCAGGATGGTGCCGTATTATGCATTGATTTGAAAACCTCTTCCTGGAATCTAGATTAATGTCATTTTACACCTTAGTCAAGATTGTTACTAATGCAGTAATCTGAATTCCCTTCCTGGAATCTGCTATACCTATTAAGCTTAAGAGTGGAGTGAATGAATTAATGGTGTTTTACACCTGTCAAGATTTTTACTAATGCAGCAATCAGAATTATTCTTCCTGGATTCTGCTATATAACATATATATTTAAGCTCGGGAGTACCATAGTCAAGATTCTTTTTCTTATACTGCAGTCAGATTTGAAACCATAGAGGATACTGGAGTTCCAAGGGAAAAATGGAATTTTGGCAATCTAAATTAAAATACTGACAAAACAAAATCATACCCTTATATCATTAGTGTGGTGGAAATGAATTGATGATATATTCTTCATTTGGTAGCATACTAATGAGCATCTAATTTTCTTCATGAATGGTCTTTACAACTATCAAGAATTTCGGAAACTATAAAAATTACTAACAAGGTCAGCCAAATAATACCCTGCAGGGGTTTAAAATTATTTTTTTAAATTGAAGGTCTAGGACCTTTTGCCTTTATTTTTGGTAATTCCCATATAAAGTTTTTAAAGTCCAATATCAACATTGAAATTTGTGATATTGTGTTATCATTGAGAAAAATCTGTATTGTACTGAAAAAATGGCAGGTCCATTGAACTTTTATAGTTTAAAAATCAAGGGTCCCAATGTAAAATGGACCTAGGGATTTTGAACCTCTGGAGCTTGCGCAACAAATTTGTAGAGGGTAAAATGTTTTTGTCCTGTCTGCCATACTTGTGTTTGCCTACATTTCTGCTTGAATTTTAATGAAATTTGTTACAAATTTAAACCAGCATGTAAGGATGTGTCATGAACCATATTTAGTGATGTAGGTCAAAGGTCAAGGTCACAAGGTCAAATCTTAAAAATTTCACAGTGAATTTCATGTCTACTCTGAGAAATTTTACAGTGAATTTCATGTCTACTCTGTATCTCCTACCTTCCTACATGAATATAAACAAAGCTTGGTACTAATATAAACCAGCAAGTAAAGATGTGACATGAACCATTTTAATAATGAAGGTCAAATTTCAAGGTCATTAGGTTGATGTGGAATTTGTGGGTGTTTGGGGTTGCTCACATTTCCCTTTGTTTAAATATAAATAGTACCTTAATCAAAGTTCAACAGAGCTTTCAAACAAAACATGCACTCCCTTAACTACACTACTCTCTATACCACTTGTAACCCACCCCCACCCCCCACCCCCACCCACCACCCTCCACCAAGGTTTTCACATAAATCAAGACAGCCAGTTTCAATATGGTGAATGAAACAAGAGTCTTTGAAGGAAACATTCAGCCTGCATAAAATGAACTATCAAGTTTTCTCACACTTGGATCTGCCAAAGTGGGATTTGAACCTAGGCAGTGAAAGGTGTTTGTTTGTTTGTTGGGGACATTGACATTTTAAAAAATACCTTCAACAAAGTAACATACCATCATCAATGACTTACTGTGTTTATTCCTGTTTTCACAGCAGAATAATTCTGAGTACCTGGTATAAAATTAAAAACCTGCTGTGCTAAAAAACATTGACATGCTGACATGTAAAGATGTGTCATATGATGATTTTGATGGGAATGGGCTTAGTATGAATATAATGTATATCAGTTTTTATACTTAATGTTCATTCAATCTGTCTCACTCTTTCTATCTATCCTTGAGAGAATAATAAAATTCTCTCTCTCATATCTTTGAAATAAAAAAATTCTCTCACTAATATTTTGAAATAATAGAATTTTCTCTCTCTCTCTCTCTCTTTCTCTTCTCTCTCTCTCTCTCTCCCTCTATCTCCATGTGTAAAGTACTAGATGAGCGTCGTGCCAAATATTCTCTCTCCTCTCTCTCTCTCTCTCTCTCTCTCTCTCTCTCTCCATCTGTAAGTACTAGATGAGCATTATGCCAGATAGATAGTATTTACATAGATATTTGTGTACAATCAATTATCCATACAGTCAAAACAATTAAGTGTGTGTGGTGATATTGAGTGTTAGATATCATCTCCCATCTGTCACTTCATCAAGTAGCCCTAATCTCACACAGTTACAGTACAGACCTGTCAAAAGTTTAACACAAAGCTAACCAACTAGTGCTGAATAGTTGGCTGATCTCAACTCCTTGTAAGCAATATATTGGCAACTACTACCCATCTTTTGGTAGCTTTTCTGCCTCTCGGCCACTTGACAGCTGAACTTTGTGTCTTTTTCTTAGCTCAATGTTAAACTTCCGACAGGTCTGTACTGGAAGTAGCCCTAATCTCCCACAGTTAAGGTCAGTCTATAAGTGCTGTTATCAGTGCAGATGAAATTAACCTAGGTGTGATAATTTACTGGATTAACACAAAATTAAATCATTTCAGGTAAGATATTACAATTGTTTTCATTATTATAAGGTACATTTGGCAGTTATTATTGCTATCAGTTTATCAGTTGAAGATGCAGCATTATTTCAATATTTGTCAAAGCATTATTTTTTTCTTTTTGTTGGAGCATTGTTTCACTTTAATAAGTATGTTAATCTCCAACTGTTAACCCCTGCAGCCTTGTGATACTGTAAGTGGCTTTATTGATCAGTGATAAAAATGATGCAGATCTAACAGTTAACACAGGCAAGATAAGTCTGAATTAGGTAATCACAGATCAACTATTTTTTATTCAGTTAAAAAAAATTTTTTTGCAAACAAATGCTTACATTGTAATTGTATCAAATGACTCTATTTCCACTTAGAATGTTTGTTAATATTGTTAAAATTATTTTGTATGCAAATTTTGAATTTTGTATATCTTCATCAAGTATAGCCTTACATTTGCAACAGTAAAGATCATAATTATCTGAGATAAGATCATTCCGGGATTTAAAAAAATAGTTCTGGGTAAGCTTTTCAAGATTTTTTCATCTATACTGTGGAGGTCAGTTCAGGGATGGTGGCTACAACCATAGTGTCCAACGAAAACCACAGACCTTTAGCAAGTGAATTGATAAAACATTCTTACACCAGGATATGTCCCAATTAGAATCCCAACCTAGGTGGTGAGAATTGTTGTGTGTGATCCATAAACATGCACTTTGGATGACTGCCACCAAGGTCAGATGACTGCCACCAAGACCAGACGACTCTGCCACGAAGGCCCCAAAATCCATTAGAACCAAGACTGGTGTAACAAAGCATCAAATATAATACAAAATACTTTCAGAAATTTAAAACAAAATTATAATAATTACTAAATAATTACTATATCTGTTCCATATTAAGTTAAATTCTGTAAATAATTTCATGGCACCTGTAGGAATACAACACATCAAGATTGATGCATATTTTACCAGGCAATACAACAAGGCTTCAAATTCTGTAATTAATGTCTGTTTTCAAAGTATAATGAAAGGTATTGATTTGCAATATTTCGTGCTGGATTTTTATTAGCACATTCAGGGAATTTGTTATGCAAGGAGTGATTTCTCTTGGTTTGAGTAATATTAAGTAATATTTCAGCTGACAGACTCGGAGAATGCATCATTTAAAGAACCATCTCTCTGACTCTTTTAACGATATTTCACCCAGGATTTCTGGTTTTATTGGCTCACTCTAGGAATGCAATCAATTAAAGAAATGATCAGCTTCTTTTTAGCAATATTTCAACCAGAACCATTTTTTATAGGCAGACTCAGAATTCTTCATTTGAAGGCATGTAATAATATTCAAGAAACGGTAATGTTTTTTAACAGCAAACTGTTTCAGAATAGATTATAATAAAGGATCAACGTAACTCTAGCTTTGTTGACATTTTTGGCCCCGTTTTCCTGTGTATTGAACTGTTTTAGCTGTATGTATTGATCCGCCGTCAGTCGGTCGTTGTTTAGTATCCGTCTCAGGTTGACTTACAGCAGCTAACTATATATATTTATTGGATTGTTAGTACATTTATGCCTGGTGTTTTGTGTGTATGAACACTGGCATAGATAACGTGATTGATTAGGATTACGCACGTCGGCCATTATGTAAATAAATGTACTCAATCATATTAAGATTGACCAAGATTGTATTTACGTAATCAATATTACACGAATTATTCTTCTAAAGTGACCCAAGATTTCCTTTACGTAATTGTCATAACTGTAAATTATATATATAATTGACCAAGATTCTTATTATTCTGGAACAAAGATTTTTTTTTTTTTGACAGAATTGATATTTTTAACACTATATTTTGGAGAACTGACCAAGATTACATTTATCTAATCAATATAATACAAAATATTCTTTCAAAGTGACGAAAATTTTTTTATTTTTTGGTAGTACACGTAATTAACAATTTTTCATTTTTATTTTTTATGTACTGGTAATTGTTATAACAGTATATTCTGCATTCAATTGGTCTACAGTAAAACCTCGTTATTATGCCCCTCGATAACTTTGCCACCTGGCTTATCGCCACACTATTTTAAAGTCCCAAAATCCATTTTGTTTATGTTTTTCTTTATCCGCTTCCCTCAATTTATCGGCAAACCCCGTTATAACGCCAAAATTTGACTGAACAAATGGTGGCGATGAATCGAGGTTTTACTGTACTCTTGGTCTAGATCAGAATTTGATTACATACGTGGCAGGTGTAGGTAGCTAAACAGGAGGTGCTTAACCTTCCAGAGCATGTGGCCTCACTTCCCTGGTAGAAGTTCACATGTATAACCTAACTTGTCATTTTCAATGTTTATACTTTGCTTTGGGATTGTGATTTGGACATGGATTAGAATGTTTATTTTTGATGTATTAGAACTCGGTTGAGATTTCCTATCTGGCACCACAAGTGGTGTTAGATTCTATTAATACAATTCTCTGTCTTGGAAGAAACATCCAATAGCAGAGAACTTATTAGACATACAGGAAGCACACTGTCTCCATCACTAACAATGTCCCTTATTTAATGGAACATCAGTTAACAGGGCCAGCATAGAAAACCTATAATACATACAGGAAGCACACTTTCTCTGTCATTGACAGTTTATTTACTGGTTAGTTGTTCCACTTCTAATGGACTTCTATGTCATTACTTATTCTAATACAGTGTAAAATCAATACAAGGACTGACCATGACATTTACTGTGACTGATATACACAAGGTCTGAGGAGAAGAGGACATTGGTCTACAAACACATTTATGCCTATAAATATGAAAATTGTGTTCGTGAATTATTACAAATTTTCCACTACATTGACAATATGTTTGTAAGTATACATGTAAGATAGATGTAAGTAACACATAATCTGTGGTCTTAAAAGTGTATCGTTATGTATTATAAGTCATAAGTTTCTTAAGCTGAAACTAACAACTGCGGTAGCTCAGTTGGTAGAGTGCTCGCTCCGTAAGTGGGATGCCGTGGGTTCGATCCCTGGCCAGGTCTGACCCAAGACTTGAAAGTGGCTAGTGACTGTTTTGTCGCCAAGCACTTGGCATTACAAAATGAAAGTCTTTCGGATGGGAACTTAAAATAAACTAGGTCCTGTGTCATGGTAGGCTTGGCACAATAAAGAACACTGCTGTATACTGCCATCAGCGCAATGCACAGGCAAAATCTCTGCACCTTTACATATAGTTGGCAACGTCTTGATATAAGTGAAATATTCTTGAATGGGATGTAAAACACCATTACATAACTCTCAACTCTTAAGCTGAAATTAATTTTAGAAATTAACAATTTTTACATCATTTAATTATTTATTTTGGCTGGGATTTGAATCTAGTCATATAACAAGATCAACAAGCACATTCTTGAGATCATTCTGCCATGGGGGTCCATTGCATTGCTAGGCATTGTTAAATAAGGAATACTTATACACTATAATGTACCATGTAAAATGCTTCCTATTTGTTGGTGTAAAATATATTGCATCACATACAAACCTTCCACACTTGTAGCTCATAGAATGGTTCTTCATATATGAAAATCAGGGTTTGAACCCTGGCTGGGTCCGACCAAAACATGAATATAGGTAATGGTGGTTCCTTTGCCATTTAGAAATGAATGTCACGAGTCATTCTGAATAGATTTTAACAGTTATGCCACGTGTCACAGTAGACATAGCATGCCAAAGAACCCTTAATGCACATTGCCCTGAATGGACTTAAAAATGAAAAAAATCTGATATTTCAATTTTAGCTTGTGATGACCCAACATAAGTGAAATATATTTGGCTTAGACGATAAAACGGTGCATTAATAAAAATTCTAAATTATTTCTTTAATATGTTTAATGCATAAAATGTTTGTAAATAAATAATTGCAAGAAGAGTATCTTAAGAACAAAGTACCAGTTGTTTTATAAAAAAATATCTGGTTTTGTGCCAAACTATGTAGAATTATCAAAAATCTATACAGCTAATGTTTATATAGTTAAATATTTTACATTTGTTTTGTAGTAGAAGGAATTGGAGTAATGAAGTTTTATACCCCAGTCAAGATTATTTCACTAATTTTGAGGTGATAAGTTACAGGATGGTGGAGGAAACCAGAGTGCCAGAGAAAACTAAAAAATATTTAATCAAACAAATATTACTTCCCAGTATTTAGATTTCTGGAACAAAGTAGTGTAATGGAGCTTTATGCCCCAGTCAAGATTCATTCACTTGTACGAGGTGATCATATCAGAATGCTAAGAGAAAACCACTGACCTATTGTAAGCAAATAACTAGAATCTGTGCTGGGTGGGATTTGAACACAGGTGATGAAATCCTGTGTGATCCTTTGCTTTGCTTTATATTAATGTAAATGTATATATCCATGAGATGAACCTTACAAGACAAGCATTACTGTATTTTGTTCTGGCTACTGAGTAAAAAATCTTGGGGGAAATAGCTGTACTGGAGGGTGTATAGTTGTAACCTCATAACAAGTCAGTAATGAGTAGACTTTGTATGTAGACTTTGATGGATGTAACGGTGCCACTTATTGTCAAACAAATACACTGTTATTATACTTTACTGAGGAAATAAGGAACACATGGTTTTTTCCTGAAAATCCTTGTCTCTTTTGATGAAAATTTATTTCCCAAGAAATGAGATTTTATTTTAGTTGAAATAACAGGAAAAAGGATTTTTGTTTTTGAAAAATGTGTTTTTTATTTCTGTTGTAAAAACAAGAAAAAAGATTTTTGTTTTTGAAAAATGTGTTTTTTATTTAGCAGTAATTACCAGAAGAAAGGGAAGCATTTATTTGATCTTATGACCCACAAGTAGAAATGTATTGAGGAAATACTTGTCTAATTGTGATTGTACTTAGAACAAGTGATGTCTGATTTAATTCTCAAATAGTTGTAAATGAACCATAGGGGGATATTTGTAGTTAGATGTAGAGATAACAGATGGTGATTCCCCACACCACCTCCTCCCTAATTACTTGTATCTTCAAAGATCATACTATATATTGGTACATGAAAAAACCAGCAGTGTTAGATACTTATTTAGAAAGAAGATACATACAGAACAAGTACTTACTTCAGGTAGGCTTTCAAATTGTCATTTTTAATTAATTTATTTATTTTTCTATTTTTAATTAATATATTATTGTAATTGTAACAGTAAAAGTTTTATTGATTGATATATATTTTTTAAATTTTAATATGGTTTTAATTAATTGACTAATCAAGTACCACATTAAAATTAAAAAAAGATTTTGAAAAGAATGCAAAATTTATTCAAACATTGAAATGATAAGATGTTTCCTTGTTTGCCACAAGTGCATACCGTACCAATGTCAATGTCTTGTCTACAAATAAGCTGGTGATGGTAGGATACAAGTGGAATATTCATGACCAGGACTTAAGTTCCGAGCAGTAGCAGCGTGTACCGGTACCTATATGCCATGTACTATTACCGGTATATAAATAATTTATAAAACATAATCCTGAGTGTTTTAGCATGTGCTTGATTACCGTAACTAAAATGTGAAAGGTTTATTCTGCACATCAAAAGACAACATATGTCTTAATAATGCAGCATCCATGTGCTTGAATTCTTCTTCTTCATAGTGATGATGATATAATGTGTTTTAAGGTCACTGGGTATACATGTACTTAATAGACATGTAGATTTGTCTATATATATCTGGTTCTAATGATTTTTTGGTAAATTTAACTTATGTCAGATATATTAGAATTGATATTCAAGAGCTTTCTCAGTTTCAAATTCTCTTAATCTAAAAAGCAGAAGGTAGTACAGTAATTAAAAAAATATATAAGTAAATCTCTGATATCCATTAAGCATCTGATATTTCTGATGAACTCTGAGGATTTTTGGAGTTTATCTTTCTAGAACTACTTTCTATACATATATATATACAATTTTATTAGGGATTCTTCTGTAGTATAATTATATGAAGTTAATCAAGTTTTAATTGTACCAACTAGCCTTAATTATTATACAATATAGAAGTAATTCTACACAATATTACATATACTACCTGTACGATAGACATTACTAGTAGGTACCAGATTGAACTAATGGCATAATGCCTAATTCAAATAAAATATGCTGACTTGTTCATTTATTACTGTACCTGTATATTAGAACAAAAATATGTTAAGAAATTTAGTTGGAAATTAACATAAACAAATATGTTGATTACCATAATGAAGCATGTAGCTTAGTTGGTAGAGTGTCAGAATCCAGATTAAGGGTTCTAATCCCAACAGGGGCATATTGTGACCTTCAGCAAGTTAAAAACTTAATTTCACATTGCTGCTGACTTACCTGGTGTCAGGTTAATGGACAGGTGGGGTTGCAGTCCCTGCAAATGCTGTCTCCGTGAGCTAGCACCACAGTACAAAGATTAAAATGTGCCCATCCAAGCCAAATGCCTAGTAAGGTGTGTAATATAGTGAATAGCTGAAAAAATGTTTTAAAGTTCATATCTTGAGAGAAATGATAATAGTAAGAGTTCCTTTTGTAACACCACTAATTGAAATTTTATGAAAGTAATTGTTCACTGAAATGTTTAAGATGGTTTCTATATTGTTATTTTTAGTCTCTAACAGTTAAAAAAATGAGCAGAGATTGCAAATGCAACTCTTTCCGTAAAATTGTTCGGATCATAAATTTTGCACAGAAGAATAAACTTTTGTTATATTCAAAGTTAATAAAATAGCCAATTATTTTATTAAAATGTGGAGAATACAAGTTCTCCTTATAATACACATCACAAAGAATTTTAATTTCTTCTTATTTATCGGTAATTTTTTATTTAATCTTTCCATACAAACAAAAGGATGTAAGCTGTTTGTGAGGCATGTAAGTTTTCTTTGTAAAAGACTCACTTTGTTGGATAAACAAAAACAATTACCAGTACCGGTATAAAATAATATGCCCCACACAAATCATGTATCCAAAATGCATAGTTCTGTCTGTATATTATCTCGTTGGAAAAGTGAAATATTTTTCTTGTCATAAAACTGTACACATTTAAAATACATACAACTTATATTTACTTTTACTGCAGTATAAAGATTCATTTTGTTGGATAAGCAAAAACAATTACACCACACAATTTTTTTCTGTCCAAGATTCATAGGTTTGTACATCATCTTTTTGTAGAATCTGTTGTAAACCATGTACTCAATCGACTTATACATGATGATATATGCCCCACACAAATCATGCAACTATCATTCTGTCCAAGATTCATAGAAATGATCTAGTTGTATTATACATCATCATCTTGTTGGAAAAGTAAATAATTTTCCTGTCATAATTGACTTACTTGACTTATGCCTCTATTCTCTCTGGGGAACAAAGAGCCGCGCTGTACACATACATGTAACTTATTCACTTATCTTTGAGTAAAGATCAAAAACAAACATACTTATCCATTTCCGAATCACAATCCAGAAGCAAAGTAAAAACTTTGGAACTGACAAGTTAGGTTAGACACGTGAACTTCCACCAGGGAAGTGAGGCCGGGTGCTCCGGAAGGGTAAGCACCTCCTGTTTAGCTAGCTACACCCGTCACGTGTGTAATCAAAATTGTGTGAAAGGAACATGGAACTATGAGACGTCAAATATATCCAAGGCAATCCTGGACACAGAGACATCAAACTTATCAACAATACTGTGATGACGGCCATAAAACTTTTTGAGGGCCTTGATAAGCCTAGGCTTGCAATATCCCTGAGTCAACAATTTATTTGCAAGCAGCCTACTTCGTTGTACAAAGTCCCCGTAGTGGGAACAAGCTCTACCATAGCGTATTAATTGGGAAACAAATACACCATAAGCAGGAGAAGCAGGTATATTGCTGCATAAAAAAGGAAAGTTGACAATAGAAAAATTGAAGTCATCACGTTTGTCATAAAGTTTCAAATGTAGCCTTTCTTGTGCGTCATAATTCAGGTATAAGTCTAAATATGAAGCAGAACTTGAGGAATCAGTCGTGTCTTTTATTTCAAGCTCACTAGGATAGATGACATTTACATAGTCTCCAAATTTAGGATTGTTAAGAGACAGAACGTCATCTATGTATCTGTATGTTGAGTTGAATGATTTGGCGACAGTTTTCTCTCCAGATTTAACAAGGTTCTGCATAAATTCTGCTTCGTAAGAATAAAGAAACAAATCAGCAAGCAATGGTGCACAGTTTGTACCCATTATTCTTACCAAGATTTATCAGGATAAGCCCAGTGTACATCACTTTATTGGAAGAACAAAAAATCATTTCTGTCACGACACACCCTTTAACATTATGATTCTAACACTGTATCTCACTGGAGATGTAATATAGGAATAAGAGCATTATAATTATGTCTGACATAACTGACGCTGACAAAGAAATTATTTTATTATCTGTACATGATAATAAATAACATATTTTTAATTTCCTGTTTTTTGGAATAGGCATATCTCTTTAAGTAGATGCTTCAGAGTAATCTTATGTTAGATAATTGAGAATTTTTTCTGTCATGCAACTCCCTAAATGATAACTAGTTTTGGAAATTGGAAAGGACTTATCATCAATCTCTAAGCCAGATCTCTTGAAGAGTTATTGGAATAATACAGTGTAAATGTGGGAAATATTTTTCTTTCATGGCTCAACCTTTGTAAAGAATCTGTTTGGAAAAGACTGCCTGGTAGCTGTCTATAAAGATATCATTGGTCTTAGTGTGTTATATATGCACACGTGAATGTTAAACTGGTATAATTTAGGAAAATGGTTAACACTCTGGATAAAAACATGTTTTAGGAAAGAAGAATTTGTCCTTTTTTGGCTCAAATTCTATGCTGCATAAAGATATCACTGTTCCACAATGACAGTTAAATCTATGTTGTCAGAGAATGTGCCCCAAAAAAAAAGAAATAGAGAAATGTGACAAAATAATGCAATAAATATTTTATGAAGATAGTACGCTACATTTTGAGAAAGTTCTTTAACACTTTTTGGGGAAGAGTGTGTTTTTGGCATTGAGAATGGTTCCCATTTGGCCACACATTCTATTCAACATAAAGACATCACTGATCTACCATGATAGTTCTAATACATCAACTAAAACTATTCTATTAGAGAATGCAAAATAATTTAATAAATGTGATAAACATAGTATAATTAAGGAAAGATCATTAACATTTTGAGGGAAGCGTATGTTTTTGGCATTGAGAGTGGGTCCCTTTGGCCCCAAATTCTATTCTGCATTGTTCTACTATGATAGTTTCTACATCAGCTAAATGTGTGTTACAAAAGAATGCAAAAAAGTTAGGATAAAAAATTCAATAAATGTGATAAACATGGTATAATTAAAAAAGTTCATTAATATTTTTGAGGGAAATGTATGTTTTTGGCATTGAGAATGGGTTCCTTTTGGCCCCAAATTCTGTTTTCCATAAAGACATCACTATTCTACCTTGACAGTTCCAATACATCAGCTAAAACTATGTTATTAGAAAATGCAAAAAATGGTTCGAAATAATGCAATAGATCAGATTAACGTAGATAGCTAAACATCATCCGACAACAGACCTGCCTGTAACCATTGTTTACAGTTTACCATGGCAACAGGATTACATAACGGTAGAAGTATTCAAGGACATGGTTGTAATCACAGCTTAAAGAAATTGTGATGATAATTGTAACATTTTTCTGTGCTCTTTGGTATGTTTTTGGTATGTTATAGAATTTTTGTACAGAAAACAGCAGGTAGATGTCTAAATAGAGATTAGTTCATACGTTATCTTGTTATGTTGTGTGTAATAACAGCAAAATAAGGCAGACATGTTATGATGGGGCTAATTATGTACCAAAGTCAACATAATAAAACCGATAATACTATAATGCAGTGCATGTAGTTTCAATAAAGCCAGCAATGGGACAGAAGTTGTATGCTACTTGGTAGGATTTGAATTAAGTTTATTGCCTAATTCCTCTAAGTTTACATTTGCAATACATATCATTCCATACTTTCTGTCTACTTTATGAAAATTGTCTTCTACTTAAAATTTTACAAGGCTGATTATAAATGACAAGATTATATTGGATTTGATTACTGGTGTTTTATGTCCCAGTCAAGATTCTTTCACATGTTCCAAGACTGTCAGCTATGGAATGGTGGAGGAAACTGGAATTCCTGGAGAAAACTACTACCGTAACCTTTAGCAAGTGAACTGACAAATTTCTCAAACTGCCAAAGTGTGCTTCATTCCTACATGTTGAGAGATACTGTGATCCATTAGAATGGGCTATAGACCACTTAACCATGAAAGGCCCTGTATTGACAAGTTGGTCACAATCTTGGGTAATGAGACTTGTGTCAGTAGAGTATAAAGAACATTTAATATTCAGCACCAGTCAAGATCTTTTTAGTTATATTGACATATCACCAGCTTTATGTAAAGTTTAGTTGAAATTTCTTACCAATGCAATGCACTTATAAGGGCACTTTTTGGGGGACACCTGTCTTTTAAAGGTCTCATCGAAAAGACCCTATGGCCTTCTTTCTTTTTCTTTTTAATGCTAAGGGTAAATTTTATCGCAAAAGATCAGTACTCAAAAAGTCTCAATTAGAAACTGGCTTGGAACAAACCATTTCTGCTACTAGTTCCCATAACTATTAAAATTAACACAGCCATGTGCATGTTCAGGTCATTTTTTTGTATGTATTTATGTATATATAGTATATCATTAATTTATATATTTATATATAAATTATATGGTGATATACTGTATACCATTAGGGCTACAAAATTAAGCTGTACAGTGTACTGACAGATTTAGGAATTTTGTGTATATATATTTATGTACATTGTCTGGTTTTTGTCATACTTTTATCAGAATCAGTAAATATTTAGAACATTTATAGTGAAATGTTTTATCAATTTTACCAGATGTGTTTACAAATCTTAATTGTACATTACTTATTGTGATAGACAAGTTTAATCTGATCAATTACTGTGTTAAAGGATTTCATTGTGTAGGCATGGAATGCGGATATGTCCTGTACTTTTACAGATCACAGTGCATCTAACAGCATTGGTTCCAATCCCATTCTAGCAGGTTTTGACATAAAAAAATTTGGTCAGTTCAAAAGCTGAAGGTTGGTTGTAATCTGGGCACTCCAGTTTCTTCCACCTCCACTATCACAGATTGAACATCCTGAAAAAAATCTCTAGGGATGAAAAACCATTAACCACTTAACCACTTCATTTGACAAATTGGTATTTCGATTGGGATCCAAATTCAATCAATCAGATCTCAATTTCTTTAAAGTTTAAAGTTTTACAGTGAAACGCAAATATAAGGAACACGCTTACAATGAATACATGGATAGCATGAAGTCAAATATTGGGCCAGACCACTCCTCTATATAAGTCTATTTATAACAATATAACAAATTTGCTTTATATCCAAGTTTAAAATAGAGTCCCCAGGGCTTCATTATAAATATGTTTTACTGTAATTATGTTAACATATTCCTAATCAACAGAATTTTTATGAAATCATGTTTTGGTAATTTTGTCAATAAAACAATAATTTTATTATTAATTGGAACATTGATTAAATTATTTATTTATTTATTTATTTATTTATTTATTTATACATGCATTTATTAATCAGTCAGTAAATTGTTCATTGATCCATCCATCCATCCATCCATCCATCCATCCATCATTAAGACCTGATAACAGATGTATAAATTCTGCCGGTCATTATCCCTAGAGACTGGACACTTGTCTGTTCAGTATGGACATCAATCTGTTAGCATTCAGTTATAAATAATTAGTGGTCAGTCTGGAGTGTTACATTAATTATACCTAATTGCACTGGCTACGATCTCCTATCCAGTCCTACTATAGTCTAATTGTTATCGCTACAGTCTCCTATCTGGCCCTACTATAGTCTTATTGTTCTGTTTATATACTCATGCTTGTCAATTATCTTAGCTGTGCAGTTGGAACATGATCAGAATCTAAATGAATTGACCACTGTTAATTTTATGTTGACAATGACCTGAATTTTTAAGTTTCATGGTAACATGTTCGTAGTGGTTCCATCCAAAGTGCCATCAGTGGTTCACCTAAAGAAAGGTGGGAAACTACAGAATAGAACAGTTGGATTATTTAAAATTATACATGTATTTGTTTTGTTAATGCTATTAGTCTTCAATTAAAATTGAAATTCGTGATATTAATGTTATACTTCATGAGCATCTTCTCTGACAGCAGGACAGATATAACCACTATTTTAATTTAGCAGGGCGGGTGGGCAGGTGCAATGGTGTTTTATGCCCCAACCATGTACCGAGATGGTTAGTTCTGAAATGTTGAATAAACCACCAAGCTTTGGCAAGCTTTCTCACATAAGTATTTGTCAGGAGTGGGAATTGGACTTAGTGAAATAGGAAGAGGCACTGTGATCAGTTAGATGGACATTTTTAGATGACTCAGTCACCCAGTCACACCTTCTTCAGCACATTTAGATGACTCAGCCACCAGTCAAACTCCCTCTTCAGCACTAGTTCTGACATAAAGCAGGAGGCTATTGTATATTTGTCATTTTAAAGAGATTGTCAGAACATTAGCAGCTGTATTGTTGGATTTTTTGTAACTGAGAAGTTCAAGATTTAGTCCTTGATCAGGATTTTGAAGATCTCAGTAATAAAGGAGTTGAGTTGAGTAATTGGTGTTTAACATCCCAGTCAAGAATATTTTACTTAAATCATTACGTTGCCAGCTATAGGGGAATGTGCAGAAATTTTGTCTGTGCGTTGCGCTGATGGCATTATACAGCAGAGTTCTTTAGCATGGCAAGCCTACTGTGACATGAGATCATGTTTATTTGAAGTTCCGATCCGAAAGAACCATGACTTTCATTTCGTAATGCTGAGTACTTGGCGAAAGAACAGTCACTGACCACTTTCAAGTCTTGGGTAAGACCTGCCCAGGGTTCGAACCCACAACCTTCCACTTACGGAGCGAGCACTCTACCAACTGAGCTACCACGGTAGTTCAGTGATAAAGGATCTGGACTGAGTAACTCGAAGCGCTCTTACCATTATTTACCTAAAGTCCATGTTCTATGTAAGCACTAAGTATTCATAACTGCTTTGAGTTGACCAGTCCTTTACTGTATACATTGGTTTATAAAGAAAACTATGAACACTCATGATATTTCCTATTAGCACCTGATATCAGGAGTTTATGTGCTTTGAAACTCCCTTTTAATGACTTGTAGATGTGGTATACACATGCTAAATGAATTATTTGAATAACTATAAGAGCCAAAAAAATGCTAATTACTTTTTGGCAAATACTATCACTTTATTTCCTTAATGAAGGTGTATATTGGCAGTAATTGAAAGGTTGAATTAGGTGAAAATGAAATGACATCCGGGTGGGTTGTCTTGGATTTTATGATAGCACCTTAAAGTAGACACACAATTATTGGTTTATGATTGACCATTACCGCTAATTAGTGGTTATAAACTTTGTAAACATAAATATATATTTACTTTGAGGTCTGTGTTAATCTTGGTTGGTCTAATTTGTTTGAGACACTTGAGCACATTACCAGAAGTTGTTATAAACTTAGAGCTTTTTACTCGTTTACTTTACGGTACTTAGTGGTCTGACTATACACACTCTCTGGTCTGGCTATACACTCTCTCTGGTCTAGCTTCACTCTCTCTCAAATTATTGTTTTATGACATGTTGACATTGCTACCAAACCTTGATAGTAAACTTCGTAGTCATAATTATTAGAATGCATCGTAAATGCTTGTTTCAATGAAAAAATATTCTCCTGATGTCGGGTATCAAACTTGGTCAGTCATTTGTAAAGCAAGTGCTCTACCTTTATGTACCCAGTTTCCTGTCTGTACATTGTAGATAGCTATACATGTATTGTTAAAACTAACTCTCTTTCTCTCTCTCTCTCTCTCTCTCTCTCTCTCTCTCTCTCTCTGAGTCTCATGTGTCATTATTAGTTTATGATATGTTGACTCTATTTATGACACTTGTTGATTGTAACTTTGTGGACGTGTATTCATTTATTTAACAGTTTAGGTCAGTTTCTCTTTCTCTCTATCTCTCTGATAATTGGAATATGATGTGTTTACATTATTTGGGACACTTGTTGAGCATAAACTTAGTTGACTTATTTATTCATTTACTTAACAATCTAGGTCAGACTTTCTCTCTCTCTCTCTCTCTCTCTCTCTCTCTCTCTCTCTCATATGTAATTATTGGTTTATGATATGTTGACATTGTTTAGGACACTTCTTGAGCATAAACTTTGTTGACTTATTTATTCATTTACTTAACAATCTAGGTCAGACTCTCTCTCTTGATTAGTTTATGATATGTTGACATTGTATGGACACTTGACCAGTAAGTAATTATCAGTAGTGGTACAGTAAGGAAGGACACTTGACCACAAGTGACCAGTACAGTAATTATAAACATTACAGACATAATTATCAACTCTGGGTATTTACTTAGCTGTCTAGGTCAGTACAACACTGTTATAATAAATTCTGCCTTTCTTCATTAAGTTAACCAGTTTTATCTTTATAGTTTTATTTATGTACTGACACTTATTTCATCCATATGTTCCTTGATAAAAAATAATATTAAAAATTTGTTATTTCACAGATAAAGTGTGCAGCTTTAAATTGGTCATTTGACAGTGTTCAATCAATAATTTTTCAGAGGTCATTTCCAAAAACTTTCCGGTTAGACACCATAACATCAATAATTTTGCATTTATGTAACCACTAAGGCCTTAACAATGTGGCTATTTGGTAAAATAAAGGATTAATGACCCCACTGCCCTTGTTCTAGAA
The DNA here is from genome assembly GCA_021292105.1 of Anadara kagoshimensis. NCBI lineage: Eukaryota > Metazoa > Mollusca > Bivalvia > Arcoida > Arcidae > Anadara > Anadara kagoshimensis. The sequence continues at coordinate 64,604,454 of CM037862.1, read as the reverse complement.
CACTGGGGTTTGGTTTTGATTTTTGATCAGGTTGTACCTGAGACTTGAAACATGCACTCAGCATTAATATCATTTCTCATGTTATGTTTAAAGCCTTAACAATGGGATTATATGGTAAAATAAAGGATCAAGGACTCTTCAGTCCTTTCTAAAACACTGGGATTGGGTTTCAATTTTTGACCAGGTTGTATCCGAGGCTTGAAAACATGCACTAAGCATTATTTAGCAGTGAAATCACATCATTTCTCATGTTATGGTAGTTTTTGCATGGAAAAGAACTCATTATGGTCATTATCATAAGCTGTTTCATTGGTATACATTTTTGCAACTTTATCTATAGCTGTTGATATCATGATTTAAGTGAAATAACCTTTACTGGAACACAATACCCCATTTAATAAATCTCCTAAATATTTATGAATTTTAAGATAAGGTTTTCAAACTTTGATGGAGATGTTGAAAATGAAACAACAGCAAACAAATCCCTAATAACTGATTCCTATTTAATGAAAAATTAATGAAATAATATTTAAATTATTTTTCTCATGTTTATGAGTATGTACAAGTTCACAGTTTTTATTTCCTTATATTGAAAATGATATATTTTCTTCCTTGATTTTTTAATAATGTTTGGAGTGGAGAAATGAGTAATGCCCCAGTCGTGATTCTTTGACTTCTCTCAAGGAGGTCAGCTAAGGGATGGTGGAGGAAACTGGATGCACACCTTCTCAAGCTAACTGACAATCTTCCTGACACTATATCACCTGCCTTAGTGTGGTTCAAACCTAGGCAGTAAGAGGCATGGTTGTCTGTAGACCAATGCTTTAATCAGCTTTAGACAACTCGCCACAGAGACCCCTATTTAGTAAACAACCATTATAGTTAGTGAATAAGACTATTATCAAAATTTTCAATTACAGTAAAACCTCAATTCTTCCCCAATGCTGTTTAGTCAAATTTGAGATTGTGAACAGGTTTTGCAATAAATCATCTTAACCAGGGAGGCTTGTAAAATAAAAAAAAAAAACATAGAAGAAAAGGATTATGGGACTTCAAAATAGTGCCGCAATAAGTGAAGTGGCAAATGTATTGAGGGACATTATAACAAGGTTTTACTGTATATTTAAAAATTTAGAAATTTTACACAATTTAAAGAAACTTCACTTGACCTTTTATATATATTAGAAGTTTTCTCTAATACTTAACCATGTACATTGTATATTTGAAGTTTTCTCATATATACTATGAATCAGTTGTATTTGTCATCGTGTTTATTTATATTATCATCAATAATTGATTATCTTAATTGATTTTTTCCTTATTTATATCCTATATTGATTAGTTCTAGCTTTGTACGGAGATTGTTTTAACTTGTATGTTTCCTATTGTCTCAAGTACATGTTCTCTATGATTTAAAAATGATTCACTTAGGCCAAATGTTTTATTTCTGTGTTTTTAAGACATAAACATTTCCTGTTACACTGTTTAAAGAAGAGTATAGCTTAACTGCATATCTACCCATTCAAACAAGTGCTGTTAATACCTCTATTTCTGTCTGAAAAAATTAAATCTTAGCTTGCTGGAACATTTACTCCATTCAAATAAGACCTGTCAGAAAGATGATACATTTAGCTTGTTGATTAGGGGTGTAACAATATGCCAAAAATCTTATTACAATATATTGAAGAATTGCTCATCTGCAATTGCAAATTGCAATACTTATTAACTATTGCATTGCACCAATATTTCTTTATTGGAATCATGTTGAAAATTGTGCTAAGTAGTTTGAGTCTTTGATTTGTTAAGTTTCTTAAAATGATTGAGTTCTTGATCATAACTGTGATTGACAAGTCTTGTTTCAAAAACAAACTTTTGACACTATTTTCAGTTTACAGCAAATGTGCTGAAAACATACCACACAGTTGTTCTTAACACAACTTTACATTCAAACATTTACGACACATTGATTGTGTCAATAAGTATTTGTAAAATGGGATTCAGATTTGACATTTTCCCATACCAGTGCATAACAATTTTTGGTAGAAAAAGACAGTAGATTATCTGCACATTTTCTCTATTAATACAAGTGCTGTCACAAAAAAAGGTTTTCTCAGGGTACTGCTCCAGTTTCCTCCATCACCACTGAACTGATAAGTAAAATCATCATGACTGGGACATAAAACATTACACCACACCACTTCACTTTTATTTTTTCACTGAGGCTTTGGGGTAGTATACATCACTTACAATAAATAATAAACACTATATGATAGCAAGGTTTAAACCTAAAATATTAGGGTCCATAGTGTGACCAGAAATATATTTCTTTATTTTTTGGCCTAATTGTGTGTCTTGTACTATTTTTCCAAATACATAACTTTGTTTTTTTGGCCTTATTGTGTATCTGGTATGGTTTCTCCAGGTTGTGACCAGGAACACATAACTTTTTTCTTGGCCTTATTGTATATCTTGTATTGTTTCTCGAGAGATTCCCAAACCTTCTAAACCATCTGTTTGAATGACTGACTGAATGCTGTAGTGGATATTGATATTTAACTGTGTGTCCCTAACTATTGATTTAGTAAGGATGTAGAAACCTTCTGTTTAAACAGAATATTATACAGACTTTGTACTGTCCTCATAATTAAATTTAATCAATAATTTTACATTTGTTTTATGCAATATGAGTGGCATTTTAAACTGCCGTTGCATGTCATCTCTGTGGTGAAGTAGCATTACTGGTCTATTTTTGTACCTATTATCTGTTGCCAGTGTATTTATAGATTGTACAAGTTGAATACAAATGCAAATTGTTCCCAGTAGAATTACTAAGTGGGCGGGTGGCCCAGGACTGGTGGTACATTCAATGACTTGCTGTGGGTTTGAACCTCGATTGTCACTTGAAGTTATAATGTTATAACTTAATTGCAAACATTAAAACGGTAAATGTTATTGTTGTATGATGAGCTGACATTTAAAATTGTTCAAGATCATTAGGCATCTTCATTGTAACTCTAGTTATCAAAATCTAACAAAACAGAAATTCAGACTCTCTCTCTCTCTCTCTCTCTCTCTCTCTCTCTCTCTCTCTCTATCGCTCTCTCTCTCTCTCACACACACACACACACACACACACACACACACCAAGTGCTTTTTCTTCATTGAAAAAGCCTGATCTCTCTCAATCCAAGTTTTATTTCTTCAGGTGTTATGCCGCCCTCTCTCTCAGTCCTCTTTCTTCCAGTGTAAAGTGAAAATATCCCTTTTCACTTTCTCTCTTTCCCATTACAAGTGGTTTTCCTGAGATGCAAATGAGAAAGGCCTGTAATGAATTTGTATTACCCTGAGCAGTCTGCAATATTCAATATATATGGATATTGTAGGTAGTACATACACTGGCACTCTAAAGATCACAATAAGTGTATGCTAAGTTACAAAAACCAGGTTTAGAATAATCCTTGAGAAAAACTTGTCCTGTCACAAATAGCTAAAAAATTGCAGATGTGATGTAAAACAACATTCAGCAAACCAACCGATGTTTTCTCCAGGTACTGCTGGCATTAGCGTGATTGTCAAACTTTTATTTCATCTCTTCACGGTATTACCATATTCATGATATTATTAGACATGTGGAAAATTCATGCTTTTGACATTTACAAATGAAAATAGATCCTTTCACCAGACATTGTGAAATCCCAGAACAAAAAATTCCTTCATCAAGCCAGTGTTTAGGGGATGTGTGAAGGATGCATTAGCAACCCCCCCCAGAAACCATTAAACACTGTTAATTAAAGCAATTTTGATCAGCAGCTTTAAAACTTTTTGTTAATTTTTTGTTTCCATTTGTTCATTAAAATGCCCAAAAATGCACTAGTTTGCCTTTCAATTTCAAAATTTTTCTTGTAAGCATGCCCTCTTACCCCCTTACAGGAAGTACCTTTCTTTATATACCAACATTAATCAAAATTGCACCCCCTAAACAAAATTCCTGCTTGCTGCTCTCAGTTCATAGCTTTTAAAATAGCAAAAAAACATTGACCACAGTAACTGTTATTCAAAAACTTTAATGTGTTCATTGATTTGAAGAAATATTAAGCTTTCTTTATGTATGATCAGCTGTTTTACATAATTGGAGATTTGACTGTATTCAGTGTTGTATTCAGAGGGAAGTCGTCTGTCTCCATTTTAAATCAATTATAGTCTGTGTTGCCATGGATAATAATTTATTATTTAGTTTAATTTTAGAGAAAATTTCTTATTTCCTGTGGAAAATTGCATATTATATATAGTGATGACAGAGCATACATTATTCATTTCATAAAAATGTTAATTTTTAAACAATCATCTCTGTTTTATTGGGATCGTAGGTGCTGTATTGGGCTTCAAACACAAAGTGCAATGCCACAGTATGTTAGAATTTGGTCAGCCATATGTATAAATAGAAGATTTCTTTTCTTTGCATACTTGAGACCTTTACTGAATTTAAGCATCTTCAATAGCAAGCGACATCTCAGTATAAGTGAGAATTTTACCTGGGACAATGTTGTTTTAGTAGCAAAGTGGTCTAAAGCATGTGTTTACAGATCACATCACCTCTCGTACCATAGGTTTTAATCCCACTCAAGACAGATGATCCCAGTGTGTAAAAGTTTGACAGTACACTTGCCAAAAGTTGATGGTTTTTTCTGAGTACCCCAGTTTCCTCAACCATCATCCATGAACTGACCATCTCTTAAAAGTGTAAGAATCTTAACTAGGATGTAAAACATTACTCCACTGTACTCCCAATCCCTTTGAATAAGGAGGAAATATTTTAACCATAGCCCTTGAAAAATAAAATCATATTGCAATTTAACACTTTTACTAAATCAAAAAACAATTCTAGAGTTTAAGATGTGGTAGAGTGATTTTCAATGAATGGAGAGCTGATATTTGAATCCTCATTGTCTGTGAAAGGGAAATATTCATTCTCTATTATTGTATGGATATTTTCTAAGGTCATGAATTACATTTAATTGACTTTAAAACAGTATTTTATCTGTTATCAAAAGAAAACAATTATTCTGGAATGTTGGGAGATATATGGTGTGTACCAGTATATATACACATGTATATACAGACTGAAGGTAAGGACTGACACAGGACTTTTGACTATCGGGTATTTTCAGATTTTATACATGTCTTATTTTTGCAAATTTAATTTTAACCTGTCTGAAAAAGTGTAATTTATAAATATAAGATATTTGGTCTATTTTATTTGTCAATATTTACAATATCACTGTATCTCTCTTTGATGAAACATGCAGAAGCAATTGTATTGTAATTCCCATGAAAGACAATCGGGGTCATGTGGTCATGTGAAACACACAATCTCGTATGGCTAAAAACCATATCTCACGTGAGCAGATATGGAAGAAATAGCACCAAGGTACAAAATATTTATTAAAAGAAAGAATTGTTAATATAAGAAATGACATTTCTGCTCATGATATTTCAAGGGGTAAGCAAGATAGTGTGGCACGTGCCAAATTCAAAAGAAGGGCTTTGCCCGTCATGGAATTTGGCACGCACCACACTATCTTGCATTACCCCTTGAAATACCATGATCAGAATGTCCAGGGATTTATCAGGGTCTTTTGGGAAAAGGCCCTAAACTAAAAATTGGGAAAAAGTTTCAACTTTTTGCTCATTTTGGGAAAACTTCGACATTATGTCAGAAGTCGGCTTACTCACGACCTCAGGAAGTCCTTTGATGTAAAAGCGGTATTTTCATCTTGCTTTGCAGATGTTGTTTTCAGATAATCTAGAATCTTTAACTTGATTTTGCTGATTGGGGGGCTTTCACAAAATTTACTTTTGTTTTCATTTAAAAACAACACAATTTCCTAATTGGGAATTTTCTCAGCTGATTTTGGGAAAAAATTAACGTTTTTTTCATTGGGAATGTTGGCCGAATTTCGGCCCTAGATAGGCCCTTGATGAATCCCTGATGTCATTTCTTAATAAACTAACATACTGTCTTATATAACTGTGCACATTGCAAACATTGAATTTCATTCAGCTGGTGATATATATCTAGATATAAGTGTAATAGTCTTCTTGACTGGTATGTAAAACCCCATCTAAAAATTTGCATATATATACAGCATAAATTCCCATTGGTTGAGTATTAGTTTGGTCCTAATGGTATAGATTTAATCTTTTTCACTCACTTTAAAACTAGATAGAATGTTTTAAAAGCTTCTGGGTTCAGTTGCACAAACCATAATTAGAGTTAATCATTTTAAGCCATAACTAGTGTAGTGATATATGATTTGCTGGTTTAATCAACGATTAATTTTAATTAAGCTTTGTACAACTGGGCCCTAATGCACATGCTTGTACTTTATACAAATGCTCATTATTTTTTTTACCAAAAATAGTTTAGTTATTGTAAATTGCATGGCTGATATCAATAATGATGTTTTTCCATTAAGCAAACATGAAGCTAATGTACAACTGCTGAACATAAAGATAATGTACAACTATGTATAAATATTGTGGGTTATTATCAATATTAATACCCACGCTCAGTCTCTGTGGCTCATATGGAGTATAAAAAAAACATGGGTATATTTTTGCAGTAATTGATACCCTGGTCCCGTTAATTATGTATGGGACTTTAGCAGGACTGACATTTATGGCGATGTTTTCCGTCTCCCTGGAGATATTTCCTGATTAGGTTTTACGATCTTTGTTTTATCACACAAAGCCCAACTCTATCTAATTTACTTGTAAAATGGTTGGTCAGTTGCCGGTGTAATTGTTGTCAATAATTTCTCCATAATAACATGTATTATTTATAATAGCCTTAAGTTCACAGCAGCTCTGGTGTAGGGTCGGTAACCCCCAGTTACCGGCTAACTGGCTTTTGTTTTGATATTTTATTCCATTTTATTGATGTTGTCCACTCATAAATAGTAAGTCCATTGTTGTGCTGTCCCTCCTAAATTTCTGTGAAATTGAACATGCTCAAAGAAACTGTTCATTAAGAGCTTGTGCAAGCTTATAACATTGTTGGCATCTGATTTAAATACGTCCCACATTAATTTCTGTAAAATTAAACACATTGAAAATGTTTAATAGGGCTTATGCAAGTTTTGATAGCATTAATGGCATTTAATTTAACTAAAAGCTTTGTAAGTTGTATATGGTTGTGTGTTTTTTTCTGCAGTGTGTTTGATTATGAATTCACTAATGGAGGACAAACTGTTTGAAATATTTATGATATTCTGTGGAAAAGAAAGAAATTGTTTTTATAAAGCAGAATAGAGAAAAATAGGTACCACCCTCTGACCAAACTGGGGTAGTTTAACAAGCCTATAGTATACACCCTTCCGATAAATCGCGACACCTGGCGGGAGTGCCATGATTGATAGTAGAATGTGATGTCATACAGGGAGTTATAAATGGGAATACTAGCATTTCGTATTTTCCCTCAATATAATATTGTTTTAAAATTAAATATTAAATTTCAATTTTAATTACATATTCCATGGCTTAAAAAATAATTTGAAATTAATATATTTTTCATTAAAAATTTTAAAAATTCATTTTAATTGTTACATAATAATAACTGTTCCATGACATATTTGTTATTGTAATACCAAGTCATGGGCAGTCATTCGGAACTAATTACGGCACTGATTTTGATTACCTGATTCACAGGAGAGAAAATGCTTCGGTCCAACCTAAGGACAATTTGCTTATGCATGAATGAATCCAGGTGTGTCAGAAGTAGTCTAAGCTTTTCGTTAATCTCAGAAGATTCTCAGTCGGTAGAATTATTTAAACGAGAGAGAGAGAGAGAGAGAGAGAGAGAGAGAGAGCTACAAACATTGCATTTTAAGTATTCTGTAACTCAGTGAATAATTATATAAACGAACAAATTATCTATCCGAAAAAATTATAACGAGTCATGGGATAATTATTTATCTGACATTTTGAAACTTAACATATTTGTGTTACAGTTTAAAGACGATAATTAAGGATTGTTTGTCATTTTGTGTAAATTTATTGAAGTATAACATCACGATGACGGAAAACAAATTGTATAAAATCGCGTAGCGTAGCGCAGCGATTTTATACGTAATTTGTTTTCCGTCATCGTGATGTTATACTTCAATAAATTTACACAAAATGACAAACAATCCTTATAATTACAAACCCTATCGTCGATGTGTAAGACCTTAAATAACGATCAAACTTCGAACTACTTTGTGTACTTTAGCGCAATAATACACATTGTTTACCTCGGTTACATCGGTCACACTTGGATACCCGTCAAATAGGTCAGCAGCTGAGAGGCGAGAAAAAGTAAAATAATTATTTGAACGAGGAAAAATAAGACAACCAGCGTTTTTGTGGATTCAGTATACCAATTAATTTTCACAGCAAAATTAACAAAGAATTCATTGAAGATTTTTTAAATACAATGTATTAACGTGTGACGTCAACAAAGTTTCAAATTCACAACAATTTCAAATTTGTCATCGGCAGCACAGTTTATACGTGGGGATGTGCTGTTGTCTAGATTAAATGATATCTTGCAGTTGTTAAATGATGCATTGTGTAGAAATCCATTGGTTGTACTTATTGAAGAGGACTAAGCATATTTGTATTTGTATTTGAAATGCTTTGTGTAAAAATAGCGTGCTTTTGAGGATGTAATGTAGCAGATTCCTGAAGTACTTCGTGGTTTGCGATGGATGATTCAAGTGATGTGTGGTATGTAGCTGGTTGTCGGTTTACTCAGCGTGTCACTTATGTTACGTTTTTGATTTGTTGAACAATCCCTGCTATAACTCCTAATAGAAGCCTCACTTCGATGCCCAGACATTATCATAATGTGTCGTAGTTCTACCCCAGCATCGTTCAGAATTTGTGTAGCAGCGAACTTGTAATAATTCTTTGAATTTTTTATTTTATATTATTTTTAAATATTTTTAATAAATAAAAAAATTACTCATTCATTTTTTTCTATTTTATTTTTAAACGATTTTACCCATTATCTCCCGAGAGTTGACCTACATTATTTTCCCATTGTCAACATTAAATCTATTTATAGATGTAAACACCGAAGGTAGTTCCGGCAAAACTGCAATGTTATACAAAATAACATGTCAAAACTGACGTCATTTATATCCAAATTGACCAATCAAAATTTAAAAGTGACTTTAACCACGCCCAGTTTGTAATTATATAATAATAAACACCGCATAATTAGTATTAAAAGTTATTTACTTATTTATTTTCATTTTTATACTTTTTGATTTTTTGACAAATAAGTATAATATAACCAAAGCAGTGATACGACACTACATGAGAATAAATCAGATATTTATCACTGTGTATTATAATCAGGTGTTGACTTGTTCATCTCGTAATCAGATAATCTAGAGACTTGTTAATTGCAAATTAGATTAATGAAACCAATTAAAAGTCCTATTTTTAAGTCAACTTAGGTAAGGATGCCATCATTTCTACTTAGAATCAGTTATTTATATAAATTTGACCGAAATTTTAACCATACAACCGAAATTTCAATGTTGTTGTTTTTTTTTTTGTATTTTGTTTTTGTTTGTTTTTTTTTTAAATATTTTTATTAATAATTTTGAAAATAAATTTTCAGAACCTTTAACATTTTTAGCAATAACGGATGTTTCTTTAATGAAAGTTTAATCCGTTGAACAATGATTTTTAAATACAACTTTAAGATGTCGCTAATTTGTAATCACAGGAAAATTTAAGTTTTCAAATTATTTTAACTATCAATTATGTATCTGAATTGTTTAATTTATATCAATATTTTGTAAATAAGTTTTATGAAAAGTCCGATTTTAAAAAATTAATAAAGATAGATAAGAAAAAAGTGGAAGGTGAACGTTTGTAGTAATTTGATTAAAAAATTAAAATATTTCCAGTCGGATAAAAATATGAATTGTCCAAGATATTAATAAATATACGTACATGTATTTTATATTTTTCAAATTTGAACATTTACAAATTGCAATTTTCTAGTAAAAATAAAACTTATTATTTTGTTGAAGAAATTACAACAAATTCTACACAATCCTTTACAATGTTAAGTGTCTTTTCGGATGATCATCTATGTGTTTAAAATTTGTTTAATTAGCCCATTCATAATTTGTAATTTGTAATTTATTTTAAGTAATATTCGCTTTGTCGGTTCATCATCTCACCTGTAGCTTACATATGACACCTAACATATACTCGAACTGAGTGATTATACTGTACATGATGATGGGATCGATAGATAGCCTTCCCGGTGTGACGTCATATCAAGAGCGATAACCAGTTTCCGCTATTTCTGGAAGGGTGTATACTACATGTATTTATTCTTTCTTGTCTTCCAGGGCTCTCACTGGGGCAATATGGGCTCTCTTTCAAATGTCCAAAATGTATAATGCACTTTCATTGTTCCGAATCTAAGATTACTGGTAAATGCTTTTGCATTATACTGAAATCTGGTGAATTTGGTTTCAGTGGGTTTTTTTCCCCACAAAATCAGGTAGATTCCCAATTTCATTTGTCAGTACATTGTAGTTAAAAATTAACAACTAAGTAGTACCAGTAATAATTTTAAATTTGTGGAAACCTAGACATGTGTATAACTGTTGACAACAACATTACTTTAATAAACATATGTGACAGTATGTTGTATACATGTACCTATAGAGGATTATTGATTATCAGGTACTAATTACAACTAATGATTTCTGAAATAGACAATAAAAATAACATTACAGTAGGAGACAGAATAGTTCAGTGAACTGAAATGTGACATTAATAATTAAATATATCCTCGGAATATGAGTGATGTCAGGACACAAATAGATTGATAATGTTGTATTGTGCATCCTTGGAAAAGCAGTAAGTAATATGTTGCTTTGTGCATCCTCGGAAAAGCAGTACCGGTAAGTAATATGTTGCTTTGTTCATTCTTGGTAAAGCCAGGTAGTAAAATGGACTTGTGATAAATATTGTGTCATTTGATTATTACTGTAAATACTGTTTTGTGCATTCAGAATAAAACCAAAAAAACTTACTAAAACATTTAAAAGGTAAGGATCCTTATACATGGAAGTTTGGTGTTTAGTGTGTGTGCATATACACAAACATTTTATTGATTGTTAGTAGATATTGGTTTTTTTTGTGCATCTACAGTAAAACTGGATACCTGCCACCCGACGACGACGGCAGGTAGTTAACTAAACAACAGGTATATACAGGTATATACACTAGTAATATAATTATGAGTCACAAGGTAGAGAAAAAAACACAGAAAAAAAGAATTTTGATATGTATTTTTATGTTTAATCCTTAGATATAGTTTAAATGTGAATTTGGAAACATACTCAACAAAAAAAGTTAGGGACCAATGTAAGATTTGAGATAACAATCCAAGAACTGAAAAAATATAAAATCCATCTGTAGTTTGTTCTGGTTTTCTTCTTCATTCAAATGATGTAATGAAGAAACTTTTTGTGCTTGAAATCAAAACTCATTAAAAACATTACGAGAAGTGCAAAGATGAAATGATATGATTTTGGTTCTACAAAATTAAATAATGTTTTTTAAGGGTCCTAAACATTTTTGGTTGAGTATATGAAAAGATTTTCGAGACATTGTTTAGGTGCTCTATTTCATGTATAGACATTGTTTAGGTACTCTATTTCATGTATAGACATTGTTTATGTGCTCTATTTCATGTATAGACATTGTTTAGGTGCTCTATTTCATGTATAGACATTGTTTAGGTGCTCTATTTCATGTATAGACATTGTTTAGGTGCTTTATTTCATGTAAAGACATTGTTTAGGTGCTCTGTTTCATGTATAGACATTGTTTAGGTGCTCTGTTTCATGTATAGACATTGTTTAGGTACTCTATTTCATGTAAAGACATTGTTTAGGTGCTCTATTTCATGTATAGACATTGTTTAGGTGCTTTATTTCATGTATAGACATTGTTTAGGTGCTCTGTTTCATGTATAGACATTGTTTATGTGCTCTATTTCATGTATAGACATTGTTTAGGTGCTCTATTTCATGTATAGACATTGTTTAGGTGCTTTATTTCATGTATAGACATTGTTTAGGTGCTTTATTTCATGTATAGACATTGTTTAGGTGCTCTGTTTCATGTATAGACATTGTTTATGTGCTCTATTTCATGTATAGACATTGTTTAGGTGCTTTATTTCATGTATAGACATTGTTTAGGTGCTCTGTTTCATGTATAGACATTGTTTATGTGCTCTATTTCATGTATAGACATTGTTTAGGTGCTTTATTTCATGTATAGACATTGTTTAGGTACTCTATTTCATGTATAGACATTGTTTAGGTGCTCTGTTTCATGTATAGACATTGTTTAGGTGCTTTATTTCATGTATAGACATTGTTTAGGTGCTCTGTTTCATGTATAGACATTGTTTAGGTGCTTTATTTCATGTATAGACATTGTTTAGGTGCTTTATTTCATGTATAGACATTGTTTAGGTGCTCTGTTTCATGTATAGACATTGTTTAGGTGCTTTATTTCATGTATAGACATTGTTTATGTGCTCTATTTCATGTATAGACATTGTTTAGGTGCTTTATTTCATGTATAGACATTGTTTAGGTGCTTTATTTCATGTATAGACATTGTTTAGGTGCTTTATTTCATGTATAGACATTGTTTAGGTGCTCTGTTTCATGTATAGACATTGTTTATGTGCTCTATTTCATGTATAGACATTGTTTAGGTGCTTTATTTCATGTATAGACATTGTTTAGGTGCTCTGTTTCATGTATAGACATTGTTTATGTGCTCTATTTCATGTATAGACATTGTTTAGGTGCTTTATTTCATGTATAGACATTGTTTAGGTACTCTATTTCATGTATAGACATTGTTTAGGTGCTCTGTTTCATGTATAGACATTGTTTAGGTGCTTTATTTCATGTATAGACATTGTTTAGGTGCTCTGTTTCATGTATAGACATTGTTTAGGTGCTTTATTTCATGTATAGACATTGTTTAGGTGCTTTATTTCATGTATAGACATTGTTTAGGTGCTCTGTTTCATGTATAGACATTGTTTAGGTGCTTTATTTCATGTATAGACATTGTTTATGTGCTCTATTTCATGTATAGACATTGTTTAGGTGCTCTGTTTCATGTATAGACATTGTTTAGGTGCTTTATTTCATGTATAGACATTGTTTAGGTGCTTTATTTCATGTATAGACATTGTTTAGGTGCTCTGTTTCATGTATAGACATTGTTTATGTGCTCTATTTCATGTATAGACATTGTTTAGGTGCTTTATTTCATGTATAGACATTGTTTAGGTGCTCTGTTTCATGTATAGACATTGTTTATGTGCTCTATTTCATGTATAGACATTGTTTAGGTGCTTTATTTCATGTATAGACATTGTTTAGGTACTCTATTTCATGTATAGACATTGTTTAGGTGCTCTGTTTCATGTATAGACATTGTTTAGGTGCTTTATTTCATGTATAGACATTGTTTAGGTGCTCTGTTTCATGTATAGACATTGTTTAGGTGCTTTATTTCATGTATAGACATTGTTTAGGTGCTTTATTTCATGTATAGACATTGTTTAGGTGCTTTATTTCATGTATAGACATTGTTTAGGTGCTTTATTTCATGTATAGACATTGTTTAGGTACTCTATTTCATGTATAGACATTGTTTAGGTGCTCTATTTCATGTATAGACATTGTTTAGGTGCTTTATTTCATGTATAGACATTGTTTAGGTACTCTATTTCATGTATAGACATTGTTTAGGTGCTCTGTTTCATGTATAGACATTGTTTAGGTGCTTTATTTCATGTATAGACATTGTTTAGGTGCTCTGTTTCATGTATAGACATTGTTTAGGTGCTTTATTTCATGTATAGACATTGTTTAGGTGCTTTATTTCATGTATAGACATTGTTTAGGTGCTCTGTTTCATGTATAGACATTGTTTAGGTGCTCTGTTTCATGTATAGACATTGTTTAGGTGCTTTATTTCATGTATATATACAAGTAAGAGTTTCAATCTTACACATATATGTAAACACAAAGTATGTAATTTTATATTAGGTATAAAGTTGAACTACAGTATTTTGAGTTTGGAAACACTTGCTTACTTTGGAAAAGAAGTTGTAATAGTAATGAATAGCTTAAACTGTGATAGATATAGTGTGGTCACTAGGGTTTTCTATGGGTATTCCAGTTTACTCTTGTTATCCCAGAACTGAGCATCATGATACAAGTGAAAGAGTCTTGACTGTATAAAATGTCATTAATTGCTCCACTAAATGGTTATTGTTGGTAATACACTTGCAATAATTGATTGAGATACACATTGTTTTTAATGTTATTTAAGTGAACTATTGACCATTAACACCACTACAGTAGCTAAGTTGGTATACTGCTGGCTTCACATGTGGCCCATGGAAGGTCATTTATTTGAACCCATGCCGGGGTCTGACCAATAGTTGAAAAAAGGTAGTGACTGTGTTTTTGTGCAGGAGTACTCATCATTTAGAAATGAAAAATCACAAGGTCCTTTGAAAGAAACCTAGAAACTGATTCCTCGTGTCACTGCTGGTCACTCTCAATATAAATGAGATATTGTTGACTGGGATTTAAAACCACATTCAATCAATCAGTCAATTAATATTGGGCATTATATCAGTAATATTTAATTAAATTCTAATAATGTGACATCACAGTGATTTACAAGTTCCATAAAAATGGAGCCATCTGACACCATATTTATAGCCATACCAATACATGTTAAAATTTGCCAGATGACACCAATACATGCACATTTAAATTTCCATTAAAAATGAATGATAACTATGCATCTTTACATGTTAAGATGTGATCGTTATTTTGACATAAAACTTTGTATAAATAGCCAATCTAAATGTGATGGATTTTAAATTATTGTTCTTTGTTGAACATCATATTATAAATGTTATGTTTTGATATTAAAGGTCTGTAGGAGTTTGAGACTTCATTCACAATTTTCTTAACCTTTAAGGAATTATCCTTGTGTGGTGTTGGAGGTATGTAGGAGGACTTGAAACAGTAATTTTCTCTCCTCTAGTTATTCTTTGTACATGAGAGTAAAGTACTAGTATATGTTTGTTAATTTAAAAAATGTAGGAGGCAACACCTGCCTACAGGGTCTTTATTTTGTTTTCATCAGCAGAAAGGTATTATTACTCTCAAGATATGTATCTTTTTTATTTAAAATTAATTATTAGAGCAAAAAGCATAGAGAAAAATGTCAATCTACCAAATCTAGAGATAAACAACATCATTTGTAGTCCTTGAAATGATTATGGTCACCATTAAATACACTCTAGTAGCTCAGTTGGTAGAGTGCTTTCACTGTAACTAGGAGATTGGAGTTCAATTCCCTGTCTGGTCTAGTCAACAAAAAATGGACAATAGACATTATTCTGACCATTGTAAGCCTGTATCTAGCTAAATGGAATCACGGAATGTAGTGGCACTGTAGCAGTAGTGTTTAAATGAGCCAGTCAAGATTCTTTCACTTATATCAAAGCATGAGTTTTTGGACAATAAAGAAAACAACAAATCAAGCAAACTGACAAACTTCCTAATGCTAGGATCTGTCAGTCTGAGAGTGGAGTTTAAACTTTAGATGCCGAGAGCTAGGAACTGTGATCCATAGCCTAATGTTTTAAACTGCTTTTGGTTTCACAATTTGCATGTTTCCACCTAAAATATGAACTCTGAAATTCATAGTATCTTTGGCCATTAAGGGAATTTGCCCTTCCAATGAAACCTTAAAAATTGATGAACAAAATAAATTTATAGACTAATCCTTCTAGAGAGGTGATGAAAATGTAGTATCTGTATGTTTTGGATAATATGATCCGATTATGTTTGCTACTAGGTAAGAAATCTAGCTTGTATCAGAAGTCTTGTACACCTGACCTATCCAAGGTAATTAATTTTCCCTCTTTTATTTTACAGACCTTTATGAGCAGCTCGTAACCATTATGTGCCAAAGTCTTAGACACCTCAGCCTACACAAGATGGCAGTCAGTATGTCATAGCAGCTATATCAATCAGGAGGACAGACAGCTAGTCATGTCATAGAAGGTGATTTGTTTTCATTAAGTTTTCGCCTTGTCTTTTAATCATTTTGCTGATTCTGATCATCACCGTCTAAATCTTGTCTGATCAGAGGAATGTTTGTTTTCTTCCTCAGTTCCTTCATGCAGGTATTGATTATTTACCTAAAATAAAGCATGGTGATGAAATAGAAGTTACATAGACCACACTCATCACTGATTTTATTGGATTTTACGTTATAAAATGGCTGGAAGCCTCCAATCTTCTGCTCACCATATCAAAATTAAAAGCATTTTGCTGCCATATATTGAATGTCAGCCCATAATTCACTAAGAAACAAAAAGAATAATAGAGCATTATATATTGTAAAACCAAATCCTGCCATGTTTTAATTTTATATCCAATTTATATTCAGATTTAAGTTGCATTAGAAATGCTTTTTAAATACTTCAGTCAACAACATTTGACCTGATTATGAGTGGTTAGGACTGTGGTCTGATATTTCAAAGGTTGCAGATTGAAGCCTGGCTGCTTGGTGTTCTTAAGCCAGATGTATAATTTCAGTTTCTATACATCTGCCAAATAACTAAGTGACTACAGAACCTTGTATAATACTACATAGGTTATTGGTCTTGTACTGTTAGTCTTCACTCACTGAAACTAGGACAAGTACTGGTCTGATCAAACTATAGTCTTAGAGCAAGAACTATTGATCTTAGGAAAAAAGGAATCACAGAGCAACACTAAAACCAATAACATATAGTCAGTCTCGGTCATTTAGACACACAGAATGACATGATTATGTTTACTATATATTGTGATAGATTGATACTGTTCTGATTTGTTTACATTGATCTGGCTAGGACATTAGTTTGACTTTTTGAGCAATCGAGCATTGACATTCAAGTTTCATTTTCAGTCTGACCATAACTTTCCCTACTGTCAAAGTGGAAAGGAGTAATGGTGTTTTATGTCCCAGTCAAAATCAAGGTAGTCAGTTCTGGAATGATGAAGGAAACCGGAGTTAACTGCCAACCTTTGGCAAAGGAACTGACCAACTTTCTCAAAGGATATGTCAGAGTTGATTTCAAACCTAAATCGTGTGAGGCACTGTGATTTGAAAGTTTGAAAGCGAGATGTATTATTTAATATTAGTGAAACTTCAATCATAACTCTAAAAGTGTTTGACTTGAATAATTGAAATTTACACCCTAGTCTAGATCTAGACTGTCAGTTCTTGAAATCAAACAGATGGTGGAGCGACTGACAAACTTTCTCACATTAGAATTTGTCTCGAGTTTGCAAGAGGCACTGTGATCCATAAGATCATGCTTTAGACCACTTGACTACAGAGTCCCCACCAGGAGTTAGGGTTTACAAATTCAAAGCAAAAAGAAATTAAAATAATCACTTCTAGTTATTCAGGGAATTCCAGTTTTACTTTAACAGTAGTTTATAAATTTATTTATTTATTTATTTATTGTTTTCAGATTCAGTACTTAGGACAGGGATTAGATGACAGAAACGATGACATTCCATACTTATATTTGTTATAACTTCCTGCTTCTTGTTGCCTTTTGTATCTCCTTCACATTACAGATAGACCCCTCAATAAAACACAGAGAATGTAAGTAATTTTATGTTATAAATTCAATATCTTTTCTGCTGGTCAGGCATATAAAGACCATGTTAATATACTTATTACAAGACCATTGACTGGAAGAAGGGAGGTAATCTCCTGTAAAGATCTTACAAAAGTTGAGTTATAAAACTACTTACTTTTATACCAATATTGCATATTTGCCTACCCTTGTGAATTTTGTATAAGTTGTACAATTTTAAAGCTGAAATTTTGACCTAAAACTAACGATTAAACAAGAAAATCTGAGAATTTTCTTAAATTGGAGTTAAAACCGTTTTCTAATCTGTGAATATAGTGAAATATAGTGAAATGTCAATTCAATTTGAGCAAAGGGCAATGTTTAAATACTGTCCAAGTGTGCAAGACGGTGATCCATTGTTGTACATTTGTTTAAAATTGGCTTCTTAATGTCATGGTCATGAAAGTGACGATAATCAGAATGTTTATATAGCTGCAAATTAAAACGAAGAAAGGAGCAATAGGATCCATGTTTTGTCAAGTGAAATACAGGAATAAATACTTATAATTGATTTTGCAAAACTTACAATCAAAATTTACCCGATTTACTCCTAGGGGTAGGCAAGTATGCAAGAATGAACAACTGCGTATTTGATTTTCAAATAAGTGTACAGTAAAATCTCATTTTAATGACCAGACACCTCGGTTTTTGCTTATTTTGAAGTCTCAAAATTTATTTCTTCAATGCTAAAATGGTATATAGAGTTTTTGTAGTAGTAGTAGTAGTTAGACCTACAAAGGTACATACCGGTATGACTTGAATAAAGCAGTGGTATAGATCTTAATATTATCTATGTTGTCATTAGGTAAGGTTTCTCAGTAAATCTATCCCTTTTTGTAGAAAACCACAAAAAAAAAAAAAATACAAAACTACAAAACCGATAACAAATAAGAAACAAGAAACACAAACAAATCTTGTGAAAAGAGTCTAATTGTTATGTCAATTCAATTTTGTTCTGACTAACACAAGATGAAGGGATTGTACACTTGTTGGCATCAAGATTTTATATAATTTTATATTGTATAAATCCTGGAGATAGAATGTACTTGTATCTATATATAGAACTACTTTTACAGACTTTTACATCAATGATGGATTACGCCATTCCTAAAATGAACATCAATAAATCTATTTTTGTCTCTCTAACAAATAAGGTTACATGAAACTGTTTCTATATATGGAAAATCGAAGACATATTATTTTATCACTTTATTTTTCTTTTAAGATTATGTAGGTTTAATTGGTTTGTTCAGTGTCAATGTTGTCAAATACTGCCTTTACCTTACCTTCTTCATATTTATGTATATAAACTTTTTTTACATTTCATCATTCTTTGTTTCTTGTAGTTTAAAGACAGTTGGGTTGCCATAGCAACCATTGTTTCTTTAATAAAGCTTCAATGTACTATAATATAAAACACTAGCCCATTATTATTAGTAGTAGTACTACATCATATGGATTGTTCACAGAATTAGTTAAAATTTTGGGGGGGGGAGCTTAATGATTGATTAGTTAGGTCACTTGTATATAAATTTAAGGCTTGACCATGTGCTTTTTGAAAATAACTCATTTTACATAATCTTTTTGGAGGAGTTATTCATTACAAATTTCAACAACATTTTATATTTTAGTTGAAGTAACTTATTTGTTTCTTTTTTTTGTTTGGGTGGAGGGTTGTTATGAGCTGTGTGTGCAGTTGAGCTACACCAGGGATTTATCAGGGTCTTTTGGGAAAAGGCCCCAAACTAAAAATTGGGAAAAACTGTCAACTTTTTGCTCATTTTGGGAAAACTTTGACATCATTTTTGGTGCCATTAATGATTAAATCTAATGCTTTTAGTGTATTGAGTTGATTGAAGATTGAGAAAAGCAGCCACATTTATGACTAGACTTCAGCTATGTATCTGGTACGATTTTCTAATTGGGAATTTTCTCAGCCCATTTTGGGAAAAAATCAATGTTTTTCCATTGGGAATGGGGCTGAATTTCGGCCCTAAATAGGCCCTTGATAAATCCCTGTTAACACTGTTTTAGCTTCTGTCTTAAATGCTTTGAATTGTTTTACATTTCAGTTCAAATACCACCAAAGATAAGTGCTCAGCCAGAACCAAATCCATTTGCCCCGGAGAACAGGAAAGGGGACCGT
Organism: Anadara kagoshimensis; assembly: GCA_021292105.1. NCBI lineage: Eukaryota > Metazoa > Mollusca > Bivalvia > Arcoida > Arcidae > Anadara > Anadara kagoshimensis. The sequence continues at coordinate 64,584,466 of CM037862.1, read as the reverse complement.
GTGCTAATATACTACAAAGCCAAAGAATTAAGGCGGATAGGATGTACAGCCACAGGAAAACCTCAACCATCGTAATTATTGTTTTACCTTTCTTTATTTTTGTCATAATTGTTGCAGTAACCATGGTTACAAATCTCATTTATGTAGTGTTTCATTGACCGGTCCTCTTGTCATATGTAAATCTTCAATCATCTTAAACATTTTGTTACAGCCATTTACAAAAGAAGATTTTCACTCCTTTTTGAACAACTCTAGGCCATTTATGTATTCAAGTTATCAAGATTCCTAAATACTGAGACTTGATGTCACAATAGTGCTATTTTGTTGAAAATCTGGAATTTTGTAATTTTGTGTTGGGTTTGCTGAACAAATATGGCTGAAAATGTGATATGTTTATGGTATAATTATCCAAACAAAATTTTCCTATTTCAACTAGAAATGGTCACATTTTTCCAATATTGCATACTGAAAGTAGTTTCTTCATGTGCGCAGCCAAAACCATGTACACATCACTCACTGGTAGTATATTTGTTACACTAATTCATCAACATACCCATTATATAGTTCTTAACACATCAACTATCAACTTACCATAAACAATGTAATGCTTTTTCAAAAATGTAATGTTTATTTATAAATTATCTTCTTTTTTCAGATTTATGTGGAAAAAAGATGGCCAACCTTTAGATATTGTACCAGGCAAAAATTCAAAAATCACAATGGAACAAGGTGTAGGGACGCTAATATTCTTAAACATGACTGAAACAGATGCTGGTGTATATCAATGTGTAGCTACAAACGCTCGTGGAGCAGCCTTGTCATTAAAAGCCGAGCTGATATTTTCTGTTCATCCTACATTTAGTACAGTTATACAACCTAAACTTGTTACTTCATTCTATGGAAATAGTGCCACGTTAAAGTGTCAGCCGCCATTAAGCATTCCTAAATCAAATGTGTTTTGGACCAATAGCAGTGGAGATATATTTTCTAGAGTTGTAATGTCAAAAAGAGTCATGTTGGATTACACTGGTAAGTTATTTATTTATCTAACAAGTAGGGGTGAGCGGTATTACGGGTATACTGCAGGACCAGTACAATATACTGGTACACAAAATTAAAAAATGGATATACCGCAGAAATGGAAATAAATCACTTGTAGCTTTGTTCTTGATCACCACCTTGTTTGCCTATCGTACCGTCTTTATCTTTTCTGTGTTTATCATAAATGTTGAATATTCAATGAAGGCCATCTGAGACACAAGATTACACTGCTCTATATACAGTTAACAGAATTTACAGACAATGCCCCTCAAGCAACATTTACTTCTGTATTTATATACAAGTAATAATACATTACAATAACATTGGAATACCAGAATTTCAAGGCTTTTGTAACTTTGCAATATATTGCAATACGATTTTAGAAATATTACAACATATTGTAATAAATCTTTTTTCCAGATACCCACTCATACAACCAATGGGGCCATGTTGGACAGAGAGCTACCTTGATTTACTGCTGGGCTGAGGAATATAAATGTGTTATGGTTATGACATGTATAAACATCTTGTATTTTTCTGGTTTTAGGGAGTCTACATTTTGCGAATGTTATTAAGAAGGACGAGAACCAAGGAAAAAGTTACATATGTAACACATACCATGAAATAATGAGATCTATAAACCAGGGAGAGGACACCCGACTAGAAGTCAAGGGAAGTAAGTGACCTTTGACCTTCATACTCCTCCCTGGCCATAAAACAAATTTGGGTTGAACATGGCTGCACTGTGGTTCCATCATCTTTACAGTTTTCGTTAGCTTTATTTAGTATTTGATTTAATTCTTATTTAATATCTTCAATGTTTTCATTTTAATTTTCTTTTTTCTTCTTTGTCAGTTTGTGATACTTTCGGTCATTATTTTTCTTTGGTTTATTTAACTCACATTATTTTTCTTTTACTTTTTTATTTGTAGCTAGATATTTCAATATTGTACGGTAATTCATTTATTTTGAGTTTTTTTATTTCCATGTATTTCATTTCTTAAAAAACAACTTGGGTATTTTTGTGAGGCTTGATATTTTAATTTTGCGTCTGTCTGTCTGACTGTCTGTGATTTCATAAATATTATTTACTATACAGATACTGATTCTGAAGGTGAGTGCAGCTGTACTGATTCTAATGTTCAATGTGTTAGCTTTGGATTAAAAAGCTCTGTTGCTTTATATTATGCTTAATATTTATATTTAGATAAAATTGTAATTTTCACATTTTTGGGGATATTTTTATTATCGTTATTTTTGTTTTGGTTTGTTGAAGTAGTATTATTCCTTTTTGTTTTAATTTTTAATTTTTATTTTTATTTTGTTTTTTTATTTTATTTATTTCATAATTATTTTATTTATTTATTATTTTAACAATATTTTTTATGTGTTATTTCACTGAAATTTATAAAAAAAAAAAAAAAGTTGAAAAAAGAGTTTCCAAAAGATTTGTTGAATCATGCATGAATTACCTCCCTTCTTATCAAGTTGTGTAACTGGCCTGGAAAGGGGTCTGTTTTAGTATCTAACATGTAAAAGGAACGTTAATATAAGTAGACGCAATATTAATACTTTTCTTCTTATAGTACAGTAGATTACATTATAATGGGATTTATATATTTACCACATGGTTTGATAACCATTAACTTTAGGGGGTTGGTCGGTGGTCAATTTGTTTAAAGCATGTGACACTCTATGTTCGAATCCCATTATGGTAGATCTTAACTCAAATTAGTTTTTTAAAGCATCTTGAGAAAACCACCAAGGTTTTCTCAAGATGCTTTAAAAAACTAATTTGAGTTAAGATCTACCATAATTTAACTTGCTAAACTGACAAACTTTCTTACACCAGAATATGCCAAAGGAGGATTTGAAGCTTGATTGTGGTACAAGGTCACATGCTCAATCCATACTTTAGACCACATGGCCACTGTAACCCTTATTTCAACACAAATGTTTTGGAGTATAACATGTGGTACATATGTGAAGCCCATGATTTATTTTTAGTTTAGTTTTACAGTTTTATACATAGTTTAGATATGACTCAAGTTTTACTACAGTTGTAAAGACAAAATTTGTACCAAACAAATAACTGTAGAAATACTTACATAAATGTGCCAATATTTTAGGCTTTTTAGAAAGAAAATTAATTGCTTATTAGTGCAGAGAATAAGAGTTTAGTAAAGAGTATTCAATTTCTGTCAAGTAAAATTGAGTCATTAGTTAGATGCCAGGGTGTGCTAGAACTGTTGCTTACTAAAAGTTAAGTGTTGTTGACAAAATGCTGAACTGATGCTGACATAATGCTGAACTGTCGCTGATATAACACTGAACTATTGTTGATGTAACACTGAGCTGTCATTGAACTAACACTGAACTGATGCTGACGTAGCACTGAAATTTTGGTGACCTAACATTAAACTGTCATTGATGTAACACTGATAATTGAAATATTGTCAAATCTGTACACTGGTGAACCCCATTAACAATGCTGATGAATCAAACTAGGTTTTGTTTAGTTTTATTTTTGCTACTTCAGTCTTGCTTACTTCGTGATCAACAGATCTAGCACTTCCTATTATTACTTTTGCCTTCCCTTATTTAGATTATATAGTGTAAAGCATTTTATCTTCATGATACATTACATTTTCCACACTTAGTTATTCACTAAGCAGCACGCTAATAAAAAACCTGACGGCACATTGCCTCAAGAGTACTGCAGCAGTAGTAAAAATTTCTGCCACTTCACCTATAGCTGGTAATATCCTAATATAAGTGAAATATATTCTTGGCTTCAAGTGCACTATAAACATAAAACCTGGCACTTTACCTATATAGCTGGAGACATCCTGATATAAGTGAAATATTCTTGACTGCAACATAAAACCCCATTCAACCAATCAATTAATCACAAGACCTAAAAATGTTGAAATTTAGATTGGACATTTTCATTAACCATAGGATGGCAAAATATTGATCAGATTTAATGCAAATACTTGTACCGTGGTTCTCAAAAAAATTATTTAACTTTTCACAAAAATTTGCCTTGATTAATTTCTGTTACTGACTAACGTATTGATCTAGTGAAGATAAAGTGCTTTACAATTATAGTGCTTACTTATTATGTTTTGGTGATGGAATTTAGGCTAGAGAGATAACTGGATTTAAGGCCAGTCACTATACCCTAACTGTCTTAACTTGTATGCACAGTAAAACTTTGTTATAATGCTCCTTGATAACTTTGCAACCTTGGTTATCACCAAACTATTTTGAAGTGAAAAAAAATCCAATTTATTTAAAAGCATCCCTCGATTTACACCAAACCCCTTTATAATGCCAACATTTCACTGAACAAATAGTGGGAGTAAATCGATGTTTTACTGTAAATAATATCAATTAAATTATGGATTCTAGAGCCATAACTATATTTAGACTGATCTTGTTGATTAAAAAAGTATAAAAGGTGTAGGGAGTGACCTTAAATTCATATAGTATATATACATCACTTACAAAGCTGTGTGTAATTTTACTTCTGTTTAAGTTGGTTTGAAATTATTGTAAAGAATAACAATACATTTTATTTTTTGTGGAAATTTTTTTTTTAAATTTAATGGATTTATAATTTTTTAACCTAAAAGTTTAGATAAAGCTTTAGTCTCATATAACCCAATCAATCTCATTCAGCTAAGAGTTCACGATTCCAGTTAGATGCAAGTCCAGTGCATTGCTTAATTAACACACACAAACTTTTTTGACATTTTGAATATTTAACCAATTAAGATTTTTGTCAAGTTTTTGTACTTAGTTAGGCAATTTGAACAACTAGTTTATATGTTGATTAGAAGTGTCAATTTTTTATAATATCAATTATCAATTTACAATTTCGCAAATTGTCCAAAAAATTGATGTCAGATTGGTACAGGATGAGAAAAATATATCATCACATCCAATAGGAGTTGTTGCTATCAGATAGTGGCTCTTAAAAAATCAGGAAATTGAATGCCTCCACAAACCCTTCTACCAGGAAAGCATGGGCATGGACCACCTCAAATCTCCCACAACACCAAACACCTCAATATTTTTATTCAGAAATATCTTAAGTTCTTTGTTATATTACTAATCATTATGCGTCACTTCTACCCAAAAATATTGTAATTAATTTGCTGTATTGGTAATAATAACTTCTCTTTCAACCCCTAAACCCCTAAATAATATTGTATCAGTTTATTAATAGATCTACTACTCCCACATGGTTTATTCTGTTTTCTTTGTTGTTTGTAGGTGAGATGATGAAGAAGCCAGTCAATGAATTATGGAAATCTAACACTGATGTATTAGGACTGACAGGGGAAACTGTAAAGTTTATGTGTATATTCTCTGGAAAGTAAGTCCATACATGAATTAGATCTTTTAGATGTGGGAGGTTAAGGTTAGAACCCAGTCTGGGTCTAATACTTGACTAACACTAATGTATTAGGTCTGACAGGGGAAACTGTAAAGTTTATGTGTATATATTCTCTGGAAAGTAAGTCCACAAATGCGTTAAATCTTTTAGGTGTATAAGGGGTTGGGAACTTGGGGTTGAAACCCTGGCTGGATCTACTACTTGACTAACACTGATGTATTAGGACTGACAGGGGAAACTGTAAAGTTCATGTCTATATTCTCTGGAAAGTAAGTCCACAAATGCATTAAATCTTTTAGGTGTATAAGGGGTTAGGAACTTGGGGTTGGAACCCTGGCTGGGTCTACTACTTGACTAACACTGATGTATTAGGTCTGACAGGAGAAACTGTAAAGTTCATGTCTATATTCTCTGGAAAGTGAGTAAATACATGTATTAGATCCGTTAGATGTAGGGGTCGGGGTTCATACCCTTGTCAGGTCTAAGACTCAAAGGTAAATTGACTTTTCTTTCACCAAGCACTCCATATTTAGAAATGAAAGTCACTGCATCCTTCTGAAGAGACCTTAACAACCCTGTGTTATGAAAGGCTTAACATGCTAAAGGGCCTTCCTTCACATTGCCCTGATTGCACTGCAAATGTAAAACGTTCTGCCAATTCACCTATAATTGTTGACTTCTCAATATAAGTGAAATATTCTTGACTGCAAGATAAAATCCCATTCAATTAATCAATGTTTACTTGATGTGTATCAGTGATGTTATTTTTGGAAGGCCTTGTCTAGTGTCACTAAAGTTTACTTTCTTTTTGTCTGAAGGGTCGATTGCATGGCAATGTCAAAATCTAATAGTTGTACAGGTACATTCATATCGGCTCAAAATCAAAAGCTGAACCTAAAATTGACCCTGGAAGCTAGGACAGACATCTTAATTCTGTGAAGTAATTTTGGATTGGTAGCTACAATATTTTATATTTTTTATGTTTTCAGTCCAACACCTACAATAAAATGGAAGCGATTGGGTAAAGCCATGGATGTAAGTCGTATGAATGTTAGTTCTACAGGACATGAGTTGGTTATAACAAACGTAAAGCAATCGGACGCTAGCCAGTACCAGTGTGAGGGTAGTAATGAAGTTACAATACCAGGCAATATTAGGAGAATAACATTTACACTCAGAGTTGAAGGTATAATATATAACATTTGATACATAAATACTGTAAACGTTGGTTTTTTTGTGAGTGGAAATTTTCATGAAATAGTATGGTATTTTGCGAGGGGGTAATTTTCCATGATTTTACCCAATTTTGTGTTGATAACAATGTCTTGATGTCTTGTCTTAATTCTCGAAGGGGGGGGGGGGATTTTCAGGATTGTTTTACCATTGGCAAAAATTTCCACCAAGCAAAAATAACCATGTTTACAGTATTTAAATGAATGTATATAATATATATGTTTAAATAAATGGTTTTCAAACGAAGTTAAAGCTGTTTAACAATATGAATTAAACAACATGCATGCTGGACTAGCTTTATATATTTGAGGATATTAATCAAGTCCCATATCATGTGCCTGGCAATGATAGAATAATAACATGGTTTACACATTTACTTTGAAAGTATAATTATTACATTAATTATTACATTACATTATTATTGTAGTATTACATTGTAAGCTTGTATTGCCAGTATAAAATTGGACCACCATGAAAATGAATAATTTGACTTCAGCATTGCTATTACATGTAATTGTGATATTGTTTTACAGTTAAGCTGGACAATTCCTCTGGTTTCATGACATCATTTTATTATATGTACTAATTTATGATATTGTTTTGCATATAAGCCAAGGCATTTCCTCTTATTCATGGCATTGTGTTATTACATGTACTGATTTTGTTGTTTTACAGCTAAACCAAGTTGGACACTCCCCCCTACAGATCAGACTGTTGGTATCAATGAGAATGCCGAGTTCCGTTGTAAAGCTGTAGGTACGCCTGAACCCACGGTGGAATGGTTCATTAATGGAAAAAGAATAGCAGGTATGATAGAAACAGTTTAATATAAATGAAATTAATGCAATTAAATTTTCTTTTTTGTTATAGAATTATGAAGGAATTAGGTCATTTAGCATACTGAACAATTCGCATATACATGTAATTCAATTTGTATAATTGTTTAAACAATAAATCAACAATTTAAACAATAAAACAGCCATTGGATGTAAAATAATAGCATTGCTATGGCAAAGGAGGTTCAAATATGTATATGTGTTGTCCATAATAAGATGATGTCGATCCATTCATGCAAAGATCTGACCATTCCAAATGCTATAAACAAAGGAGAATTGAATTATTAATTAATTAAGGGCCTTCAAATGATTATTTTCCTTCTTTCTTGTACTGAAACAGAATGTTTTATTTTCATTTGCATACCTCACTGCATGCATTAGCAAGGTTGTTTTTTTATACTACCTGTTTTCAATGATAAGTGTGTCCACTGGTTGTTTTCACCTTTGAGAAGAGATAAAAAAAATCAAACTCTACACAGTTCTTAAATACTATAAAACACCAGTTCTCACCACATAACAATTTTGTTTGTAGTAAGGAAACAAACAAAGTGTCGAGGGAGGAGAGAATTGATTTATATTTTTTATGTGCATAGATTCGTTAGTTCACTATCTCATTTTGATGTTCTATATTTTACACTATGTATAAAATCTCAGTCAACATTTTATGATGGAACATTCTACAATTTCTACTGTGTCTGTTCAAATTTGGGAGCTTAGTAATAGGTGATCTCAATATGTGTTTATCTTTTTTTTAAAACCAGTACATGTCAAAAGTTGGGGAGTTTTATAATCAGTGGCCTCAATATGTCTTCTGTTCTTGTTTTCATTTTTTCCTTAACACATGTTGTCATGGTTGTTTCAGCTATTGGAACTTTACATGTTTTTAAGCTGAACATTTTTACATTGTAGATGTGATGAATGAGAGAAGGTCATTGAATGCTAATACAGGAGTACTCAAGTTTACTGGTGTCACTAAGGAGGATTCACAAGTCATACAGTGTTTAGCTACAAACAAACATGGTTCACTGTGGGCAAATATGTATCTAAATGTTATAGGTAAGTTATATGAAATCAGGTGTAAATTTTTGCGGTTCTTAGAAGAAATATCACTTAGTGGAAACGTAAATTTGTGGTTTTGAGGTTTCTGTTTTATGTAAGTTTGTTATAAGTTTGTGGAATAAGGGTGTAAGTCGATTAGCTTCGAAGGTAAATTTACCTTAGTCACGGTTTCATGTGAATTGGAATATAATTTATAGCCTACTAAAAAGTACTATATGTGCTTTAAGTTTTCTTGTCAAAAAATAACAACATTCGTCTCTGAAGATTCTGCAAACACTTAGACAATGTTAGATCAAATTAGATATTTATGTTGATGCTACATGACCAAAACTTTTTGAAGTGTTCACAGAAACTATGGGGAGATTATAACAGGGATGAAGATTAGCAGGGGCCCAGTAGCCCATGGATACTAAAAATCAGTCTGGACCCCTTAATGTTTACACATTTTAGCTATTTATTACTATTACAACTTCTTTTATGAAGTAAGCTGGGCCCCTAACTCAAAATAGTTGAGCTTCATCCTTGTTATAATAGTAATATTGTCCTTTGGCAAGGAAACTTAATGCAAATAAACATCTTCTATAAGCTATATGTAATTTTCAAATTCATGTGCTGTCATGTAAAACTAAGGTCCATTTACCTTCGAAACAAGAGCGTTTGTGTTATCAACATAGTCACATGATTGTCACCTGCATATATTGTCTGTTGAACCTCTGCAGGAGATATTGGACATATCCTCATGTGAGCTTCAAGGCCCTTTGACATCTTGTTTGTTTTTGTTTTTCAGCTCTAGTTCCACAAATCAAGCCACTTCCTGAAGACACTAAAGTAGCCATAGGTTACTCTAAAACGTTGACATGTAACAATAATGGAAAACCAACACCACAGTTAGCCTGGTATAAAGGAGAACAAGAACAGCCTCTGTCTGGTAGCAGATATACGTTTACACAAGACTCTATAACTATACTGGTAAGTACTGAGTGAATAAATCTATCTGAAGTTGTTAAATGAAATATATGTACTGTAAATCACGGGTTCAAATTTTTGTGGTGTATAATTTCTTACCTTTTCACAGGGTGTAATATTCACAGATTTATGAAACTTGCTACAAGATCAAGAATCTATATTATTTTATTATACATGGTACACATTTTCAAGGAAATGTTTCAGTCATGAAATAAGCGAAAATTTGTACACTGCAAATAAAACTTAACTTACAGTAGCCATGGGCAACTAGTTTTATCCAACACCATAAGTTGTCATTTTTACCCACCTTCCTAATCCCCTTCCTGCTGGAGCACACATAAGAGATCAATAACCTACAGCTGGTGACATTTCAATATAAGTTACCGTAAATTAAAAAAAATGTTTTATTTTATAATAGATAGATATATATAGAGAGATATAAAATGAATGAGTACAGGTGAAGTTTGAACTTGAATGTTGTCTTGAATCCAGCAATTTTGGTTTTGATTTACAGGCTATTATTTTTTATTTATTTATTTATAATTATTTTTTATATTTATCTGTTTACATTTTCTTTAGAATGTTACTGATTATGATGAAGGAACATACAGATGTACAGCTAAAAACAGCGAGGGAGATGTTTCTGCTCAGAGTAAATTGTATGTCCGTGGTAAGTATTTTCATTGTCAATACCAATAAAGTCTTAAATAAATACAAAATTTGTGGTTAAAGATTCAATAAATTGTGTGCTCAAAACTTTACTCATCTCTCTCTCTCTCTCTCTCTCTCTCACACACACACAAAAAATAAAGAATAAGAAAATTGAAAAAAAAAATCTGCATTCAATTGCACAACCCTTGTATTTGTTTAAGGAGGTGGGGTTATTAATAATATTCGCATCAACTTACATTAGCTTATTAACCAAGAATTTAGATTCACTGGAATTAAAATTGATCATTTCCCTGCAAAGACAAAAAATGGAAACAGGAAAGAATTGAATAATACAACAAAGTAGTAAATTTTCAAACATGAGGATTTCTTATCATACAGTAAACCAGTAAATTGATATTTTTGCTTTTTCAGTAAATTTTTGTTAATTTTAGTTTTATCATTTTTCAGCTAAGACCTCCATTTTAACGGGTCCCAGATCAAAAAAGATCCGACACGGAAGTACAGTTAAGTTCCAGTGTGCTGCTGTAACTGACCCACAAGAACAGCAACATCTGACAGTAAAATGGATGAAAAGAGTTGGAGATACGGAAGAACCTGTAGATCTGAGTGATCCAGCCATTTCTGTCAATGACGAGAACGAGTTGACGATAACTAGCACCTCTAGTAAACACTCAGGAAGATACATCTGTGTAGCATCAAACAATATAGACTCTGATAAACGTGCTGCACGGCTAAGAGTAGAAGGTAATTTGTGTAATGCTGGCTTAAGTTTCCCCATTTCATCAATATGTTCAGTGTCCATCCAAAGTCGAGATCTTCATAATCATCTTAATATATGCTTATTATACTCCTCGCAAACTTAGTTTGAGGGGGTTATTTATGAATAATCATGTCTGTATGTCAATCCATGTGTCTGTCTGTCCATTTAAAATTGTGTCTGCTCCATAATCTTCACAACTATTGATAGATTTTAATCAAACTTGACACAAATAGAAACCAACATGAAATTAAGTTGGGTGTACCACATTTTGGTGTGTAGGTCAAAGGTCAAGGTTACAAGGTCAACTCTTACTAAGGGGGAAGGGTTGATTGGCTCTCAAAAGACAGTTCTAGTCTTGTTTTCATATGCCATTTGTTTGTTGTTTGCTGTTTTTCAGCTAATTTCTACATTTTATTTGATATATTTGTGAATTAATGCCAGTAAAAATGAATATAAAAAGTCCTGATTTACAACATTAAGTCATTTCAGGTATAGAATAGATTCTTCTCACACATGAGACATGGAAATACTAGGTTTTTACCCATGTGAGATATTCCTGTCTCACCCTACGGATGAGATCACTTTTCTCTACCAACAATTTCTCAACATTACAATCACTTACACAGGCTTAATTAATGATGTCATAATCTTTTTTATGTAAGAACATCGTTTTCAGATGGCACGTATGGTGACATGAAAACTGAATATTTAATGTAAATATTTGTTTACAAATCATGTTTTTATGTTGCAATTGTGTAAGAAAAAGAATCCTACACCAGTAACAGTGTAAGACAGAGATATCTCAAACTCGGATGAATATTTTAAATGTCCAGAACTCCCTTAAGCTTGTTCTAGACAGGAAAATATTCATCCTCGTTTGAGATTAATAGAATCTTACACCTGTAACAGGGTAAAACAGAGATATCTCAAACGAGGATGAATATTTTCTTGTCAAGAACGAGCTTTAGCGAGTTCTGGACATTGAAAATATTCATCCGAGTTTGAGATATCTCTGTCTTACCCTGTTACTGGTGTAGGATTCTTTTTCTCACACATTTGCAACATAAAACATGAATAATAAACATAAAATGTAAAGTTTTCATGTCACCATCTGTGCCTGCTGAAAATGACGTAATCAATTTTTGTTGACGTTCTCACGTAAAATGATTGTGACGTCATCAATTAAGCGTGTGTAAGTGATTGTGACGTTGAGAAATTGTTGGTTGACTTCGGAACTTTGCTCAACGATAAATCCAGAATAATTTGATTAAACAAGTTTTTTAACAAATAAATTAAATTAAATATTTATATTACCATATGTCCTAAATATAATTCAATTTAAACAGGTATTTTTATTGACTAGGTTCCACTGTTGTTCTGGTTTATAAATACAGGTTTTCTGTTTATCCAAGGTTCATTCTACACAAATACCAATGTACCTTAGCTTTATGAGGACTTGCCACAGAACACTTAATTTGAATGTTGTTCATTTCTTCTTATATTGTACATTCCAGCCCCACCTGATCCACCTGTTAATGCCAAGGTTCCATATTGTCCCGGAGACTCGGCAACCATCACATGGGAGCAGGAAGCAACAATTTCTTTAATCAAACACTACATTATCAACTTTAAAACTTCATTTGATATTGAACCCATATGGAGATTTCTACTACAGACAAATAATAATGCTACAACAGTGACAACAAAGTTATCTCCCTGGGTTAATTATACATTCCAAGTCATCGCTGAGAATGATTTAGGAAAAAGTGATCCATCGGATGATGCTCAACCCGTCTGCACAACAAGTCCACAGATTCCAGACAAGCACCCCTCGGGAGTTAAAACGTTGGATGATACGACAGGATATTTGGTCGTCACCTGGGATGTAAGTGATGTCTTTCAATTGACATATCGCTGGCTATGCCTTTTATGTTCCGACACAATTCAAAAGAGGTATTAAAAAGACCCATCTAGAATTACTTTATTACAATTTATATTAGAGCTTAAGTAATGAAAAAGAACAGATTATGAATTATAAAATGTCATAAGTATTGAGAACAATGTGTTTGTTTAGTTTTGGTATTGTTTTTTTAAAGCAGAATGTTAACAAAGTTCAGCTTCATTGGGATCAGGCACTTTATGATAGAAAAATAATACACACCCATTCGGCCTAATATGACTAAAATGAAAGACATTCAAATTATTTGTCACCAGTTTCATACTTTATTCTCTGTGAAAGACAACTGACACCATTTTCCACAAAAGTCATTTACAATCTAGAAATTGGGATTTAAAATCAAAGCTTTGATTGTAAAATGCTTCTTGAATGCAAGTTTACATTTTATTTCACAGAGAATGGAAAAAATGGAACATAATGGACCAAATTTCCATTATGTTGTGTTAGTGAGGAAGAAAAATGGAGGAGTGTTTCAGCCGCCTACACAATCACAGATTGGGATGACACTAGAAAAGAAATCCCGGTAGACAATATATATGAGGAGTACGAGATTGTTGTCAAAGCCAAAACGCCAGAGGGGAACCTTTAGCTGATTCTACACATTTATAGGATTCTCAGGCAAAGCAGGTAAGTCGCTGTAATAGGAAGTGAAACAGGGAGTGTGCCCTTAATAGTTGTCAAATCAATGGACAACCTTCAGCTTAGACTAGCAGAATACTCTTACTTCTGAGATACCCTTAATGGTTGTCAAATCATGGACAACCTTCAGCTTAGACTAGCAGAATACTCTTCTTCTGAGATACCCTTAATGGTTGTCAAATCATGGACAACCTTCAGCTTAGACTAGCAGAATACTCTTCCTTCTGAGTTACCCTTAATGGTTGTCAAATCATGGACAACCTTCTGCTTAGACTAGCAGAATACTCTTCCTTCTGAGTTACCCTTAATGGTTGTCAAATCATGGACAACCTTCAGCTTAGACTAGCAGAATACTCTTCCTTCTGAGTTACCCTTAATGGTTGTCAAATCATGGACAACCTTCTGCTTAGACTAGCAGAATACTCTTCCTTCTGAGATACCCATTAATGTAAAGGTTTTTTTTTTTGAAATCTTTGATTTTGCAGCAAGATATGGATTTGTATTCATCAGTTTAACGTCAAAGAACAGACATTGTTACTCTGTTTTGTTCTTTTCTAGATTTCCAACCTTGATGGGTTCACCCATTTAGAAATTTGAAAACAATTGTGTTGATACGAGTATGTATATTGTAGAAGATTGTTAACTTATGATGTACATATGTTATGATTGTATAACTTATTATCCCCAGCCTTTCAAGTTTTCGTTTTTCCTTTCTGTCCATCCAAAATTCTTGTCTGCACAAATTCTCCAAAACTTTGAAGAACTTTGTCATGAAACTTGGTGCAAAGCGCAATATTGATTGGAGATGGGAATATTGTTAATCTAAATTGGTTTCCTTATTTCCTAGGAGTTATTGCCCTTTGAATATAAAAAAAATCACAAAAAATAACCTGCTGTCTGCTTGTTATGTATGAGTTAAGTATGAATTACCACTGTATTTTACTTCCAGAACCTCTTGTTGTACCACAGAATTTTGAACATGTAACAAAAGACTTTTCCTATAAAACTGCTACATTCCAGTGGGATAGAGTTGATGAGGATAATGTTGATCTCATTAGAGGAAGGTTTAGAGGATACGAGGTTAGTAAATAACTGTTAAAATTAAATAAAAATGCTTTGTCTAAATGAAAACAATATTCTATAGTTATTTGTTTTGAATATGTCATTCATTTCAAGTACTTTATAAGATACAACAATCGCAAGGAAAACATATTTATGATTTTTACTGTGACCATTGTACCATGAATGTATCTTCTTAGCGAAAAGTTCTTAATTTTCTTGTTAATCTTAACATACAGTCAGAACTGGAACCGTGAAAATTTCTTAACATAAAATAGCTTAGACGATCATAACTGGGAAAAATTTCCTACCACTAATGTTTCTTTTTATACAATATAATTAAATGGCTCTGTATGTTGATATAATCAAATATGTTGCTGTATACAGTAAAAACTGCCATAGCGGTCACCTGGAATAAACGGTCACCTGCCGATAGCGGCCAGGTTGCATCCCGCCCAATGAATTTTACTATATATTTCACCTGAAATAAGCGGTCACCTGTGTAAAGCGGTCAGCGGCCACTAATTTTGTGATTGGCAGCAAGGAAGAGCCTGGATTAGACGGTCATTTTGCATGATATGATTTATGTTGACAAATATATACCGTAATCCTTGCATATTATAAGATGGGTTTTTTTACCTAAAAATTTATTTTTGAGATGGGGTATGTCCACATGTGATCGCCAATGCCGTCATCTTTGATTTTGTATTGCAGTTTCATAACGGTTGATATATACTACAGATCACAAACCGAAAAGAAACGTAAAGGCTTTTAAATTATTGTAATTTTGTGTTTTTGTTGATTTTTTTAATAAAATTAAGTTTTAATGAATAATAAAAAAGAAAAACAAAAATAACGGTAAGTACAAAAATCAAAAAGGTGGTAAAACATTTTATTCTTTTCGTTTTTTCTTTCACAACTATCTAGAAAATACATGTACCCAAATTTGTCTTTTGAATGTAAAGGGCCATTAGTGTCTTGTTGTAAGGAACCCTGTCTTCAACAGCTGATTGAGTAAACAAGGCAGCATGTTTTTTTTTCAAAAAAAAAAAAAAAAGAAAAAAAAAGGTCTATGCTTTTATTTAATTTATAATAATAACGGAGTACCTGATACGCCTTCTACAAATAGGAAAAGTCTATAGGGTTTCCGAGGATGAGTAGTTCTTCCATTAGTTTTTTTTTTACGTTTTTGATTCATTCCTATCCATACATAAATCATTACGGTAACAACTGATCATCAGACGAAAAATTGGTGGAAAATTTACGGTCCGATCGGTAGCTTCAAATATCGTTAAAGGTATGGTCTTGATTGAAAATTATGGTCGTCTTATAGGTGTGGGATAGCCTGAAATCTCCAAAATAACAGGAAAATCCCATCCCCGTCTTACAGGCGGAGTAGCCTTATAGTCGGGGATTTACGGATATGTACGGACATGTATGTATATAAGATATGAAATATATGTAATATAGATAAATAATGTATAAAACTACATAAATTTGTTCGTTTTTCTTCATATATGTCTGGAAAACAACCTGGTTTTAAAAGCCACCTGTCTTAAGCAGCCACTTTTGTCCTGTTCCATCAGTGGCCTCTTAAAACAGGTTTTACTGTAGTTGTTTAATTCTGCGGGGATAAAATTTCGCTGTTCAGACAGTGGAACTTATTCACGGGTATAAAAGTTTGCAGTGCATTGGCCAGTGTTAACAATTTTCTTTATGGATTATCTCAGTCTACATGTTATTTACTATTTGAAAATATTCAATATGTATTTAATTTTTCGCCATTAAACCAGACCGCGAATATAGCAAAATTAAATTCCCAGTGAATAAAAGTAACTATACAGTCAATAAATTCCAACAAGGCTTGGTAAGATATGAACACATTTTAAACTTTTCCTGTACTTTCTGTTATTATGTAGATACGATATTGGAAGAAAGACAATCCTGACAAAGTTAAAGGAATTTTAATTGATCAGAGTCATATAGGCAGGACAAAAAGAGCGGTTCCTAAGAAAGCCACAGCAGTGGTGTCAAATTTACCACCATTCTCAGACCTACAGTTAGATGTTGTTGTCCGGAATGATCACTTTACATCTAACGGTAGTAATGTAATTGACCTCACAACACCACAAGGAGGTTAGTTTTGGGATATACTATGGTGTAGTCATTGGTACAAGACTGGGGCCTCTATTTGTTTAATTTAGGGCTTATAATTGACCCATTTCCAAGACCCCAGAAAGTATACATTGTATATTTTGCCCAAAAAATGTTTGAGAATTTTTCCTTTTCATACATGTGACAGATTTAATATGCGATATTTAAAAATGGTGACATTAATATCATTTGGAGATGAATATAACATTTTTATGTAAAATTGGTGGCATTAATATCATTTGGAGATGAATATAACATTTTTCTATGAAAAATTGGTGGCATTAATATCATTGGAGATGAATATAACATTTTTATTATACTGATGTTTTAAAATAAAATTCATCAAGTTGTGTTATAATGTTGAAATATAGCTTTTTAAAAAAAGAAAAGTTCATCAGTATAACCCTCACTAACTGCATTTCTGGATTGAAGGTTGATCACGATCATCTTCAAAACCATATGATAAAAAAGCTGTTCTATGTTTCAAAGTCACAAGGTTGGATCATGGATGAAATGCTAATACTGGTAATGCCATAATACATGTACTATTATAAATCTTTTGATTGATGAGATATATCATATTTTATTTGTTTCAGTACCTGGTCCAGTAGAAAACCTGAGGGCTTTAGGTCGTAGTGCAGTTCACATAACACTGAGATGGGAAAAACCTATCATTTCTAATGGTATCATAATCCGTTATGATATCGGGTTTGAGAAAGGTAAATTTATCTTACATATATTTGTAGAATTGAAGTAGAAAATTGACATCTATATAGTCAATAAATTTAAATGTTTTGTCCATCCTTCCTTCTGTCAGTTACAGCTCTGGAATAATTCCTATAAAATATGAATCACAATTTAACAAAACAAGCTGCAAAGCTTCAACAGAGACAGAAAATGTGCTTATTACTAGCCTTAGTTTGTTTGCCTATAATTGGAGTTATGGCCCTTTGGTATTTAGCTTACACTTGTGGATCACAGGACCCTCACTGCCTAGGTTCAAGTCACACTTGCAGATCCTGGTGTGAAAAAGTTATTACTTTGTCTTGGTCCGTGGGTTTTCTCCAGACATTCAGTTTTCCTTCACTATCCCTGAACTGGCCACTTTGACATAAGTGAAAGAATCTTGATTAGGGTGTAAAACACCATTTCTAAACTCATTTCCACTATACAATATATTTGATCAATTTTAGTGGAAGGCTTGGATATTAGTCCTGATATAAGGATGGACAGATCTGTTAATGTGGACCCAGACAGTACACAGACCCGATTTAATGATTTTATTGATGGACTAGAGCCGAGGACTGGATACAGGATTCATGTCTGGGCTGTAACTGAAGCTGGTAAAGGAAAGGATATGTTTATTGATGTTAAAACCATGGCACCTGGAGGTAAGATGATAAATAAAAGTGAAATCAGGCATGTTCGAGATGGGTGTTTGCCAACCACTATGTTCGCAATGGTCTCTAGGAATACCTGAATGGACAGGTATGTGATTACTGAATCATTGTCAGATTGGCCCTTGCTTTAAGCTATAGTAATGGTATTTGTCCAGTATAAGCTGCATTAAAAGTGTACAATTTATACAAATTATAAGTTGAGATTAAACTGTTTCTTTTTCCCAGTTTTTAAAAAAAGATTCTGTAATTATATTTCAGTCAGATCTGGTATTTCTAGTGACCAGTGTGAACATAGAGGCAACCGAACACTAACTTGAACAGGTCTCTGTTAGACCCTATCCTACCAATAATTAACTGCTAAAATAACATGGCATTCCAAACTGCAAAAAAGGAAGTTTTCTATACAAAGAAAATAATTCCCAGCTTTATTGGTTATGTAGTTTGATGATTTGTTTACTTCTAAAAGTTTGTGGCCAAGTTTTAAGGGTGTAAGTCTCAAACCCAAGTATGAAAGGCATTTCACTGCTGTGAGTTGACAGCATGTTCTCTCTCCCTAACACAATCTAACAATGCATACACTTGTGTAGATATTAACCCTTAGCACAATTAACACAGCCCATAGAATTGTGTTGAAATTAACTAACATACTACATATAATCATTGGGAAACGTATCTGTCTGTAATAAGAATGATATGGTATATTGAATAATATGAATTCATTTACTTTTGCTTTATCCAATTTTTGTGCTTCTAAGAAAAATACCATTTTGTGGGTTTATAAATTTGTGGTTTGTGGTTTTCCATTTAGTGTGAGCTTGAAATATTTACTAATTCAATGACATGTAAATTCCTGGATCAGAGTTTCCAGAAGAAAACAGAAAAAAATTGGACACCACAAAATTGATGATTTCACATTATACAACCTATTTAAATAACTGACATTACTAACTTACTAAAACTGATTAATTAACAAGTAAGTTATTTATATATTTTTTAATCAGAATCAATAAATCGAGGTAGGTTAGAGACTCAAACTGTATGAAAATTTGTGCATATCTACAGTAATATTTATTTTTATTTTTCATTTCAATTTATTTAAAGCCGTATAAAAGACATATCATTTTTTTATGCATCATTCTTAATTAAAAAATATTTTTGATAACAAAAACTTTTTTCAGGAAGTTAAGAGGGGGTCATGACCCAATAACTAAACCAGGGGTGGGGGAGGGGTCAAAGTCAGCTTTGCTAATAGTTCTATTTGTTTTTCCTGTCACTTCAGACTTCTATGTCTAAGATTTGACTAGGCCTGGGATTGTACCCCTACCTCGGCCTGGGGTTGTACAACTACCTCAGCCTGGGATTGTACCACTACCTCGGCCTGGGGTTGTACCCCTACCTCAGCATGTGGTTGTACCACTACCTCGGCCCGGGGTTGTACGCCTACATCAGCCTGGGGTTGTACGCCTACATCGGCCTGGGGTTGTACCACTACCTCGGCCTGGGATTGTACCCTACCTCGGCCTGGGGTTGTAACACTACCTTGGCCTGGGATTGTAACACTACCTCGGCCTGGGATTGTACCCCTACCTCGGCCTGGGATTGTACCACTACCTTGGCCTGGGGTTGTAACACTACCTCGGCCTGGGGTTGTACCCCTACCTCGGCCTGGGGTTGTACCACTACCTCGGCCTGGGATTGTACCACTACCTTGGCCTGGGGTTGTAACACTACCTCGGCCTGGGGTTGTACCCCTACCTCGTCCTGGGGTTGTACCACTACCTCCGCCTGGGATTGTACCCCTACCTCTGCCTGGGGTTGTACCACTACCTCCGCCTGGGATTGTACCCCTACCTCGGCCTGGGGTTGTACCCCTACCTCGGCCTGGGATTGTACCACTACCTCCGCCTGGGATTGTACCCCTACCTCCGCCTGGGGTTGTACCACTACCTCTGCCTGGGATTGTACCCCTACCTCGGCCTGGGGTTGTACCACTACCTCCGCCTGGGATTGTACCACTACCTCCGCCTGGGATTGTACCCCTACCTCGGCCTGGGATTGTACCACTACCTCCGCCTGGGATTGTACCCCTACCTCGGCCTGGGATTGTACCCCTACCTCCGCCTGGGATTGTACCACTACCTCCGCCTGGGATTGTACCCCTACCTCAGCCTGGGATTGTACCACTACCTGAGGCTACCTCCCACATAACAAGCACTCTACTGTCTAAGCTTGATTTACTACCACTAATTAACCATTTGTTATAATGACATGCATCATCATCATCACAATCATCATCATCTGAAGCACATTTACTGGAACATTTGATTATGCCAAACCCATCCACCGCTTGCTGAAAATCTATGTGCATGCTTTCTGGCAACTGTATGAAATTACTGCCCTAAAAACATAAAGGATGAAAACATCACAGGGCTCAAAGTTGCGACTAAATAAGGAGCCATGGCGACCAAATTTTACTCATAAGTCGCCAATTTGGCGACTGCTCTTCAGGAGGTTCAAAATTTTGGATCATGGCAGATTCTGTTTTTCTATTTGTGTTTTACATCTTGATAAAGTGTTTCTGGCACTCCTCAGCCGGCTTTGTGACTTATAGAGGAAATCTTTCTATATGTATATACGAAATGTCAAAAGTGTACTGAATAGAACAGTAATCATGGCTGGGAAGTGGCTGTCAATGTGTATTGATAAGCTTTTTCAAGGCAAGTACATGTGATACTCCGGAAAAGCAGGCAATATATCCATTGCCTGATGATTGATTGATAATAAATGTTTGATATTATACAGTATACAATGCGTTTTTAGATTATTTTTAGGATAAAATCACATTAATTTTATTGCCGATGCCAAAACTGCTAAAAGTCTAATGAGACTTAAAAGTTTTAATTGGTGCCTAATATTTTCATATAAGGAGCCAGCATGGCTCCTAGAATCAAAAAGTCACTTTGAGCCCTGCATCACAATTGTTATAGTATGAATGTGTATGAAAACTTCAGTACAGGTCTACACATAAAAACCAACCAAAAAACGGTGCAGGTTAAAATTTGATTTCATAAATTTAAATTTGAAATCAGTACAGTAAAACCTCTATTCATCGCCACCATTTGTTCAGTCAAATATTGGCGTTATAAAGGGATTTGGCAATAAATTGGGGGAGGTGGATAAAGAAACTGATAAACAAAATGGAATTTGGTACTTCAAAATAGTGTGACGGTAAGCAAGGTGGCAAAGTTATTGAGGGGCATTATAACGAGGTTTTACTGTATTTTGAGATCGGGAACCTATTTTGCACAATCAATAACTAACAATAATATTTACCATTTTGCATGTTTAAATAAAAAAATCGGAAAGTTTAAGGTTAAAGTTATTATAAAACAGCATTGGAGCTTTATGATGGTGATGGGAGCTTTACAAGTTATCTTAGTTTGTTATGAAATATTGTTTCCGTTGACAGCTCAATGGCCTGTACTTGAAGTATTGGGTTAAGGTTCAATTGATTGTGATGTATGAATGCAATGCATGGTGGATAATAAGCAAGCACAAAGCAAGTCAAAAATAAAAATAATAGAAAACAACAAAATACACACTTATCTTTAGCATGAATATGTCTTAAGCTTGCTTATCCATGTAAGTTAAAAATACCATCAATTTCTTATATTCCCAAGAATCTTTTAAGGAAGACTTTCACAAATATAGCCAGCATGCGCTTGAAATTTAACCCAAAACATTAAAGTCAATGGATCATGATCCGTTACAAAGTTCAGCTGCTCCTTGCCAGTAGATCTAAGTTAAATCAAGTTCAATAATCGACAAAAAACCATTATTTTTGCATGCCTTGACATAATTTTAACATTGATTAGAATATAGAATATTTAGACTCCAATACAGTTTTATGTAACCCATTGCATACTTTGAACTTGAAGTCAATTTGAAAACCCAGAAGGAATGATCAGAGATGGAACTGACCTTATTGTTTTAGCTCATTTGCTTGTCTGACATCATTCATTTGCCCTCACCATTCTTTTTTCTGTCCATCATTTAACACCTTCGTTCTATCCCATAGCCATTCTTTTATTACACATATATAACAATTAATGCTATGAAAACTTTTGGCCTGATGATTTTGACATTTGACTAAATGGCTACCACTAAGGACAGTGATTTTGGAATACATCTTGTGCATGTTTTATGGTGCAGGGTTTATATAAAGTATACCATGTTTAGTGTGAATTACCCATCAGTTATAATTATTATACTCTTATCATTTTAACATTTGAAAGATCAGATTTTGATATGTGAAAAATGCCAAATTAATGTCCATGCATATTCATATTCTTACACAGAGGTCACAGGTTACTTTTTTGGGTGGGTGTTAAAAACTGCAGGAGAATATGTTTAAATTATTAAACAAAATACAGTAAAACTTCGATTCATTGCCACCATTTGTTCAGTCAAATTTTGGCGTTATAAAGGGGTTTGGCGATAAATCGGGGGAGGCGGATAAAGAAAAACGTAAACAAAATGGATTTTGGGACTTCAAAATAGTGTGGCGATAAGCGAGGTGGCAAAGTTATCGAGGGGCATTATAACAAGGTTTTACTGTACATGATATGTTCCTGTTTGTTATAATTCCTTTTTTGAATGATTCTGTTACTCAGAATATGTGGAGATTGTTAGTTGACAAGTTCCATCACACTAAAGAATGACTAGTCGATAAATTGATCACCTGGGGTCAACTTCTAGGTCGCAATTTTCAAAATTGAGCCAGAATGTAGCACAATTACACACTTAATTTTGAACCTGTAACATTAACAAGTTATACGTGACAGGTCAACCCTTTTATTTTCAGTTATGTCCCTTTATTGTCAAGAGTTATTTCCCCTCCATAAATTTTGTTTATTTGCCATACATAATAACATTACAATTTTGTTACTTATCATGCCACTATATGAAATGTTTTTGGTTTTATTTTCACCCAAAATAATTTCAGTTCATGTTAATTATAATGACCATTTGTTATTTCCGTAGTTGCTTCGCTTTTGTAAACTATTTTTACAGTTACATGGTAGCTTTAGTTTATGGTCCATTGATATAGAACATATGACAAATTGTCGATTTCAGGTGGTCTTTTAAGAGTGAATAAGACTTGTTTTTATCTAACTAAGCTTTATTAACATTTCAGTTCCTGATGCTCCAATTATTGATGAAGTTTTGGCTAGCAAGCACTCTATCAACGTATCCTGGTCTATGAGATCTGAGTCTAACAATGCCTATATATACTATGTAGAATACAGGAGAAGAATAGGTAAAGTATACCGTTTTAATTAACACCAGTCACAACAGGTGTTCCAAATACAACATTAAAACATATTTAGGTTAAAACAACTTTATTCCATTGTTTAAAACAATTCTTAAAGCAATTAAAATACAATTAACGAATCCCACAATGTTCCGACAAAGGCCTGTCATTTTTTAATTACCGTTACACACAAAAGGAAAGAAAACTTAACCTGAATTTTGCCATTTAATGACGTCACTGACACTAGTATGTCATTAGTTGTCGTGACACTGCTTTGTTACTTTGAATGCAGCCAGTGTTGCAACATACAATTAAGATAAGAATTATCTCTTGAACAAACCATTTATAACATATTAAACTGTGTACACATATTTTTTCTATCTTTCTCTCAGGGCCTTGGTGGTTAAGTGGTCTGAAGCACAGGCTTCAGGATCACAGCACCTCCACTACCTAGCTGGTGGTGTACTCTGATGTCCTCAACCATCTCTGATCTGACCAAACTGATATAATTCTTAAAAAAGAATTTTAACTTGCATGTCAAACACCATTACTCCATTCTACTGTATATTTCTCTTATATACATTTTTATCTCCCACCTTATTAAGAAAGAGGGGGATATTAAATTTGAGTTTCCATCCATCCCTCTTGTCCTTCCTTCCAACCGTCCTTCCGAAATTCTTGTCTGTGCAAATTTTCCAAAACTATGAAGTACTGTTTCATGAAACTAGGTGTAATGCATCAATATTGATAGGAGATGTACATATCATTACCCCAGTTGGTTTGCTCATTTTCCTGGGAGTTATTGCCCTTTGAACATAAGTGTACCGGTAAATCACAAAGAAATAAGCTGCTGTTGGGGGATCCTAATTAACTAAATTTGCTTGTATTCACAAAACTTGAAGCAAAATAAATTCTATTAAAATAACCTTGTAATATATATTTATTCTGTTACAGATTCTAATTTCATTCCGTCAGGAAAAACGGAAGTGTTAAAAAATTGGCAAGTTATAGACAATTTAACAAGTGACACAATGTATGAGGTGGTCGTGGTAGCTTCTGCTCACAGTGACATTAACGCTGGACAGACAGCCAGGAGTGAGGTTAGAAGTGTACGTACCATGGGCAAAGCTGTTGGTAAGTTAAATAACACTTCATATTTAGTTTTATTTGTATATAAAGAAATCACTATCAGTTATCTCTACCTGTCTGCACTAGTTTATCATTTTGCTTGCCAAAGTTTGGTGGTTTTTCTCCTAGTATTTCAGTTTCCCTTACCCTCCATGAATTGACTGCCTCAATATTGATTGGGGTGTAAAACTCCATTACCCAACTCTACTCTCTTTCTGCACCTATGTACTAAAGCATATTTCCACATCTTGTCTGATTTGCATTTCATTTGATGGCTATCATTTCATGTATGGTTTAAAATTTCATTGGTTGGTAACAAATTTGGAAAAAAATGTTTATGAATTAATCGTAATTAAGTTTGGTTTATCAACACCATAACTGGTCCAAATTATTTTTATTATTTATTATTATTATTATTATTATTATTATTATTACAGAGATAGCATCAGCAGGACCATTTTTTGGAGCACCATGGTTTATTATTTTGATGGTGTTACTGGCGTTACTTATATTAATTATTATAATTGTGTGCCTTGTTAAACGAAGCAGGGGAGATAAATATCACGGTAAGTTTATATGTTACATATATGGTTGTTGGTCTGTCCGTCCACCTGTAGTTGTTTTTGTTTGTCCATCTCTCTCTCTCTCTCTCTCTCTCTCTCTCTCTCTCTGTCATATATTTTTATCCTCAGTCTGTTCAAATGACGATTGAAATATAGAAGGATAGATTATGAAGAAACAGACCAAACTTGATTAACTACATGTGTTTTGTAATGTTCTTGGTTGATCGGCTTACTTTTCAGCAACTAAATTCTATCTTCTATATAGTATTACAACTCTGTCTAAATAATATTTCAGTTCAAGAGAAAGAGAAGTTACGAGGTCTAGATCCTGAGGATAGAAAAGCAGCACATTTTAATGAGTTCAATGACAAGTAAGTACCTCTACCTCTATATATGTACATTAGTCAGTTACGTAACTCAGCCTGCATGTATGATATTGTCACTTATAGTTTTGTTGTCTCGCCGACGTGGCATAGCCGAGAATGAGGCGGGACAAGACAATTGTCACTTATTTTTTTGTTGTCTTCCTATCATGGTATAGTGGAAGATGAGGCTAGACAAGTCAGTTGTCAATTTTTGTCCCCCGCCGCAACGCGGAGCGGGGAAATAGAAATGCGTGTGTCCGTCCGTCCGTGTTTCCGTCCGTCACACTTTTTTGTAAGCGCTCTCATGCCTACAAATTTTGACGGATTTTCATTAAATTTATACCAAATGTTTATACAATAATACCTTGGTCAACTTCGAAAATCAGCATTGGTCGATACTTTTTGTTGGAGTTATGGGACTTTGACCACAATAATGACTCTGTTTTAACCAAAACTTGACTTTGTAAGCGCTCTCATGCCTACAAATTTTGACGGATTTACATAAAATTTATACCAAGTGTTCATACCACTAATACCTTGGTCCAGTTCGAAAATCAGCATTGGTCGATATTTTTTGTTGGAGTTATGGGACTTTGACCACAATAATGACTCTGTTTTATCCAAAACTTGACCTTGTAAGCGCTCTCATGCCTACAAATTTTGACGGATTTTCATTAAAAATCAACATTGGTCGATACTTTTTGTTGGAGTTATGGGACTTTGACCACAATAATGATTCCGTTTTATCCAAAAATTGACCTTGTAAGCGCTCTCATGCCTACAAATTTTGACGGATTTACATGAAATTTATACCAAATGTTTATACCACTAATACCTTGGTCAAGTTCGTAAATCAACCTTGTAAGGGCTCATTTCTTTAGCGGACACACAGAAGTACAGTTATTTATAATTAAAATGTCCTGTTACACACGTTGAATGATGTGACAGTCACTTTTGGTTTCTGTCTGGTCACAATAAATTGAGGAAATAGTAGGTTAAAGAAAATCTTGGTTTAGGAATGTTTTTGGAACTAGATCCAGATACTGTTTCCCATTATATACTCTTCATAATGTTGCCAAAGCTCTGGTCGCACATATTCTTTACTGACTATAAAGTAAAACTTGCTGATAGTACATGTATAGTGAAGAAAGTAATACTTGACTGTTTTAAGCAAATTCACAGGGCAGGGCTCTCGCTGGGTCATTTTTGGAGCTGATTTTCTGCCTCACTCAAAATTCAAAGTTCACTTAGCCAATTTTCACAATTTTGGAAATTTCAGCTTTTAAAACAGTAGTTTTAGTTGTCTATCACTTTAATGGTATTTTTCTTTTTCACAATTTTGGTCATTATGATGCTAATTTTCACAATTACAAGAGCCCATTCACGAAGGGTGAGAGAGAACCTTGTAGAGCTTTAGAGTTGGATAAATAATTCTGTCCTTACTATAGTATATGTTAAGTTTAAATTTAATATTGGATGGCTTGCCCGAGTCAACATTGTTTAGTTGTGGCATAATTATGTGACAGATTTGATGCTTTTCATTTGTACAGTAGAGCTTTGATAACTCAAACATCATTCTCTTGATATAATTTGAAAATTCTTGGGCAAATTGAAAGTCAAATTCTGCAGCATGGTCCTATGTAAATGTTATCAAAGTTGGACTGTATATAAATGTATATATATATGTAATATTATATATTGAATTTGTAACAGAAAATATGTAACTACTTTAAAAAACATTCAAAATTACAGTGAATTCTGTCTGTGACATGTAATGACCCTCTCCCTAAATACACACTACTTATTTTCAAACTATTTAATCAAGAGTTTTAGTCTTGTTAAAGTACCCAATTAGGAAAAAAAATTGGTGCTAGATATCCTATCTGTCAGATTTTTTATCCATCTTTTTTCTTTCTATTATTTTTTCTTAATTTTTCTTCATTATATCATTATTTTCTAGATTTTAAACAAATGGATAAAAGATTTTTGGGTTTTGGAATTTAATTTTCTTTCTTTTTCTTTTTTTCACTGCTATTTGTTTCAGTGTTCAGAATGTGCTTTGGTTCACATTGCTTAGATTTATTCATTATATGGGATGGATTCACCAATGTATACTGTTTAATACCCGCTAACATTTGTACAGAATGGTCATTTCTTATAGCAATTGTATAATTTCAATTCAAATTCCTGAAATGGAAAATCGTAAAATTGTAGATTCAAATT
Organism: Anadara kagoshimensis; assembly: GCA_021292105.1. Classification (NCBI taxonomy): domain Eukaryota; kingdom Metazoa; phylum Mollusca; class Bivalvia; order Arcoida; family Arcidae; genus Anadara; species Anadara kagoshimensis. The sequence goes on along the minus strand of CM037862.1, from coordinate 64,556,692 downwards.
CAGTCAAAGTAGGGGTCTTAGTCTCATTGTGTTCTAAAACACTGGTTTATTCAGAAGCACTTTTCACCATCCAAAGTTCAAATTCTACTCGATCAAGAATTAGAATCTGGTGTGAGAAAGTTTTTGGTTTTCTCTGGATACTCCTGCACTATACCATAATGACATATCAAATATAAGCCAACAAACTGACCCACCCAACAGTCACCCACCCAATCACCCTACCAACCATCCATCCATCCATCTATTCATCACAATACCAGAATGATACCTCAAAAAAGCCAACAAACCAACACAGCCACCAATCAACCACCCACCCAGCAAACAACCATCCAGCCAGCCAGCCACTCAGATAACCATCCATCCATCTACTGTACAAATGTTACGGGATATAGCTATAGTGCTATACATAAGTGAACCAGTCTTTTTTCTTTTTGTTGTCAATATTTCATCAGTTTTGAATGAACTACTATTCCGCGTTTGTTTATTAAGTTACATATTTTTGTCAGTTGTAAATTCTTGATGTTTTTATAGTTTCCAGTCGCTCGTTGGCTGCTGCTATATGTATATATATTCTATGGTGCACATATTACTTTATCATTATTATATTTTTTGTAGACTTATTTAGGTTTAATATTTATCTTTTTTTGCTCTCACCCAAGGCTAGAGACCTGGAATTTTGATGAGCTGTGAGATACATAGAATGTGAGGGGAATGATCCAGATTATTGTTGCTGTATGTTTTGGATTTTTCAGTTTATGTCGTTCATTTTTCTTTCTTTCTGTTGCAGTTAAATTTACTTGTTTATTTTCAGTTGTTATTGTTATACTATTGATTTATTATTTACAGTTGACTCTTGTATTTATGCATTATGCATGGTTTATTTTCTGATTTATACAAGTACGTCAGTCTATAAAAAGCATGTTTGATTCCAAAGGTCTCCGTCAAAAATATTTTCAACAAATTATTGTATTTTCTAAAAATGAAAACATAAGCAGAAGGTTTAATTTTTTAAGGCAAGTGCTTTATCAAATAGACTTTCATATACTTAATATGCATATACATTTATGTAGGTGCAAATCAAATACAGGAACTGATCGACAAAGGTCAAGGCCATATGTCTTGTTGACTGATAGACAAGGGTCAAGGTAAAAAAATTCTTGTCAACTGATGGACAAAGGTCAAGGTCATGTGTTTTTTCCACATTTGTGACTTTAGTCACCATATGAAACCATGGTTACTTCTTTAGTGATGTGGTCATTTTTAGTGTGGCAATATATTAAAGTTGGATGATGGGGTCAGTTTATGTATAATATAGGTGACTAGAAGTTTAACCAAACATGCTCTTCTGTAGTTTTTTATGGACTATATGTGAAGTCAAGTAACACTGATTTCTATCAGCTCTGGTATATGTTGTTATGGTGATGGATTTATATTTTACTTAAGTGTTGTTTTTGCACCAACAGAAACATAGATGTTTTTGAAATGTAGAAGTGACACATTTTTATGAATTTTTATTGATGTTTTTCAAAATAGAAACTGCACTTGACTAGGTAAACAAGATAAACATGGGGTAAATGTTCACAATAGAAAAACAACACCATGAAACCCAAACCCAAACCCATAAAACCCAAACTGGAGCTAGCTTCAGCAAGGAATCTACTTGTCTTGCATACATTGGCATTCAACATACTTTTATTAGTGGTAGCTCAAGGAGTTGAGTTGAATAATGGTATTTAACATCCCAGTCATGAATATTTAATTTATATCGAGACTACACATTCTCTGACATCCTCTTTATCCGTAACTGACCACTTTGATATATGGTAAATCTGGTTTTATTTGTGTGAACATAATTTTCACATTAATTTGTGTCCTAATTCAACCAAGAGCATCATACCATAAGTATTTAGCTTACTGGGGTATGTCCTTGAGCAAGACTATTCATTTTACATTACTCTAGTCCCCCTAGCTGATTAATAAATTGAATCTAGCTTGTAGTTGACTGAAGTCCCATTCAAGGGGATTCAGTTTTGTAGTTGAATATGAATATGGACAAGTTTTGGCCTGGTGATATTATAGGCTTAGGGCTAAGCAGACTTTACTGATAAAAGTTATTTGCTGGGAGTTTCTTGTGGTTACCGGTACATTTTTACAGGTATGACTGTACTTTGATCAATGAGTTGCCAAGCCTTTATCAAACTTTGTGTCATGTACATACAGAGGGAAAAGACATATCTGCTTCTGTCTAGATTTATTTAGTTAATGGCAGATAATCCAGGTTAAAAATGTCAAAACCTCCCTAAACCGGACACCTCCCTAAACCGGACAAAATCTATGGTCCCGAGCTTGTCCGGGTTTTGTCCGGTTTAGAGAGGTTTTACATGTACATGTACATATAAAGTATATGGTACTAGTGGTGTGGTGTATAATATCAGTGTAGTTTACTAGGCTTCTAAATGTAAAATCATGTTTCAGATCTAGAGTGTCGAACAGAAAAGGAGAAATTTAATAGAAGGAATACTGACAAGTACAAAGGGGCATGATCTTGGATTGCAAAGCTCTCAAAAAGATTTTGACTGAAAACTTCTGATTTGAATACTTGGATTTTTATATCCCTTGCAAACAAGTTTTAGGGGTACATAGGAATTGATGGATTGCCGACCACACCCACAATATTCCTACAAAGGCCCAGCATGCTTGAATTAGATGCAAAAAGAATGAAAACTCAGCCTTAGGGCTGCCTTTTTATGAAGTCACTGATGCTACTATGCCATTAGTTGTTGTTACGATGCTTTAGTGCTGTGATGGTGGCCAGTGTTGGAACATAATAGGCATGGCCAGTGATACGTCAATTGCCCTGTTCATCTGTCCATCTGGCCATCCATCCCAGGTATTCTGTCTGCTCTGTGTCTTCTATGTCTATGGATGGATTTTGATCAAACTTGGCACAAATGTAATCCATCACGAGACAATGTGTCACATACCAAATTTAGGTGCATAGGTCAAGTCACACCAGTAAAACAGGAGCTTACTAGTATTATGGCTGATAGAGTCCATAAATTTCATTTTATTACATCCCCTTGAATTGGACTCCAGGCAAGCTGACTGTCTTCTTAATACATCTATGTTTGAGTATTAAAGTCCCACTAAAGTTTCTAGAATCAGTAAGTTAGTTTTTTCTACAAATTGTAGATTGTAAATTGTGGAGTGTTAGATTGAGATCTTGTTGTATTAGATAAAAATAAATTTTTAAAATATCAGTGTTGAATCCTCTTTTTGTTTGATGTGGTTCATTGTGCTCATGCACCAATTTTGTTCAGCTTCTATGTTCTGTTTGCTTGAGCAATATTTGTTATTTTCATTTTCTCCCAGTATGTTAGAAACAAAAGATATAAATGATATGATGTAACTGTGCATTCGTAGTTTTTATATTATATTTACATTCACTATATATGAGACATGTGGTTGCTGCTGCAGAACCATGAAGCAAAGGATTCAAGTCGAAGGACTGCCTCAGATTTTAGGTCTCTGGCAGGTTGCATGATGTTGATCAAGACATCAAATTTCACATTTTCCCTGTCATTTAAGATGCTGACTAGATGGAGACTGTCAGAAATGTTTGGATGTTAGTGTGAGAATTTGTCATAAACCTGGTGTTAATGTGAGAATCTGTCAAAGCCCTGGTGTTAATGTGAGAATCTTTGTAATACTCTGGTGTTAAATTGAAAATTAGTATCACAGCTCTTGTGTTAATGTGAGAATCTGTGTCACATCCCTGGTGTTAATGTGAGAATTTGTCACAACCCTGGGGTAAATGGGAGAATCAGTATCGCAACCCTTGTGGTAATGTGAGAATCTGTCAGCCCTTGTGTTAATGTGAGAATCAGTGTTACAACCCTGGTGTTAATGTGAGAATTTGTCACAACCCTGGTGTGAGTGTTAGAATCAGCATCACAACCTGGTGTTAGTGTTAGAATCAGCAACACAACCCTCGTGTTAATGTAACAATCTATCAAAACCCTGGTGTTAATGTGAGAATCAGTATCACAAGCTGGTGTTAATGTGATAATCTGTCACAACCCTGGAGTAAATGCGAGAATCAGTACCACAACCCTTGTGGTAATGTGAGAATTTGTAACAACCCTGGTGTTAATGTGAAAATCTGTCACAACCCTGGTGTTAATGTGAGAATATGTCAAAACCCTGGTTTTAATGTGAGAATCTGTCCCAATGATGGTGGTAATGTGAGGATCTGTGTAATAACCCTTGTATTAATGTGAAAATCTCTGTCATAACATATGTGTTAATTTGAGAATCTGTATCACAACCCTGGTGTTTATGCGAGAACCAGTGTCAGTACCCATGTGTTAATGTGTGAATCTGTGTCATTACCCTGGTGTTAATGTGAGAATCTTTACCATAACCCTGGTGTACTGGTGTTAATATGAGATTCTGTGTCATAACCAAAGTGTTAATGAGAGAATCATTGTCATAACCCTGGTGTTAATGTGAGAATCTGTGTCATAACCCTGGTGTTAATGTGAGAATCTGTCAAAGCCCTGGTGTTAATGTGAGAATCTTTGTAATACTCTGGTGTTAAATTGAAAATTAGTATCACAGCTCTTGTGTTAATGTGAGAATCTGTGTCACATCCCTGGTGTTAATGTGAGAATTTGTCACAACCCTGGGGTAAATGGGAGAATCAGTATCGCAACCCTTGTGGTAATGTGAGAATCTGTCAGCCCTTGTGTTAATGTGAGAATCAGTGTTACAACCCTGGTGTTAATGTGGGAATTTGCCACAACCCTGGTGTGAGTGTTAGAATCAGCATCACAACCTGGTGTTAGTGTTAGAATCAGCAACACAACCCTCGTGTTAATGTAACAATCTATCAAAACCCTGGTGTTAATGTGAGAATCAGTATCACAAGCTGGTGTTAATGTGATAATCTGTCACAACCCTGGAGTAAATGCGAGAATCAGTACCACAACCCTTGTGGTAATGTGAGAATTTGTAACAACCCTGGTGTTAATGTGAAAATCTGTCACAACCCTGGTGTTAATGTGAGAATATGTCAAAACCCTGGTTTTAATGTGAGAATCTGTCCCAATGATGGTGGTAATGTGAGGATCTGTGTAATAACCCTTGTATTAATGTGAAAATCTCTGTCATAACATATGTGTTAATTTGAGAATCTGTATCACAACCCTGGTGTTTATGCAAGAACCAGTGTCAGTACCCATGTGTTAATGTGTGAATCTGTGTCATTACCCTGGTGTTAATGTGAGAATCTTTACCATAACCCTGGTGTACTGGTGTTAATATGAGATTCTGTGTCATAACCAAAGTGTTAATGTGAGAATCATTGTCATAACCCTGGTGTTAATGTGAGAATCTGTGTCATAACCCTGGTGTTAATGTAAGAATCAGTGTCACAACTAAGGTGTTGATGTGAGAATATCTACCATAACCCTGGTCAGTGGTGTTGATGTGAGAATCTGTGTCAAAACCCTGGTGTAAATGTGAGAATTGGTGTCACAACCCTGGTGTTGATGTAAGAATTGGTGTCACAACCCTGGTGTTAATGTGATAATGGATGTCACAACCTGTTGTTAATGTGAGAATGGGTGTCGCAACCTTGGTGTTAATGTGAGAATCGGTGTCACAACCCTAGTGTTAATGTGAAAATGGGTGTCACAACCCTGGTGTTAATGTGAGAATGGGTGTCACAATCCTGGTGTAAATGCGAGAATCAGTGTCACAACCCTGATGTTAATGTGAGAATGGGTTCAAAACCCTGGTGTTATTGTGAGAATCGGTGTCGCAACCTGATGTCAATGTGAGAATCTGAGTAATAACCCTGGTGTTACTGTGGGAATCTGTCATAACCCAGGTGTTAATGTGAGAATCTGTCATAACCCAGGTGTTAATGTGAGAATCGGTGTCACAACCCTAGTGTTAATGTGAGAATGGGTGTCACAACCCTGGTGTTAATGTGAGAATGGGTGTCACAATCCTGGTGTAAATGCGAGAATCAGTGTTACAACCCTGATGTTAATGTGAGAATGGGTTCACAACCCTGGTTTTAATGTGAGAATCGGTGTCGCAACCTGATGTCAATGTGAGAATCTGAGTAATAACCCAGGTGTTAATGTGAGAATCTGTCATAACCCAGGTGTTAATGTGAGAATCTGTGTCATAACCCAGATGCTAATGTGAAAATGTGTACCATAACACTGGTGTTAATGTGGAAATCTGTATTGTAACCCTGGTGTTAATGTGAAAATCTCTGTCATAACCCAAATGTTATGGAATGGTGGTCTACATATTACATATTACCAGCAGTACATTAATCTATTTAGACTTACCTTGAAACACATGAATTACCAGTGGATTTGTTATTTCATATATGGACTGTAGTTAATTAATAGTTTAATATTTTTGAGAAGATATGAAGCACTTAAAGTAAACAGATTTAGAAGTTACCCTTTTGTGGCTAAATGAAAATAAAATTTGGTCTGTATAATAGGTGTTTCTTGTTCTTAATGCCGAAGTAGTCAAATGTTTTACAGTAACTTTTATTTCTGGTATTTGACAATACAGCACAACACAGATCCAGATGTCTCCTTTAAATCTAAATAATTACATATTTTTTAATACAAATGTCTTTCATTTCTTGAACTAGTGACACTTTCGTATACTTTTTAATAATTAAATTTTTGTAAAATTAAAATTAATTATTTTTTTCTTCCAATTTTTGCATGATACAGAAAAAAGAAAGCGATTGGTCGACCTTATAATCTTCAAACAAGTTTTAGGTAATTTATGCATGTGATGTTAGATGTTCCTGCTGGCTTGTTGGCTACTGATGTTGCTGTTATTTTTATTTGCATTATTTATGTTGTTTTATTATTTTTAGTTTAATTCAATGAGAGAACCACCATTTGGCACCACTATATATTGGGAACATTTCTTCTGTTGAACTGTTGATTTCCCTGAGAATAATATTCTGTTACATTTTCCCTCAAGAGCAGGTTTTTATTTAGTGTTGGGTACCATAAACAATTTTGTATTGCTGTATACCCTGGATTCTGACAAATACTATCATATCTACTAACGTATACCACAGTGTTCTTGAATGGACCATTTCTACTTGAAATGGATCATAAATGTCAATTAATTTAACTAAATCAGTTACCATGGTAATTAAACAATGTTCCCCATATTGACTCATACTATAATACATTGGGGTTTGCCAGTGTACCACATGATACCCCATAATGTTTCTGCAGAACCATGTTTTATATTGTAGATAGAATCGCTTCACTTCAAAAAATGATATAACTTCTGAAAATTTTTCAAAATGTTCCACTCAAGCGTTGAGGGGTATTTATCACATGGTGCGCTGACAAACTCCCTAGTATCTAATGACTACATTGTACACAACATCATTCCTAATGTTTAGAGTATTAAGTACTCTGTGTTTTATTGTATATTAAAATCAGTAAACAGGTGTAAATTAATAATGTATTCTGTATAGTTTAACTTCATTAAAAATCATTGTTTCATACATTGTCATTAAAGAATTATATATCATCCATGATCACCAACTTGAAAATGTGGAAACAGCTAAATATTTGGGTCTTAACATTGACCATCAGATGTTTCATAGATTTGTATTTACAGAACTTGCCAAAGCACCTTCTAATAGTGTGCCACAGTTTATGGATATAATGATAATATGGCACACACTCTTTCCTTGGACATTGTAATTTAAATGAAGTTTGTGAAAATGACATTGTGAGATGTGAGCATTAAGCCAGTTGACAGATCCACAGAAGAAACATTCTTAATACAAATTGGCACCAAATGTTTCCCATTGGAAACAACTTTATGTTTATATGTAGTGTGTAAAACTTTAGTTGGCCATATTCACTTGGACTTTGAATACACAGGGGGGAACCTTTTATCAGTAGGTGTATGTGCAGTCAATCCACGGATGTTTATACATGTTGTCAGAATAGCTGACATTTTGCCCCTTGGGCGAGTACCAGCATCTTACCCCTGGGATGGGTAAGGGCATCATACCCCCTAGTATGAGTGTTGGGATCATACCCCCTGGGATGAGTGAGGGCATCATACCCCTAGGGTGAGTGAGGGCGTCATACCCCCTAGGGTGAGTGAGGGCATCATACCCCCTAGGATGAGGTAGGGCATCATACCCCCTAGGGTGAGTGAGGGCATCATACCCCTAGGGTGAGTGAGGGCATCATACCCCTAGGATGAGTAAGGGCATCATACCCCCTAGGGTGAGTGAGGGAGGCATCATACCCCCTAGGATGAGGTAGGGCATCATACCCCCTAGGGTGAGTGAGGGCATCATACCCCCTAGGGTGAGTGAGGGCATCATACCCCCTAGGATGAGTGAGGGCATCATACCCCCTAGGGTGAGTGAGGGCATCATACCCCTAGGATGAGTGAGGGCATCATACCCCCTAGGATGAGGTAGGGCATCATACCCCCTAGGGTGAGTGAGGGCATCATACCCCCTAGGGTGAGTGAGGGCATCATACCCCCTAGGATGAGTGAGGGCATCATACCCCCTAGGGTGAGTGAGGGCATCATACCCCTAGGATGAGTGAGGGCATCATACCCCCTAGGGTGAGTGAGGGCATCATACCCCTAGGATGAGTGAGGGCATCATACCCCCTAGGATGAGTGAGGGCATCATACCCCTGGGTTAGTGTCAACTGTACAAAGTATAGAATAGCTGACATCTTACCCTTTGGGTGAGTATCAGCATCTTACCAGTGGGATGAGTGTCAACATCATACCGCTGGGGTGAGTGTAGGCATAGTATCCCTGGGATTAGTGTCAACTGTACAGAACAGCTGACACCTTAGCACCTGGGGTGAGTTTCAACATCTGGGTCTCAGCATCAAAGCCTCTTGGGTGAATGTCAGCATTTTACACCCTGGGGTGAGTGTCAGCATCTTATCCTTGGGGTGAGTGTCACCTTGAAAGTTGGTAGATTGAATGGTATTTTAGTAACAGTAGAGGTTTTTTCAATAATATGAATGCAGTCAATGATGAAATGGTGACAGGAAAGTGTAAAGAAACCACCAACCAAAGTGACTAACCTATACAACGTTAGTCAAAGTGTTTGGTGTCGTTTTACAATTGACATACAAATTAATCTTTTGAATACTATTTTTGTTTAATAAAATGATTTCTTTCATTTTTCTAATTGGATTTCTATAGAAATTTGTTGGATTTTTTTTTTAATTCCATATGTGCCTTGTGACTTTATTTTAGTGTAAAATATAACATTTGAGTGTTGCTTTATTGCATTTATTTTGTATAGAGTGAAACTATAGAGAACCTTATTTTCATTTACACTTTGCATTTTCATAAACCAAAATTAGCATGAAGGATTTTAATTTTTTAGCTCACCTGAGCCAAAGGCTCAGATGAGCTATTGCAATCTATCACCGTCCGTCGTCTGTCTTGTGTAAACTTTACATCTTAATCTTCTCCTCCAAAACTACTGGGCCATATTTGGTGAATATCATGCCTGGGTAACAGCCTTTCAAAATTGTGTTCGGGGTTTGGCCATGCCCAACAAGATGGCTGCTGTTACTAAAAATAGCAAAAAGACAAAAAAATCTTCTTCTCTGAAACCAAAGGATGCAGGCAAATTTTGATTGGATATTTGGATTCAGCATACCTGGGAACATTAAAATTGTGTTTTTCATGAAAATTAGACGAAAAATAGGTTACGCGTTTTTTGCGTAAAATTACGTAATTTTTAAAATGAGACATTTATTGTTATCACTTCATAACAGCTGAAGATAATTGTATGGAGTTTTCACTGTTGATCTTGTCTTGCAATTTTCTTCCAATTGATGTCAAGGTCATGTCCCAGTTTTTGACCTTTGATAAAAATTGCTGTTTTTTTTAACATTTCTTGTGATAATGGCGTAGGATTTTCAGTTATTTGTAGGTATTGACATGACAATCATTTTGATACATAGATCAGGGTCATGGGTTCAAAGGTCAAGGTCACAGATGTCCAAGAATACTAAAATAGTTAATTATCTGCAAAACTATGAATTTTTTGTATAGGCATGTATATCAGAATATTGTAGGTAATGGCACAATGGTCATTTTTATATATGAATAAAGGTCATGGGTTCAAAGGTCAAGGTCACAGATGTAAACAAGTACTGAAATGGTTAATTATCTCAAAAACTATAAGCTTTTTGTATAGGCATGTATATTGGAATATTGTAGGTATTGGCCTAATGATCATTTTGATATATGAATGAAGGTCATAAGTTCAAAGGTCAAGGTCATAGATGCGAACGAATACTTAAATGGTTAATTATCTCAAAATCTATAAACATTTTCTATAGGCATGTATATTGGAATATTGTAGGTATTGGCCTAATGATCATTTTGATATATGAATGAAGTTCATAGATTCAAAGGTCAAGGTCATAGAATTGAACGAATACTTAAATGGTTAATTATCTCAAAAACTATAAACTTTTTGTATAGGCATGTATATTGGAATATTGTAGGTATTGGCCTAATGATCATTTTGATATATGAATGAAGTTCATAGGTTCAAAGGTCAAGGTCATAGCTGCAAACAAATATTTAAATGGTTAATTATTTCAAAAACTATAAACTTTTTGTATAGGCATGTATTTTAGAATATTGTAGGCATTTGCAAAACGATCATTTTGATATATGAATGAAGTTCATATGTTCAAAGGTCAAGGTCATAGATGCAAACTAATACTGAAATGGTTAATTATCTCAGAAACTATAAACTTTTTGTATAGGCATGTATATTAGAATATTGTAGGTATTGGCCTAATGATCATTTTGATATATGAATGAAGTTCATAGGTTCAAAGGTCAAGGTCATAGAATTGAACGAATACTTAAATGGTTAATTATCTCAAAAACTATAAACTTTTTGTATAGGCATGTATATTGGAATATTGTAGGTATTGGCCTAATGATCATTTTGATATATGAATGAAGTTCATAGGTTCAAAGGTCAAGGTCATAGCTGCAAACAAATATTTAAATGGTTAATTATTTCAAAAACTATAAACTTTTTGTATAGGCATGTATTTTAGAATATTGTAGGCATTTGCAAAACGATCATTTTGATATATGAATGAAGTTCATATGTTCAAAGGTCAAGGTCATAGATGCAAACTAATACTGAAATGGTTAATTATCTCAGAAACTATAAACTTTTTGTATAGGCATGTATATTAGAATATTGTAGGTATTGGCCTAATGATCATTTTGATATATGAATGAAGTTCATAGGTTCAAAGGTCAAGGTCATAGAATTGAACGAATACTTAAATGGTTAATTATCTCAAAAACTATAAACTTTTTGTATAGGCATGTATATTGGAATATTGTAGGTATTGGCCTAATGATCATTTTGATATATGAATGAAGTTCATAGGTTCAAAGGTCAAGGTCATAGCTGCAAACGAATATTTAAATGGTTAATTATCTCAAAAACTATAAACTTTTTGTATAGGCATGTATATTGGAATAAGGTACCTATTGGCCTAACGGTCATTTTGATATATGAATGAAGGTCATAGGTTCAAAGGTCAAGGTCATAGACGCAAACGAATACTTAAATGGTTAATTATCTCAAAAACTATAAACTTTTTGTATAGGCATGTATATTGGAATATTGTAAGCATTTGCACAACAATCATTTTGATATATGAATGAAGGTCATAGGTTCAAAGGTCAAGGTCATAGATGCAAACGAATACTTAAATGGTTAATTATCTCAAAAACTATAAACTTTTTGTATAGGCATGTATATGGGAATATTGTAGGTATTGGCCTAATGCACATTTTAATATACAGATGTTTTAGCTATTTATAAAATATATATTGTAGCTAGACTTTAAATATGTTATATATAGCATACTTGTATAATAATTATTTTAATTAATTTGCAAAAATACTTGCATATTATTGGCCCTTACTGCTGAAAATTTTGATATTCTCTTGTATTAATGTCATTGACCATTGAACCTCTGCATAAGATATGTACTCTTCCTCAGGTGAGCGTTAAGGCCCATGGGCCTCTTGTTTATTTTTTTCAACTTTTTTTTTTTGATTGTTAGACTTCTAATATGTAAATAGATGATTAGAATTATTTCTTTCATAAAGGTTTTCTCTAATATTGTATCACCAACCTAATTTACCTTTAATATGTGTTTATAGAAATAAAATTAATTCAAAATTAAGGTATGAAGTTTGAAGCCTGGTTCAGCCAGAGCCTCGATGGCAAATGGTCTTAAGCACATACTAGTACTTAAAGATCACAGTGCCCCTCAATTCCTTGATTTGAATGTTCGAATCCCACCTGCGGCAGATTCTAGCATGAGAACGTTTCTCTGTAAGTGTACGCTTACCAAAGATGGATGGTTTCCTCTGGGTGCTTCATTTCTTTCACCATCCCTGAAGTGACTGCCTCAAATATAAGTAAAAGAATCTTGACCTGGGCTTAAAACTCCCTTACTTCACACCATTTCAGTGTTAATCCAAGCTTTTTCATGTTAGGTTATATTTACAAATTTTTGTAGGTTAAAACAAACCCTGCTTTAAGTGGCCACCTCCCTATAAGGTTCAAACTACAACCAAACCTGTCTATAAAGACCATCTAAGGGTATGAAGGTGTCTTTCCCACAAGAGTAGGTTCACTATGGTTTTGACTCATTTGTAAGCGTTTGAAATCTGCTTGAATAAATGAAAATAAAAAATTATCCTGTACTTTTGAATCTCTAGATTGAAATTCTTTATAAAGATGGAACTTTGGTAGCCAAGTGTTCGAGAGTCGGGTTTCTGAGTATAGTGTGCTTTACCTTGTTTTAGTCCTGTTTGATTCCAAAAGTTCCTATCTTGAGAAAGTTTTTGAACTCATGAATTTTCTTCAGTATGTAAATCACCATACTGCCGTCTGTGTATAAACCTGCTTGTTTAGACATATTTTTACCTTCAGACTCCATAGACAGGGAAAGGAGCCTTAGTGGCCGAGTGATTGAAAGTGTCTGTTTACAGATCACAGCGCCATGGCCTAGGTTCAAATCCCACTTGGGACAGATTCTAGTGTTAGAAAGTTTGTCACTTCCCTTACTTAAGATCGTGTTTTTCTCTTTGGGCATTCCAGTTTCCTCAAACATCCATGAACTGACCACCTAGATATAAGTGAAAAAGTCTTGATTAGGACATAAAACACCATTACCTCACCCAATTCTAAAAACGGGTTACTTTTTAGGTTACTTTTTTGATAAGTCATATATACATATGTTGTGCATTTCTATGCAGTTAATCTAGGGACAATTCACATTCAATTTGTACCAAAATGTAACTGTTGTGTGATATAAATAAATACTGGCCACAGTTTTACAATCATTCCTTAACCAAAATTCTCCTTAGCCTAAATATAGCAAATTTAAAGCCTTAATAATTTAGTTAATTGTTAATAGATTTTGTATATTCATGATTTCAATGTGTCATTTTGAAGATCAATAAAAGCTTATAATATCTGCATTTTTTTTTTTTTTTTTTTTTTGGACAAAAATCTTTTTCATAATTTGAAAAAAATTGCTAAAATAAAATTAGGAACAGTCTTAGTTAAGAAATGATTGTGAAACTGGTACCTGATACTTTCAATTTATATGATTTTGCTGGATAAAAACTCATCAACAAAAGAAATTAAAAATGTAAAGTAAAACATCATAAACATTTCCTTATTTATTACCAGTATTTAGAAGTAAAACATTTCATTTCCCTGTTCTCTCTTTTTACTGCCATTTCTCTTTGTATAACCAAAGTTTAACTAGTAAAATGGTTTAACTTTATATAATAAATAGGTCTTGGTGGCTGAGTGTTCTAAAGTCCCAGCTTACGGATCTCAGTTCCTAGGTTCCAATTCCATTTGAGAAAGTTTGTCAGTTTACTGGCTTAAGTTTGCAGGCGTGTTTCTCCAGGTACTCCAGATTTCTCCACCATCCCTGAAATCATAATGCATTTGTATAAAAATGAAATACTCTTGAATTGGGTGTTAAAAATTATTTATCTATTCAACTGTATATAAGATATTAAGATATTTTGCTTAGTCTAACTCATGGAATTAATGTCTGTATAATTTTGTATTTTGTAGTGGTGAGACACAGCCGTTAGCTGGTAGTCCTGACGAGGCTGAAAAAGGACCATTAGAAAGTGACAAAGACAGCTTAGAAGAATACGGTGATGTGGATCCCAGCAGATTTAATGAAGATGGATCATTCATTGGACAATACGGGGCACAAAATACAACGGCCTCGGACATAGCTCCACCCACATCTGCCATGCATACATTTGTGTGAAATACAAAAATATTTATTCCATATATACATCATTTTGTTTTTTATTTCATTTAGAGGCATTGTTTGTGATTTGAGTGCAATGCTTACACAGATATAATGTGTATGTATAAACTAAGATGATATATATGCTTTGTGTTATTTGATGGATGTTGTGAGTGATCACATTACTAACCGTTTGTCATGTATATATCGTCATTTAAAATGACGTCTCCGTGTTTTGTTGTCTACAGCGGTTCTAAAAAGGAGGAGTATATATCGTATATATTAGTGTTGTTTTACAATCTTCTCGGGAGGTTATATAAAACGATGGAATCTCATTCCACAGGATATATATGTAAATATAAGCAGCATTTAATGTAAATAGACAAGAGGGGACCAAAAACTTTAATATAGATATGTATTTCCAGAGATCTCTGCCTTTAGTGAAGGAGTGGAACTTGAGGTACAGGACATTACTGATTATAATGAAATACATAATTAATCTAGTTATTAGAATTATCTGCCCTTTGTCAGACAACTTTCTAGTTAGAGTTATCTGTCCTTGTGGACTATAAAGAAATCAGAAATCCAAGAAAATACTGTTCCTACTGGAATTATAATATTAGTTACTTTTACCTGGAATCCAGTGAGTTATCTTCTCTTGTGGAAGGCATCTAAACAAATCCAGTTAGAGTTATCTTCCCTTGTGGAGACATCTTGACAGATCAAGTAAGAGTTATCTTCTCCTAGAAGTAATGGAAATAAACTATTGAGATTGTGAAGGCAGTGTTATTCTAAACTCGTTTTTCCAGTTCCACTAGCATGGATAATACTTAAGTGATGTGAAACCAACCAAAGTTATGTTGACATGGATTATATAGTGTAAACTAAGTCATTGAACCAGAATCCATAGATATATATATATATTATTAAATGTGCAATATATCATACTATCATCTTAATTTATTACATGTAATGTAAGATGGATAAGGACATCTTTTACTATGTTGCCAGTAGTGATGATTTGTTGCCAAGACGACAGTCATATGCAGATGATATTTTTGACACGAGTTAACATCATCACAATAGATTACAGTAAATGATGTGATGATTTGCTGACGACGTTTGTGTACTCGCTAGATGGCGCTGTGTGTTTACTCGCTAAGTTTTGCTCCGAGTGTGGATTTATAGCGAGTGATATCTGTGACTAAAATATAATCGAGGGATGTGCTTTATTATTCGATAAAGTAAATGTGGATTGTTAAAACATTGAGTTCTGCCTTGGTTATTTATAACTTTAGATGATTAGATAGAGAATGTTAAAACCATGTGTATCAACTTTATGTTGTTTGGCAGTTAAAATCTGAAATAATTCCAATTTAATAAAACATTGTATAACATATATACTGCTAATATAACATAAAGTGCTAGTTCTTTGTTAAAATTTTATGGAAATTGAAATTTGGGAATTAAAAAAATAAGTGACGATTAATCATTTGAATGGGGTTACTTTGAGAAAATATTTTTAAAAATGATTTATTTTTTCACTAAAATTTGAGTTTTATGGGTCATATAATTAAGACATGTATTAAAATATCATACATGGGTTACCAAAAATCCAGTTCAAAAGAATTATCAAGGTTTTTAAATGAAATGCCAATGTTTAAAGAAAGCTCAGGGTGGTAGATGTTAAAGGTCAAGGTTATATGGATTAAAAGAAAGGTCAAGGTTATTTAAGTTAACTGTCAAGAGTTACTATTATAAAGTGAATGGGCTAGCAAAAGCATGGAAAACAATTTGACATTCCCTATTTGTGTACAGAGAGTTTTAAATGATATTTTTATTCCTAATTCTAGTCATTGTGTGGTCACAGTATTAGTATGTATGTCTCCATAGCAACCATGTATAAACAATAGTACTGTTAGTATATAAAACCAAACTAAGTCTGTAAATTGTGTATAATATAGTAGATATTGAGCTTCAAGTTTGTAGCATTGTCTTTGGTGTATAAATAGTAGAAAATGAGCTTCAAGTTAGTATTCAGGTATATTATAGTACAGAAGGTTTTTATTCAAGCAGATCTCTCAATTTTCTGGGAATAACAATACCAAAAGGTTTGGGTAGAAACATGTCTGACGGAGCTTATGTTTTGGGTCTTTCAAGAGACACATGATTAACATGTATAACACCTATTATGGCTATACTAGTATAACATCAATCTTGTGGAAGCTGTCTAAACTGTCCACAAACCATACCTTCTTAGAAAAGTGGACCTCCCTATTAACTTGACAAAAATAATGTGAACATTTAAGGAATTTATTTTTATTGTTACCATCAACATACTGTTCTGTTACAAAGTCAAGACGATTCAGTTAAGAGGCAATGTAAAGCTAGCCCTGTTATGCTTCTTTAGACTTGTTTTTGAGAAACTTAAAATAAATGTTCTAAGACACTTAAATAGGAAGAGCCTTCCAGTAGATATGGTATCTAGCTCACATTTTCCCTCCAATTGAAATGTGAGGTTTGCTTGAATGAAAAATTTTGGAAGTTAGAATAAAAAATATTACTAGTTATATATTAGTGAGTTATTATTTGTTAATATTTAAAATCGTCACTTAGTGTTACTTTGGTTATATTAGGACAACTTTCTGACTGAAAAAAGGGAGTTATTTTTTTGATAAATAGCTAATCACGACAAAAAGATGAAATTTTCTCAAATTTAAAAAACCTTGTATTGGCACATTTTGGAATAGCAGTATCCAGCAGAAAAACTTGTGGTCAAAATTATAAACCATGTGTAAATTCATTTAGACTTTGCTCTTTCTAATATTTTAAATGTCTCATAAAATTTTTCTATTTTGTAGTGTATTGTCCAAAGATTTTACAGAGAAAACATGGATTTCTTCATATTGATACAGAAAATCTGTCTACCTTCTTTAAGAGAAAAATCTGAAATGCTCGTATTGTAGGGGAGGTAACTAGCTTAGAGAAATCCAGTTGCCACTGTGGCAGCTTAATATATAGTTAAATTGATTTTTGACAATTTCAAATTAACAAAATAAATCTTGGCAAAATAAATATCAGATTTTCATTTATCCAGTAGATCTAGCTAAAAATGTATATAATGTTTGGTTTTCAACCACAATTTTAAATGGTTTAAAATTAAATGGCCCTAGCTAGATAAATTCTAGTTGGCACAGTAAATAACAGTATGTTCCTGATTTTAAATAAAACTATCTAGAACTAGATACATATACTCAAATAATTTAAAATAGGGGCAAAGTATTCCTTGTCTACACAAAAGTTGGGGGTGGGATGGGGGAATGTTGAAAATGATGAATATGAAATATTCATGTTTAAATTTCATGTAGGCACACCAGTAAACCGTAATTTCTATTAGATAGATATCTATATAACCATGAATTATTATTCTTGTAGATATTTGTTTTTATTGTTTATAATTGTGTTTTTATTAACAAAATGATAAATAAAATCTATTGCAGTGTTTTTTTCTTTCTCTCTTTCTTTGTTATATACATTTTATGTGCTAAGATTTGTATGAATGTACCGGTTTTATGATGTATAAAAGCTTATTATTCTAATTATTTCTTTATTAAGAAGTTGGTGTTGATATTTTTGTATTTCATTCATCTGGTTAATGAGGTTTGATCCAGGTACCATTCGTGATCCCCAGGTGCCACCCTGTGGTCCCTACTAACGTTTATCTGGGGCTATTGTCTGTAATGTTTATGGAAACGTCTTTGTCACAACTTCCCAGAATTATGCAACTTTTATTAGAAAATGCCAAATAACGTGATTCCACATTGGGGAAATAATTTCGCTGTATTCACGGTTTGAACGCGAAATTCAATACCAAGTGAATTTTTTCATGTAGCATTCATTAATTTAATTCGTACAGAAAATTATTAACACTGGCCACTGCACCATTGAATTCTATACCTGCAGAATTAAACAACTCTATTAAACTTATTAATGAGTTCTAAAATTTGAATTAAATTCTAGCCAATTGGAAGCTTGAAATCTTAAAGCATGAACCAGAATTTACATAAACAATTACTGGAAAGTTACAGGTATCAGGCTAACCTAAATGTTGAGCCTTTAATAGTTCCTTACAAATATTACGGGATATCTGGTGGTACATGGATGAAGCCCATTAATTAATTCAACAATGCACATGTTTATATATATGTAAGTTTGTTTGTTTTTGTGGCTGTTTGTTTGTTTGTTGTTCCAGCATGTATAAGATATACAATATTATATTACATATATGATATATTATGTATGTGAAATGATTATGTCTGTAGTGGTCAATCAAGAAATAATTATGTCTTTAGTCAAATGTAATGGGCTTCATTCATGCATCTTAACACTCTAGTTACCATAATTCTGATACAGATTTTTATGATACAAGTCATTCCTGAAATAATGGGGTTTCCAATTAAAAAATGTGTTTCAGCTAACGCTCTTAGAAAACTAAAGTCGGTAAAATGGGGGCATGAATGCCAACTTTGATAGTGCTAATCCAAATATTGTCGTCAGTCAGGTTGGCGGAAACACACTTATTTTTTAGGCCTATTAAATTTTCTATACTGACACAATCTTTCATTGATAAGAATTTGATTTTAAAAGTTTTAAAATTTATTTCTGTGTTTTGGCTTTTTTCCATTGTTTATATTTCAATGTTTTGTTTTTATTTTTTCTCTGCTAGTTATCTATTTTTTTTCCATATGCTTAGTTAAAGCAGAAAATGATGATATTGTATTGGCATCATTATAAAAACCTTCATCACATTACCTTGCAGTTTGTACTTAAGGACTGTCATTTGTCGTAATGGAGTATGGTCCATTACTCATTAGATTTTCTATAGCTGGTGATGTCTTGATATAAGTGAAATATTCTTGACTGGGACATAAATCCCCCTTCAATCAAAAATTGTAAGATTAAGTGTTATCTGTTTAATGTATGTGCCAAAAGTGTCAGTCATGAAATTAGTGCTAGCTTTTTGTTTAACTTGATATTGGAAAAAATAACACAGATGTAAAATTGGTTTCAGTAAAAAAAAAAAAACTCCAAAAAGTTTCATTTCTATGCATTTGATTTCCATCACCTATTGTATTACATGTATATGGAAAGAGTTGGCAGCTTCTCAACAGAGTACAAGATTACAAAAATACATTGTAGTCATAGTAAGAAAATTTAAATGAAATTTGTGCAATATTCTCTATTTTACTGCCAAACTATACCAGTATGTCATTATACAGCATTAGATAATGTTGATCATAAAATTTTAGAAGCAAAACAATTTATGCGCAAACCTCCAGAAACCAGAAAATAATTTCTCTATATAAACTTGATTTATATTTGACAATGCTTGAATTGTAATCAGCACCATCTTGATTGTAGAGATACAAAGTTTCAGAACTGACAATCTGCTGAATTAAGAGCAAAAAATCAGATGCATTTCTCTAAACAGTTTCTCTAATTTTAAGAAATCAGAGAAATTATTCCGATCAAATATAACACTATCCTTAGACTACTACTCTTGTCACATTTATATTTTATTCCCAAAAATGCCACTAATTTTACCAACTCTGCAGGCCCTTTATCCTCTAGTAAAAGTAGGTTTGTTTACCCTGGTTTAGGGATGATACTTCCATAATGCTGTAAACATCTTAAAATCAATCCAGGAAGATGGTAGACCATGGCCATGTGTTGAAGTTTTATGTTCTGATTTATTTACAGGAAGTTTGAATATTTATTTACACTTTTTTTGGTGCTTTTTACATTTTGTTTTAACATTTGCCATTTTATGTTTAGTATTTGAGTTACTTTAGCTTAAAGCCGTTATGATCTAGGTATTTTTGTAGACAACAGACTTTATGTGTTTGTTTTTGATACATGTATGTATATTGTTGTAAATACCACATTGTTTAACCTGTCTGCTTTTTTATTTTCACCTTTTTTTATCAGACCAGTTTACAGTTATTTGTTCTTATTTTGATTTTTTTATAAAGGTTTTTGAAATCAAAATCTCATTTGCCTCCTTTTTATCTTACCAATCTAACACTTATGCAGCAGCTGTTACCAATTTTTTGCCCTTAATTTTTTTTTTATTATTCTTTCTTTCTTTTTTCGTTAAAAGTTAGGTTTATTTAACATAATCTCATCTGCTACCTTGTAAACCATAAATGATGCAATTTATTTGCATTGGAATCTCTAGTTTTCATAGCCATCCATTTAATGTCATTTCAAAACCGAACTGTTTCCCACCGATACTCTACATTTAGATAGAGCATACCATACATGTACTCCTTTATAGCATAGACAAGTATTTTATATGCCTCTCGGTGTTATAGAGATAGCTTTTGCCCCCTAGAGCTAGCCCTACACAGAATCTTAACAAATTATACTATCCACCCCTGTAGAATGTAATTTAGTATGATTTATATAATTTAAAAAGCGTATAAACATATGTAGATATATAGGTAAACAACTTTGACCCGTCGCTTGACCTTTCATTTAAATATTTATCACGGACCAAGTAAATCTATGTATAGGGAGCACAGGTGTTTATCTTGTATACATCATGAGATATACTCACCTCATAGAATACACCTGTGCATTGACTAGGTTTTAACTTGGATCATAACGCTACCCATTTATTGGTTGGACTCTCCTACATGAATATGCCTAATGAAAGGTCAAACGGACAGGTCAATGTTGTTTGCCTATACTGAAAAGTTAGGCAACTTCAAAATACAACACTTGTGATTGTATCGAGTAGAACAGGGTCTTAATCTCCTGGTTTAAAGTAATGTGGTATGACATTGAACCAAATCAGCAAGTTCTTGTTATTGAAGGACATAGCTAAACATAGTAATAGAGATCTTTTTGACATACCCAGTTGAGATAAACATCAGCAGATGCCATTATAATTTAGACAGTAACACCAATACATGCTAATTAGAAAAAAAGCTAAATGACAGATATTTCTTCAAGATTAAAAAAATTCAGCAAATTGTGGGTGCCTGCTTTTCATACTGTCACATTTCTTACTGATAACATGTTACAAACCAGAGTCTAGCTTTTACAATGTTTCATCATACGAGGACCTTGTTACTGTGTACATGTTACACGCTAGCTTTTCTGATTCATCATCATCATAATGAGAAAACAGTTGTATTTATAAATGTTTTATCAGAATTTCCTTCCTCTTTTATTTTTCATATTTTAATTTGCATTTTTATTACAGTTTTATATGTTTGCCAATGTAAGTCAAAATTGTCAAATTATAATTAAAAAAAAGTTGTGTATTAATACTGAATTCTGGCTTTATTTTATTGACTGGAGTAGATATATATTTAAAACATTATAATGTACATGGATATAGTGCAGGGAATCTGAATATCTGATTCTGTGTATATTGTACAACGGCAAGTGATATGAAAAGTCATGATGTTACTGTGCATCAATATATTTAATGAATATAATAAAGCGAATCAAAAACAAACGTACTAATCCACGCCCGATTCACAAACCAGAAGCAAGGAAAAAACTTTGAAACTGACAAGTTAGGTTAAACACATGAACTTACATTAGGGAAGTGAGGCCGGGTGCTCGGAAGGGTAAGCACCTCCTGTTTAGCTAGCTACACCCGCCACGTGTGTAATCAAAATTGAGTGTAAGGAACGTGGAAGTATGGGACATCATATATATCCAGGGCAATTCTGGACGCAGAGACATCAAACTTTTAAACTATACTGTGATGACGGCCATAACACTTTTTGAAAACCCTAATAAGCCTAGACTTGCAATATCCCTCGGTCAACAATTTATTTGTAAGCAACTTGCTTAGTTGTATAAAGTTCCTGTAGTGCGAACAAGCTCTAACATAGCATATTAATTGGGAAACAAATACACCATAAGAAGGAGAACTAGGTATATTGCTGCATAAAAAAGGAAAGTTGACAATAGAAAACATGAAGTCATCATGTTTGTCATACAGTTCCAAATGTAGCATTTCGTAGGCGTCATAATTGAGGTAAAAGTCCAAATATGAAGCAGAGCTTGAGGAATCAGTCATATCTTTTATTTCAAGCTCACGAGGATAGATGGCATTCACACAGTCTCCAAATTCAGGATTGTTAAGAGACGCCAGTCTTCTGTCCAGATTTAACAAAGTTCTGCATAAATTCTGCTTCATAGAATAAAGAAACAAATCAGCAAGCAGTGATACACAGTTTGTATCAATTGGTACCGATTGTTTGCTGGAAAATTATATTACTAATCACAACAAATTCGTTGCCTATCAAACACTCCAACATTTTGTTTATATTTATTTATTATTTGAAATCCGTATTTTCTTAACGGTTTACAGCAATGACAGCAAGTGAGGTGGAAAAATTTATCAGAGAATCCAACATATACCAGTACTAATTTTACTAATGAAATTCTTTCCATAGGGGAGTTGTTGGTTTTTTCATATCCATCCAATCAAAAACAAACATACTAATCCATGCCCGAATCACAATCCAGAAGCAAAGTAAAAACTTTGGAACTGACAAGTTAGGTTAGACACGTGAACTTCCACCAGGAAGGTGGGGCCAGGTGCTCCGGAAGGGTAAGCACCTGCTCCGGAAGGGTAAGGACCTCCTGTTTAGCTAGCTACACCCGCCACGTGTGTAATCAAAATTGAGTGGAAGGAACGTGGAAGTATGGGACATCAAATATATCCAGGGCAATCCTGGACGCAGAGACATCAAACTTTTAAACTATACTGTGATGACGGCCATAACACTTTTTGAAAACCCTAATAAGCCTAGACTTGCAATATCCCTCGGTCAACAATTTATTTGTAAGCAACTTGCTTAGTTGTATAAAGTTCCTGTAGTGCGAACAAGCTCTAACATAGCATATTAATTGGGAAACAAATACACCATAAGAAGGAGAACTAGGTATATTGCTGCATAAAAAAGGAAAGTTGACAATAGAAAAATTGAAGTCATCATGTTTGTCATACAGTTCCAAATGTAGCATTTCGTAGGCGTCATAATTGAGGTAAAAGTCCAAATATGAAGCAGAGCTTGAGGAATCAGTCATATCTTTTATTTCAAGCTCACGAGGATAGATGGCATTCACACAGTCTCCAAATTCAGGATTGTTAAGAGACGCCAGTCTTCTGTCCAGATTTAACAAAGTTCTGCATAAATTCTGCTTCATAGAATAAAGAAACAAATCAGCAAGCAGTGATACACAGTTTGTATCAATTGGTACCGATTGTTTGCTGGAAAATTATATTACTAATCACAACAAATTCGTTGCCTATCAAACACTCCAACATTTTGTTTATATTTATTTATTATTTGAAATCCGTATTTTCTTAACGGTTTACAGCAATGACAGCAAGTGAGGTGGAAAAATTTATCAGAGAATCCAACATATACCAGTACTAATTTTACTAATGAAATTCTTTCCATAGGGGAGTTGTTGGTTTTTTCATATCCATCCAATCAAAAACAAACATACTAATCCATGCCCGAATCACAATCCAGAAGCAAAGTAAAAACTTTGGAACTGACAAGTTAGGTTAGACACGTGAACTTCCACCAGGAAGGTGGGGCCAGGTGCTCCGGAAGGGTAAGCACCTGCTCCGGAAGGGTAAGGACCTCCTGTTTAGCTAGCTACACCCGCCACGTGTGTAATCAAAATTGAGTGGAAGGAACGTGGAAGTATGGGACATCAAATATATCCAGGGCAATCCTGGACGCAGAGACATCAAACTTTTAAACTATACTGTGATGACGGCCATAACACTTTTTGAAAACCCTAATAAGCCTAGACTTGCAATATCCCTCGGTCAACAATTTATTTGTAAGCAACTTGCTTAGTTGTATAAAGTTCCTGTAGTGCGAACAAGCACTAACATAGCATATTAATTGGGAAACAAATACACCATAAGAAGGAGAACTAGGTATATTGCTGCATAAAAAAGGAAAGTTGACAATAGAAAACATGAAGTCATCATGTTTGTCATACAGTTCCAAATGTAGCATTTCGTAGGCGTCATAATTGAGGTAAAAGTCCAAATATGAAGCAGAGCTTGAGGAATCAGTCATATCTTTTATTTCAAGCTCACGAGGATAGATGGCATTCACACAGTCTCCAAATTCAGGATTGTTAAGAGACGCCAGTCTTCTGTCCAGATTTAACAAAGTTCTGCATAAATTCTGCTTCATAGAATAAAGAAACAAATCAGCAAGCAGTGATACACAGTTTGTATCAATTGGTACCGATTGTTTGCTGGAAAATTATATTACTAATCACAACAAATTCGTTGCCTATCAAACACTCCAACATTTTGTTTATATTTATTTATTATTTGAAATCCGTATTTTCTTAACGGTTTACAGCAATGACAGCAAGTGAGGTGGAAAAATTTATCAGAGAATCCAACATATACCAGTACTAATTTTACTAATGAAATTCTTTCCATAGGGGAGTTGTTGGTTTTTTCATATCCATCCAATCAAAAACAAACATACTAATCCATGCCCGAATCACAATCCAGAAGCAAAGTAAAAACTTTGGAACTGACAAGTTAGGTTAGACACGTGAACTTCCACCAGGAAGGTGGGGCCAGGTGCTCCGGAAGGGTAAGCACCTGCTCCGGAAGGGTAAGCACCTCCTGTTTAGCTAGCTACACCCGCCACGTGTGTAATCAAAATTGAGTGGAAGGAACGTGGAAGTATGGGACATCAAATATATCCAGGGCAATCCTGGACGCAGAGACATCAAACTTTTAAACTATACTTTGATGACGGCCATAACACTTTTTGAAAACCCTAATAAGCCTAGACTTGCAATATCCCTCGGTCAACAATTTATTTGTAAGCAACTTGCTTAGTTGTATAAAGTTCCTGTAGTGCAACAAGCTCTAACATAGCATATTAATTGGGAAACAAATACACCATAAGAAGGAGAACTAGGTATATTGCTGCATAAAAAAGGAAAGTTGACAATAGAAAAATTGAAGTCATCATGTTTGTCATACAGTTCCAAATGTAGCATTTCGTAGGCGTCATAATTGAGGTAAAAGTCCAAATATGAAGCAGAGCTTGAGGAATCAGTCATATCTTTTATTTCAAGCTCACGAGGATAGATGGCATTCACACAGTCTCCAAATTCAGGATTGTTAAGAGACGCCAGTCTTCTGTCCAGATTTAACAAAGTTCTGCATAAATTCTGCTTCATAGAATAAAGAAACAAATCAGCAAGCAGTGATACACAGTTTGTATCAATTGGTACCGATTGTTTGCTTAAAAATTATATTACTAATCACAACAAATTCGTTGCCTATCAAACACTCCAACATTTTGTTTATATTTATTTATTATTTGAAATCCGTATTTTCTTAACGGTTTACAGCAATGACAGCAAGTGAGGTGGAAAAATTTATCAGAGAAACCAACATATACCAGTACTAATTTTACTAATGAAATTCTTTCCATAGGGGAGTTGTTGGATTTTTCATATCCATCCAATCAAAAACAAACATACTAATCCATGCCCGAATCACAATCCAGAAGCAAAGTAAAAACTTTGGAACTGACAAGTTAGGTT
Organism: Anadara kagoshimensis; assembly: GCA_021292105.1. NCBI lineage: Eukaryota > Metazoa > Mollusca > Bivalvia > Arcoida > Arcidae > Anadara > Anadara kagoshimensis. The sequence goes on along the minus strand of CM037862.1, from coordinate 64,530,644 downwards.
AGACACGTGAACTTCCACCAGGGAAGTGGGGCCAGGTGCTCCGGAAGGGTAAGCACCTCCTGTTTAGCTAGCTACACCCACCACATGTGTAATCAAAATTGTGTGAAAGGAACATGGAACTATGAAACGTCAAATATATCCAGGGCAATTCTGGACACAGAGACATCAAAATCATCAACTATAATGTGATGACGGCCATAAAACTTTTTAGCGCCTTGATAAGCCTAGGCTTGCAATATCCCTGAGTCAACAATTTTCCTACTTCGTTGTACAAAGTCCCCGTAATGGGAACAAGCTCTACCATAGCGTATTTATTGGGAAACAAATACACCATAAGCAGGAGAAGCAGGTACATATTGCTGCATAAAAAATGAAAGTTGACAATAGAAAAGTTGAAGTCATCACGCTTGTCATAAAGTTTCAAATGCAGCCTTTCGTGTGCGTCATAATTCAGGTATAAGTCTAAATATCAAGCAAAACTTGAGGAATCAGTCGCGTCTTTTATTTCAAGCTCATTAGGATAGATGACATTTACATAGTCTCCAAATTCAGTCTGCTCTCCAGATTTAACAAGGTTCTACATAAATTCTGCTTCGTAAGAATAAAGAAACAAATCAGCAAGAAATGGTGCATAGTTGGTACCCATTGGTATACCGATTGTTTGCTGAAAAACTATATTACCAAACACAACTTTTGAAAGTAAAGATCTTAATTTAGTGTCCTCGATTATATAGAGATCACCAGTTATTACATGTTCAGCTGCCATTATCGGTAACTCTAACACAAATTTTGACAATCGTCAAAGATGGTCTTCAGTCTTATTCAGAAAAAGTATATTCTACAACTGGAATCAACCAAATGTGGATTCTCAAAAATTCTAAAGAATTACTTGAACATCTTGCTTCTAATACTTTATCTCATGTAAAAATATAAAAACATTTGATTTTTCTACACTATCCACCACTATCCCTCATTCTAAATTGAAAGAACGTCTTCAAGAAATTATTCATTTTCTCTCTTTTACAAAAACGGTAAACCAAAATACAAATATCTGGTGCTGAACAGGGATTCTGTTTTTTTTTTTTTTTTTTTTTTTCTTTTCTTTTTTTTTTTGTCAAGAACCATACGAATTCCAAACAAAAATATACTGAAGATACCATCAACAAAATGTTGGAGTTTTTGATAGATAACATATTTGTTGTGTTTGGTAATATAGTTTTACAGCAAACAATCGGTATACCAATGAGTGCAAACTGTGCACCATTGCTTACTGATTTGTTTCTTTATTCTTACGAAGCAGAATTTATGCAGAACCTTGTTAAATCTGGAGAGAAAACTGTCGCCAAACCATTCAACTCAACATACAGATATATAGATGACGTTCTGTCTCTTAACAATCATACATTTTGAGACTATGTAAATGTCATCTATCCTAGTGAGCTTGAAATAAAAGATACGACTGATTCCTCAAGTTCTGCTTCATATTTAGACTTATACCTGAATTATGACGCACAGGAAAGGCTACATTTGAAACTTTATGACAAACGTGATGACTTCAATTTTTCTATTGTCAACTTTCCTTTTTTATGCAGCAATATACCTGCTTCTCCTGCTTATGGTGTATTTGTTTCCCAATTAATACGCTATGGTAGAGCTTGTTTCCATTACGGGGACTTTGTACAACGAAGTAGGCTGCTTGCAAATTGTTGACTCAGGGATATTGCAAGCCTAAGCTTATCAAGGCTCTCAAAAAGTTTTATGGCTGTCATCACAGTATTGTTGATATGTTTGATGCCTCTGTGTCCAGGATTGCCCTGGATATATTTGTCGTCTCATAGTTTCATGTTCCTTTCACACAACTTTGATTACACATGGTGGTGTGTAGCTAGCTAAACAGGAGGTCCTAACCTTTCCGAAGCACCTGGCCTCACTTCCCTGGTAGAAGTTCTTGTGTCTAACCTAACTTATCAGTTCCAAAGTTTTTACTTTCCTTCTGGATTGTGATTCAGACATGGATTAATATGTTTGTTTTTGATCAGTAGTACAGAGGTGAGCCTGCTATGTATGTTTCCTTGTATAGATGTTTATGGAGGTTAGGAATCCAATACAAGTAAGGAAGATCAAGATCTTCCTCTTTAAGATTGATACCGGAATGACTTGAGCACTCCCCTATGGTTGGAAAGAACTACATCTTTTGTAAAATTAGTTCTAGTATATGCAGGGTTATTTGATATATTATCTAAACCAAACTTCTTAATAAGACATTCAAGGTACAATCTCTTACGAATGAGAATAATGTTGTTGGAAGCCTTATCAGCTAAATGAGAAAGAACTTGGCCTTCATTACTTGTATTGGATTCCTAAACTTCACAAATATCCACACAAGAAAAAATATATACTAGTTGTTGTTTCTTCTAAAGGTACGACTAAAATCGTTTTTAAATCAATGTAAATTCTGACGGTCGTCAAAGACGGTCTTCAGTCTTATTCAGATAAAGTCTATTCTACAAATGTGGATTATGAAAAAGAATTACTTATCTTGTTTGTAATACTTTATCTGGTGTAAAAGTATAAAAGCTTTTGATTTTTCTACACAGCTATCTCATTCTTAAATGAAAGACCGTCTTAAACAAATACAAGTAGTTCATTACTAGTATTCATGATTTTGCATAAATGAATATACCTCAAAATTGGTAAGCCTAGATTCAAATATCTAGTTCTGAACAGGGATTCTGGTTATTTTATCAAGCACCATACGGACTGCAAACAAAATTATTACTGCCAAAAAATTAAGTGTGTAATTAATAGACAATATAATTGTTGTATTTGGCAACTTTTCAAACGATAATCGGTATACCAATGGGCACAAAATATGCATCTTTGGTTCCTGATATTTTTCTATGTTTGTATGAAACCGCTGAGACTTTTTGCAGAACCTTGTTAAATCTGGAGAGTAGTCTGACGCCAAATCATTCAACTTGACACGAAATATATAAATGACGTTCTATCTTTCTACTAATCCTGCATTTGGCGACTATAAATATTTTTTAATCGTAATCTGATACGAAAAATAACCAAAATTAGCCAAAAACGTCATATTTTTGTCGATATTGTAGAAGAGTCACCAAGCTTAAAACTTTAACACCATCGTGTCGTAAACGGGGAGCGTTGAGTCTGAGATCTTCGTGTTACATAGTAAAATTATTTTTTATGATTTGCACAAAAAATACTTTGTAAATAGTATTGTTTTCGCTTCCTTGTTGCGTAAACAAAATTAATAAAGAAAAACGTTATTATTTTGAATAGCAGAAAAGCCTTATCATCCGAAATGAGATAATGATACCTTTAAGAAGACCACAGTGTATGAACGGAACTGTACGCAAAAAAGGTAGCTACTGTTCGGCGAAGCGAGAGAAAATGAGGTCAACGAGTAAATTGTTTCTTGTTTTCTTGTTGCGTAAATAGCAACTCGAAATTAAATAGGGTAAATAAGCAGTTGTTCTCTATCTTCTTCTTTGGCGTATTTGTATGTTTAAGAATCTCAAAATAAATTCAATATTCCATTAAGAACAGTCATGAACACGTATTTGAGCAACGCTGGACCTATCTAAAATGTAGATTTATGCTCATTTAATCGAAAATATCAGAGAATTTTAAAATACATGATAAAAACAAACCTTTTTTCAATCAGTCTATATAGTTACAAAATCTACTTTGGCACAGAAACATTCAAAATACTGATTCAAACGACATAACTGACAAGGTGTTACTGTACCGGTAGTTAATTTTTGTCTGTACCGGTAGTTAAGTTTTTAGTAAAAGAAACACTGTACCGGTAGTTTTTATTGTGATACTTTAACTTCAGTCTCTCTGGGATACTGGGGTAATTTCTCTTTTTCCAGTCAGAGATTTTTAGTACTTCTATGCTTATTATGCTACCATATGATTTTATCTAATTAGTTGTATATGTATTATGGTAATACAGCCACCACTTCCTTTTGATCATAACCCCTGCGGTAGCTTAGTGGTAGAGTGCTCGCTCCGTAAGTGGGAGGTCGTTGCTTCGAACCCCGAGCATGTCTGACCTAAAACTGGAAGTGGGAAGTGACTGTTTTTTCGCGAAGCACCCGGCATTACGAAATGAAAGTCACGGTTCTTTCGGATGGGAACTTAAAATAAACGAGGTCCCGTGTCATGGTGGCTTGGCGCGATAAAGGACCCTGCTGTAAATTGCCATCAGTGCAACGCACAGACAAAACTTATGCACCTTCACCTTATATAGCTAGCGATTTCTTGATATAAGTGAAATATTCATGAGGACGTAGAACACATTTACTCAACTCAACTCCTCTTAAACTTGTGATATGCTTTGGCCAAAAAAGATTGTCGTAAAATAAAATACTTTCATTTACAAAGATGGTTTCTTACATTGTTGTTACTGCAAATAGTCTTCATACATTTTTATATTTTACGACATAGAGCTTGACCTTTAGTTTAAAATTACTCGCACCTTAAAGTCGCCTGAGTGTGCGCTAGTACAATGAAAACCATAAACTTAACTTAATGTTCTCTGCGCCAGAAGGCGCATAAGGCCTCAACGCTATCCTTCCATCTTTGTCTGTCCTTCGTTGCTGCTTTGGCTGTGTTCCATCTACTCCATCCAGCAGTGTTTCTTCCCTTTCGTTGTTCTCCTCCATGTGGACTTAGGTCTTCCCTTTTTTCCTCTGGCTGCCATCCTAGTGTTGTCTTTTAGTCATTTGTTCCCTCTTTCCTTAGTATGTGTCCGAATCAGTTCCACTTTCTTCTCCTGATCTCATAGCTTATGTTGTTAAGTCTAGCTGTTTTCAATATTTTTTTCATTAGGTATTTTCTGTTGCCATCTTATTCTTAGTATCCTTCTGAGGCATTTTGTTTGGAAGCCGTTAGTAGTTAAGAAACCAAGGGTTCCAGGCCAACTTCCGGCCCATTACTTTAACATGGCCCCTCTTAGCCCCTCTCAATAAGTGTGAGGGGCTGATGAGATCATTATCCGTTTGATTTACGCCAATCATCCGTGACCTGATATGGTCCACCTTTAAAGCAGACGACAAATTTTAATCCTGGTGTGTATATACAATACGTTTTATTAACGGGCGTATGTCCCAGATAATGAACTCGCAGTCGTTAAGGTGGGTGGTCCTCGCGACCTACGGTATTCTAGAACATTCTTTAAAACAAGTCTGTACATGAATGTCGTAACTGGTTAAGTTTAAACTTGCATGATTGCATAGTGATTGTGCAATAAAGGGGAATCCCCTTAAAAATTCCTAGCGTAGCCTATATAAAAACCGTTAATTTCTAATTTTAATCATTATTGAGTTGACTCTTGTGGAAGACAAACGCATGTAAAGTAAAGAAGTAACCAGTATATAAAATTGTGGTATGGTCTTTGTTACATATTAACATAATATAAAGCCCTTAGATTAATTTAACATGACCATGAAGGTTTCTTTATAGCAGATGATACAGTATATGTATAAATATAAGTCATTTAACATATTACAATCGTTACACGCGACCTATTTCTAGAACATTCGAGTCTATACATGAATGTCTTGAATGATTACAATTGATTGTGCAATGAAGGGGGTTACCTTAAAAAATTCCTAGCGTTACCTACAGCTATACGGTATATAAAGACAGTTAATTTTTAAACTTGTATCACTATTGAATTGACTCTTCTGGATGACGTGTGAAAAGAAGATTAGGCAACATTTGCATAAAAAATTGTGGTATTTTCTTTGTTTAATATATACCTAGACAAAGTGCTACTTTATAAACCCAAAGGTATTGAACTAACTTGACCTTTAAGGTTCAAAAACCACGAATGTAAACAAACGGCGTTTAAGTCATATCAACATAGCATAGTTAACTTAGAAACATGAATTTTTATAGTTTAAAGTAACACCAAAATATTTATGTACCATAATTAGTGCCCGAGGTCAGAGCTCTTAGATGGTCTTGTGCATCTTGCATCGGAAAGAAGGTAATGCAGTCTATGTTTAGGTGACAGTTATGTCAAATGTAACAATTGTACATCATTTAGCTTATGAAGGGTTTTTTGTATTTCAGTTAAGCGATATTGAAGGATAACGCATAAAAAATGGAATCAGAGACAAAGAAGGCTAAAACCCAATATATATGTTATCAATGTGATCGAGTGTTTCAGTTTAAGCGGGGAATGTTAAGGCATCTTAAAACACAGCATAGTACAACTTCAAAGTTTAAGTGCCAAGTTTGTCATTTAGAGTTCAACAGGAGGGATAACCTAAAACGACATTTAAAGAGACATGGACAGACAGGGGGTGCAGTTCAACAACCAGAGGGAGAGCCCATAGTAGAAGAATCAGAGAAAAAAGAACAGAAACCAGGGAGAGATCTCACAGATGGTACCGTAGGTGAAAAGATTAACCAATATAAACAATCAAATGAGGAAAATGTTCAACAACAGCAGGACATAGAGGAAGGTTTACAGAATTCAAAAGAGGACAACACAGATGAAGAGGCATGTGATGAAGAAGCATTGGGTGGTACTATGAAAAAACATGTGATTCCAGCCATAGGTCAAGGGAAACTTGACCCCATGACCTTTTTGAGGATTAATTTCGACAAAATCAAGAAGGTGTTAAAAAGATCTATTCTGGAGAGAGGAGGGCTTAAATGGTATGTGTCTCTGCAGATCCAGATGATAAGAGGACAAGGCGATCAAATAGACAAGGTAACACCCCACTTTAGAAACAAATGCCAGATAGCACTGAAAGTTGAAGACATAGAAGAAGCACTCAAAGAAGCTATAATGAAAATGTATTCTTCATTCATGGAGTACCAGAGAAGAGGTAGTAATTGGATCGTAGATGAAGTCATTGGTATAACCATTTTCTTGGCTCGCTACCGACCCCTCCGAGGCTCAAGCTATATCCCCTTACCAATTAAATTGAGGTCGAAAGTGGCCGTTATCAACGTACAGAATAAAGACCAAAAATGTTTCATGTGGTCTGTTTTGGCTGCATTACACCCGGTGAGGAGGCATGCAGAACGCATCAACAAGTACAAGGAATATATCAGCGAACTTAATTTAACTGGGATATCGTTTCCGGTATCCTTAGCTGATATAGTTAAGTTCGAAAAACAGAACGAGATTTCAATAAATGTGTTTGGTTATGAAAAGGGAGATGTTTTTCCATGCCACGTGACAAAACAGCGGTATGAGAGACATGTTGATTTATTGATGATTTCTGATGGCAGAAAGTCTCATTATTGTTGGGTGAAGAGTTTAAGTCGTTTACTTGGGGATCAACACACTAATAAAATAAAATATCATTATTGTCCCTATTGTCTATCGGGATTTACCAGTGCCAGAGTATTGCAAGGCCATATAAATTACTGTCAGACTCACGGTGTTCAGAAGATCGAATTACCATCTGAAGAAGACAAGTGGTTGTACTACAAGGACATCCGGAAAGAATTGAGAGTCCCCTATGTTATTTATGCTGATTTCGAGTCACTACAAGTGCCCATATCCAGTTGCGAGAAAGATCCTCATAAATCTAGCACCGAGAAGAAAACACAACATGTGCCGTGTGGATTTGGTTACAAAGTAGTAGGACTGACACCAGAGCACTCTAAGGAGTTAGTAGTCTATAGGGGATCAGATGCAGCTGACAAATTTGTGGAATGCATGGTCAAAGAACAAGAAGAAATTGAGCAGAAGTTTAAACAAATCAAACCGCTAGAAATGACCGGACATGATTGGCAAGAATTCAAAAAGGCTATTCGCTGTCATATTTGTCAACAGGAACTAAGTTATGACAGAGTCAGAGACCACTGCCATGTAACAGGGAAATTCAGAGGAGCGGCCCACAATGAATGCAATATAAATTACAAATTCACAGGCAGAATTCCGGTGATATTCCATAACCTTAAAGGCTATGATAGCCACATCATCATGCAATCTATTGGAAAGGTTAAAAAAGAGCTCAGGTGTATACCCAACCATATGGAAAAATACATCTCATTTTCCATGGGATGCATGGATTTTCTCGACTCCTTCCAATTCATGTTATCATCACTGGAAAAACTGATAGAAAACCTAGCCAAAGATAAAGAAGGCAATTTCGTTGTTGACAGAAAAGAAAAATTCAAATATATGACTCAACATTTTGGAGAGAAGCAGCTAGATTTATTACTGAGGAAGCAGATATATCCATACGAATATTTTGACTCTGAAACCAGATTTTCAGAAACTGAACTACCTCCCAAAGAAGCTTTTTACAGCTCGCTGTCTGGCGAAGGCATTAAGGATGAAGAGTATAAGCATGCGCAGAACGTTTGGAAGGATTTTGGCATTCAGACTCTAGGGCAGTACCACGACTTGTATGTGGCTACAGATGTGGTAGCCTTAGCCGACGTTTTCGAGAACTTCAGAGATATGTGCCTCGAATATTACGGTCTAGATGCTGCCCATTTTTATACCTCACCAGGACTAGCTTGGCAGGCCGCATTAAAGATGACCGGTATCCAGTTGGAGTTATTTACAGATGTGGACATGCATTTATTCATAGAGAATGGATTAAGAGGCGGGATCTCTGTGATAACACATCGATATGCCAAAGCCAACAATGCATATGTGCCGGATTATAAACCAGAAGTAGCCAGTAGTCACGTGATGTACCTGGATGCTAACAATTTATATGGATGGGCTATGTCAAAGTCACTGCCTACTCACGACTTCCAGTGGCTGGACGAAGAGGAATTTCCCAATGTAATGGAAGTACCAGAAGACGCTGATGAAGGTTATATTTTTGAAGTAGACTTAGATTATCCCAGGGAACTTCATGATGATCACAATGACTATCCTCTTGCGCCAGAAAAGGTTCAGGTGACCGAGGACATGCTTTCTCCCTATGCCAGAGAACTAATAGAAAAGCTTGGAATGAAAGGCATATGTACCGAAAAACTGATACCGAACCTACATCCTAAGGAAAAATATGTAGTCCACTATAGTAATCTAAAATTATATCTATCTCTAGGCCTGAAGCTGAAGAAAGTTCACAGGGTATTGCGTTTCAAGCAGAGTCCCTGGTTAAAACCCTACATTGACTTCAATACAGAAAAAAGGAAGGAGGCCAGGAGCGAGTTTGAAAAAGATTTCTTCAAACTTATGAATAATTCAGTTTGTGTTTGGGAAAACAATGGAAAATCTTCGCAAGCGTGTAGATGTAAAACTAGTGAATAGTCAGAAAAAAGCCAGAAAATTAACCTGCAAGCCATCCTTTCATGCTTTCAAAATATTCAACGAAGATTTAGTAGCCATACATATGAAGAAACAAAAATTATATCTAAATAGACCAATCTACGTTGGATTTTCTATTTTAGACATTTCAAAGTCACTCATGTACGACTTCCACTACAACTATATAAAATCTAAATATGGACCGAAAGCTCAATTATTATTCACAGATACAGATAGCTTATGCTATTGCATCCAAACGGAAGATATCTATGAAGATGAAACCTGACCTTCATTTGTTTGATACGTCTGAGTATTGTCAAAGTCACCCCTTGCACAGCACTAAAAACAAAAAGATTCTTGGTAAGATGAAGGATGAAACAAAAGGTTTTGCGATCCATGAGTTTATAGGGCTAAAATCTAAAATGTACTCATTTGTTTGCGAAGAAGTAAAGGAAGATGGTGAAAAGATTTTATCAGAGAAGAAGAGAGCCAAGGGAATAAAAAAGAGTGTTGTTAACAGCAGACGCGCCATCAACATTACAAGGACTGTTTATTCAACCGTGAAATCCATATGTCTCAAATGATACAGATCAGAAGTTATGACCATCAATTGTATAACATTTCTATGAACAAAATAGGATTATCACCGTTTGACGATAAGCGATATCTT
>CM037862.1:63793855-63919703 GCA_021292105.1 Anadara kagoshimensis | reverse complement strand
GGTGTATATACTTGTGTGGTCACTAATGGACTAGATGAGGCTACAGTATCCGCCATTTTGACAGTCAAAGGTAACAGTTCTACTAGTTATTGTAAACCAAGTTAGGGGGAGTACCCCATTTAAGTTTCATAAGGGAATCACCCTTTTTAGCTGTAAATACTTTAAGGGAATGACAGTTGATAGCTGTAAATTTTATAAGGGAATGACCCTTGTTAACATTTTATAAGAGAATTGTCCTTTTGTAACAGTAAGTGACATAAGTGATAATCCTGAGGTTATTTTTACCTTTAAGTAACTGACTGACTAAATGCACCATATACACCCTGTATAATCCTCTATTGTGTACTTCTTGTACAAGAATATTTGTATAACAATATTCATATAAATTTTTATTTTATATTTTTACAGATCGTCCAGATCCACCATTAGATGTTGTAGTGGAAAGTTGTTCACAGTCACAGGCTACAATTTCCTGGACAAAAGGTGCTCCAAACAATGCCCCAATCCAGTACTTCACCATTCAGTACAACACCAGTTTCGCTCCTGATCTTTGGGTGTTTGCAAAGAAAGAATCGAGTACACAAAATAAAGCTTATGTACCATTAACACCATGGGCCAAGTATACTTTCCGTGTTTTAGCAACAAATAAAATTGGAACCAGTGAACCTAGTTATCACACAACAAAAGTTTGTGAGACCCAACCCAGAAGACCATCCAAAAATCCAGAAAATGTTCAAGATAGGGCTGATAAACCACAATCCCTTGTTATTGATTGGACAGTAAGTACATCTCTAAAGAACGAATCAGGGCTGGGTAACTCGAAGCTATCTTAGCAGTTACGAACAGTTAACACCGTTGTGTTAATTAGGCATTAAGTGATCATAACTGATAAGAGAGCTTTAAGTTACCCAGCCTAGAACTTTAATTTTGTATTTTATTTAAGATTATGTTGGTAACACCCTAGTCATGTATATATGACTCATTAACTTAGTTGGATGTCATCAAATGAAGAAATTTCCTCATCAAGTTGTATTTGATACCTTAGCATGCCCTTCATTTATTTAACTCTGACTTGAAGTGGAACTCATGATTGTAGACTCTCATACCAAATATCAGTTCAATATCTGCAGGTGTTTGGAAAAAAAGTCCTGAAAACAAATTTCTGCCCGCACGCATGCACACCCGCCTGTCCACCTGCATCACTAAATTAATTGTGGAATACAACTTTGTTACAACTTAACTTAAAATATGGTTTGTTTTGTAGCCTATGCCAGAAATTGAACACAACGGCCCAAACTTCAATTACATTATAACAGTAAGTAATCCAGGAGAAGCTACAATAGCACCCATTACGATCACAGACTGGCGTATATCCCGTTATGAGTTGTTAGTTGGTGGATCAGCTGAGTACTATAGACCATACAATGTTACTGTAAAAGCCAGAAACAACGTGGGAGAATCATCAAGTCAACTTAACACGTATCAGCTACACTCTGGAGAATATAGTAAGTAAAGATAGGTTAAGTTTAATCTGTTAATACTCATAATTAAATATCAAGTTTAAATATCAAGGGTCCCTTTGTAAAATCAATAGGTCCCGGACCTTAAATATCAAGGGTCCCTATGTAAAATCAATAGGTCCCGGACCTTAAATATCAAGAAGGGTCCCTTTGTAAAATCAATGGGTCCCGGACCTTAAATATCAAGGGTCCCTTTGTAAAATCAATAGGTCCCTGACCTTAAATATCAAGGGTCCCTATGTAAAATCAATGGGTCCCGGACCTTAAATATCAAGAAGGGTCCCTATGTATAATCAATAAGTCCCGGACCTTAAATATCAAGAAGGGTCCCTATGTATAATTAATAGGTCCCGGACCTTAAATATCAAGGGTCCCTATGTAAAATCAATAGGTCCTGGACCTTAAATATCAAGAAAGGTCCCTATGTAAAATCAATAGGTCCGGACCTTAAGTATCAAGGGTCCCTATGTAAAATCAATAGGTCCCGGACCTTAAATATCAAGAAAGGTCCCTATGTAAAATCAATAGGCCCCGCACCTTAAATATCAAGAAAGGTCCCTATGTAAAATCAATAGGTCCCGGACCTTAAATATCAAGAAAGGTCCCTATGTATAATCAATAGGTCCCTGACCTTAAATATCAAGGGTTCCTATGTAAAATCAATAGGCCCCGCACCTTAAATATCAAGAAGGGTCCCTATGTATAATCAATAGGTCCCTGACCTTAAGTATCAAGGATCCCTATGTAAAATCAATAGACCCCGCACCTTAAATATCAAGAAAGGTCCCTATGTATAATCAATAGGTCCCTGACCTTAAATATCAAGGGTCCCTATGTAAAATCAATAGGCCCCGCACCTTAAATATCAAGAAGGGTCTCTATGTATAATCAATAGGTCTCGGACCTTAAATATCAAGGGTCCCTATGTAAAATCAATAGGTCTGGGCCTTATATATTAAGGGTCCCTATGTATAATCAATAGGTCCCTGACCTTAAATATCAAGAAAGGTCCCTATGTAAAATCAATGGGTCCCGCACCTTAAATATCAAGAAAGGTCCCTATGTATAATCAATAGGTCCCTGACCTTAAATATCAAGAAAGGTCCCTATGTATAATCAATAGGTCCCGGACCTTAAATATCAAGAAAGGTCCCTATGTATAATCAATAAGTCCCGGACCTTAAAGGGGCAACTTTCGCTACCGGGGTAGCGAGTTTTGTGGGCGTGTTTATGATAATTTAGTCTTTACATGTGTTCTATTTATAGACACCTGGATGTTGTTAATAGAATGTTCACATGGCAAATATAAAGATTTAACAAATTAAAGTACCTACTATAGATGGTGTTAGGTATATAATTTTGTCCATAGAAGTTTAATCCTAAATTGTTTTTATATATACACAAAGTGAAAATGTTATTCCTGACATTTTTTGTTCTAACAAAAAATTCACAAAGTTTTGATCCATATTAGATTGTTTATAATATGACATGTGGGATTCTACCGACTACAACTGATAAAAGTGAAGTATTTTCACTAAATTACAGTCAAAATTAAATTGTTATATCTTTTAATTATCAACAATGTATCTTGACCACAAGACACTAAACCTCAAATTTATGGTCATCTTACAGTAACACACCCTTATTGCTAATGGCATTCCAGAAATACATTTTATCTTGACCTTTAATTCATGTCTAAATTTTTCTGTGTTATGAAACCAACAATCGTCATTCCCGATTTCCCCGCCAAAATTAGATATACCAGTATATAAAACACAGAAATAAGCAATAAGCAGGCTGTAGATGAACTTATTGAAGTAGCAATAACCCACTGTTCAAGAAATGACAGAAATGATAATGGTGGTGATGACAATGATAATGATGGCGATATAATCATAATGTACAACAAAACCTGTGTATTCATTCTTTTTGTATTCCATGCATTACAACATGTAGACAACAGTGGTTAGGACTATGTCAGGCTCCAAGTCAAGAAAATAGTTTGTTGAGGAAAAACCTATATAAAACTTTTAGATGATCAAGGAGTTTCGTGAAAACATCAATACTTAGAAAGAAAACATGAAGCATTGTCAAATAAATAATTTAGATAACTTTGCAATCACTAGGCGTGAAATAATGCTCATTTGTGTATTTAAACTAGTCAGAGCTTTATATCCTAACCCACCAGGATAAATTATATAGGACATAAATGAGAGTGATGAAGTTTCATTTATATGTTTATGACAATTACAAACTTAAAATTTTTCTTTGTCAGTCAGAAACATTATTTGATCATTCAACTTAAAATGAGGATATAAATTAGATCATTAAAAGAAAGAAATGGATTTCATTTCTTTTCTTGATTTTTGGCGCCAAATACACACGTGGCAGATAACAATTACCAAGGTAAACATAAACACTTGTCTTGTCAATCATTGTTGGTTACTCAGATGTGAACAACAACCAAATTGAATTAATTCGAAATTTTAAATCCTATTTAAGACATAAATAAAAGGTAAAAAATTCTCAAAATTTCCTTGATTGTTCTCTTGTATTGGGCTGACATATATGACAAATTTTAGCTTTTAATTCGCCTTAATTGTAAAGATTCCAGAAAAATATCATCTTGTATACACTATCTGTCACAATTCAAATTTGCCACCTCCATTATGAGAAGATCTCATATAATCTCCTTTTTATAGGAGAGTTGCCCCTTTAAATATCAAGGGTCCCTATGTAAAATCAATAGGTCCTGGACCTTAAATATCAAGGGTCCCTATGTATAATCAATAGGTCCCGCACCTTAAATATCAAGGGTCCCTATGTATAATCAATGGGTCCCGCACCTTAAATATCAAGAAAGGTCCCTATGTATAATCAATAGGTCCCAGACCTTAAGTATCAAGGGTCCCTATGTATAATCAATGGGTCCCGCACCTTAAATATCAAGGGTCCCTATGTATAATCAATAGGTCCCTGACCTTAAATATCAAGAAAGGTCCCTATGTATAATCAATAGGTCCCAGACCTTAAGTATCAAGGGTCCCTATGTATAATCAATGGGTCCCGCACCTTAAATATCAAGAAAGGTCCCTATGTATAATCAATAGGTCCCAGACCTTAAGTATCAAGGGTCCCTATGTATAATCAATAGGTCCCGGACCTTAAATATCAAGGGTCCCTATGTAAAATCAATAGGTCCCAGACCTTAAGTATCAAGGGTCCCTATGTATAATCAATAGGTCCCGGACCTTAAGTATCAAGGGTCCCTATGTATAATCAATAGGTCCCAGACCTTAAGTATCAAGGGTCCCTATGTATAATCAATAGGTCCCGCACCTTAAATATCAAGGGTCCCTATGTAAAATCAATAGGTCCTGGACCTTAAATATCAAGGGTCCCTATGTATAATCAATAGGTCCCAGACCTTAAGTATCAAGGGTCCCTATGTATAATCAATAGGTCCCGGACCTTAAGTATCAAGGGTCCCTATGTATAATCAATGGGTCCCGCACCTTAAATATCAAGGGTCCCTATGTATAATCAATAGGTCCCAGACCTTAAGTATCAAGGGTCCCTATGTATAATCAATAGATCCCGCACCTTAAATATCAAGGGTCCCTATGTATAATCAATAGGTCCCGGACCTTAAGTATCAAGGGTCCCTATGTATAATCAATAGGTCCCAGACCTTAAGTATCAAGGGTCCCTATGTATAATCAATAGGTCCCGGACCTTAAATATCAAGGGTCCCTATGTATAATCAATAGGTCCCAGACCTTAAGTATCAAGGGTCCCTATGTATAATCAATAGGTCCCGCACCTTAAATATCAAGGGTCCCTATGTATAATCAATGGGTCCCGCACCTTAAATATCAAGAAAGGTCCCTATGTAAAATCAATAGGTCCCAGACCTTAAGTATCAAGGGTCCCTATGTATAATCAATAGGTCCCTGACCTTAAATATCAAGGGTCCCTATGTATAATCAATGGGTCCCGCACCTTAAATATCAAGAAAGGTCCCTATGTATAATCAATAGGTCCCAGACCTTAAGTATCAAGGGTCCCTATGTATAATCAATAGGTCCCGCACCTTAAGTATCAAGGGTCCCTATGTATAATCAATGGGTCCCGCACCTTAAATATCAAGAAAGGTCCCTATGTATAATCAATAGGTCCCAGACCTTAAGTATCAAGGGTCCCTATGTATAATCAATAGGTCCCGGACCTTAAGTATCAAGGGTCCCTATGTATAATCAATAGGTCCCAGACCTTAAGTATCAAGGGTCCCTATGTATAATCAATAGGTCCCGGACCTTAAGTATCAAGAAAGGTCCCTATGTATAATCAATAGGTCCCAGACCTTAAATATCAAGGGTCCCTATGTATAATCAATAGGTCCCGCACCTTAAATATCAAGGGTCCCTATGTATAATCAATAGGTCCCGCACCTTAAATATCAAGAAAGGTCCCTATGTATAATCAATAGGTCCCGCACCTTAAATATCAAGGGTCCCTATGTAAAATCAATAGGTCCTAGACCTTAAATATCAAGAAAGGTCCCTATGTATAATCAATAGGTCCTGGACCTTAAATATCAAGGGTCCCTATGTATAATCAATAGGTCCCAGACCTTAAATATCAAGAAAGGTCCCTATGTAAAATTAATAGGTCCTGGACCTTAAATATCAAGGGTCCCTATGTATAATCAATAGGTCCCAGACCTTAAATATCAAGGGTCCCTATGTATAATCAATAGGTCCCGCACCTTAAATATCAAGGGTCCCTATGTAAAATCAATGGGTCCCGCACCTTAAATATCAAGAAAGGTCCCTATGTATAATCAATAGGTCCCGCACCTTAAATATCAAGGGTCCCTATGTAAAATCAATGGGTCCCGCACCTTAAATATCAAGAAAGGTCCCTATGTATAATCAATAGGTCCCTGACCCTAAATATCAACGGTCCCTATGTATAATCAATAGGTCCCTGACCTTAAATATCAAGAAAGGTCCCTATGTATAATCAATAGGTCCCTGACCCTAAATATCAACGGTCCCTATGTATAATCAATAGGTCCCTGACCTTAAATATCAAGGGTCCCTATGTATAATCAATAGGTCCCTGACCTTAAATATCAAGAAAGGTCCCTATGTATAATCAGTAGGTCCCTGACCTTAAATATCAAGCGTCCCTATCAGGGCTTCGGAAACTTCGGTCCGGCCTGTCAGACATTTTTTGTACAAGCAAAAAAAAAAAAAAAAAAGGTCTTTTGGCACATGGCTGTCTATGTGTGCATGTGCATGTGCATGTTGTGGATATGTCAAACCAACCAATTTTTTTTTTATTGAGAAACCGGGATTACCAACTTTAATCCATGTGCGTTATTAGACCACAATGTTTATTGCGTGTGTATTAGGTGAAATCTAAGACTAAGACGTTTACTGCTTTTCTAAGCTCCCGTGATATGCTGTTATTATAAATATGCATTACTGTCCACGACGCTTCATATTGCACATCCGCCATATTGTTTACTAACAATTGTGAATTTTCGTATTCTGATGATACACGAATTATAATACAATCATCGCAACATTCAAATAGGAATTCAGGTATCACGAATCATGATATAACAGGAACGGCTTGACGAGGTTCCAATATATTTATGTAAATGACAGATATTAATGCCTAAAACAAAATTTAATCGCGTTTCTGTATTTATTCATAAAGAAACAGTTACGAAGCGCGTAGTAGGTAATTTTCAACACCCCGCGTAGAACCTCTTTGATAACAAACCGTCACCCTTGACCGACACTCGTTATGGCTTCCGTAATCAACACAGTTACAACCATGCACTTATTATTAAACAAACATATGTTTAAAGAAAGTTATTACGATTCGGACTGGGAAACAAAAGAAATAGACACGCGGCACGCGACTACTTAAGTCCACAGGTATTTACTGATTAATAAACAATCACCTGATTATTAGAACTTACTGTTGACAGGTAAACACGTTGTAAGGACAATACACTTAGTGAAGTCAGGTAGAGTTTAAAAGACCGACTAGCGGTAGTTTACTTTTGTCGGAAAACTGATTTGTCCGTTTAATATTCCTATTGTAAAGTTGAAAATGTCCGAAAACAAAAATATGTCCGACTGATAATTTTTCACGTCGGTCAAAATAAAATTTTGTCGGACATGTCCGGCAAATATGACCGCTTCCGGACCCCTATGTATAATCAATAGGTCCCGGACCTTAAATATCAAGGGTCCCTATGTATAATCAATAGGTCCCAGACCTTAAATATCAAGAAAGGTCCCTATGTATAATCAATAGGTCCCTGACCTTAAATATCAAGAAGGGTCCCTATGTATAATTAATAGGTCCCGGACCTTAAATATCAAGGGTCCCTATGTATAATTAATAGGTCCCAGACCTTAAATATCAAGGGTCCCTATGTATAATCAATAGGTCCCGGACCTTAAATATCAAGGGTCCCTATGTAAAATCAATAGGTCCCGGACCTTAAATATCAAGGGTCCCTATGTATAATCAATAGGTCCCGGACCTTAAGTATCAAGGGTCCCTATGTATAATCAATAGGTCCCGGACCTTAAATATCAAGAAGGGTCCCTATGTATAATCAATAGGTCCCGGACCTTAAGTATCAAGAGTCCCTATGTAAAATCAATAGGTATGGACCTTAAATATCAAGGGTTCCTATGCAGTGTTTCAGCTGTAGGTCGCAATTTTCGCAAAATGCGAAAATTTTATTAAAGTAGCGAAAAAATTATAAAATTGGCAAAATGTTTTAGCGATAAAAACTTGATTTGATGCCATGTGAAAATTGGCACGTGTGTTAACAAATAACAACTTCAGTAACCCATAGATAATCCCTTAATTAACTGTAAGTGCCCCAGGCAATGTACCAGGTGTGAAAACTTGAATGATTACCAAAAAAAACAAGTGTACTGACG
Source organism: Anadara kagoshimensis (assembly GCA_021292105.1). NCBI lineage: Eukaryota > Metazoa > Mollusca > Bivalvia > Arcoida > Arcidae > Anadara > Anadara kagoshimensis. The sequence continues at coordinate 63,911,203 of CM037862.1, read as the reverse complement.
TGCCGACATCTGACAGTGACACAGGTAGTGTTCCTAGGCTATAGTCTGCTTTCAGGTGCCGATATACCTAAGTATTTTAATCGGATAATTAGCCACGAGATGATTATGGATAACTTTACCTGTTGACTGATGTAATCAAAAGTAATCCTGAGGAAGAACGCCAAAATGTGCTATAAAAACGTCTTTATCAATGTTTATAACAGGAAGTGGCGGTAGTAAACAAATAATACATTCCATTTCTTGATATAAAAATTTAATCATATAACAGACCTTTTTCACAAAATAATCCATAAATAAAAGCATTTTCTGATTGAATGATGGAAAATAGTAAAAACTCACCCACAGAAACTAGAGTCTGAGATGGCTGTCAAAACCATGTGTGTTCAAAACAAGGAAAACAACTCTGTCAGAAACGAAAATTCAACTTTTTCAAAAAAAAAAAAATTATTTTTCACATTTACATTGTAATCTAAGTTATCCAAATAATTTAATGAGTTTATCTTGATCTATGTTTTTTTTTTAAATCTTCAAATTGCAAATCACATATCAATGTTGTTGAACCCAACTAGTCTACTTGTACATAATTCTACCAAAAAATAAATAAATAAATAATATTGAATTTTTAAATGGATATCTTTATTTTGAGTAAAGAATTTTAAAATTGCAATTAATTATATTTATACAATATGCAAGTCCAATGCAGTGATTTACAGTCAAACATATAGATACATGCAATGTGAATTCCCCCACAGAAAAAAACTACCGCAGGTTCTCTCATCCTGGCTGAGTGGAAAAAGTAACTTTTGCCTGTCGTTCTGCATAGTGGACAAAAATATGTTTCTTATTGCAATAATATTAACATGAACAATGAATAAAAATTTAGAAAAATATAGTAAATACATTGGCAAAAAGCATGTCTGATAGTGGCGAAAAAAATACAGGTAATGGCGAAAAAAAATTTAAAAGTGGCGAAAGTCCTGTCGATTTATTTTTGAGACCCAGAGGAAACACTGCCTATGTAAAATCAATAAGTCCCTGGCCTTATATCCTGGGAATTTTCAACCTCTGCATTCATAGTTTGTTAATAAATAAATGTTTGTGACTTTTTTTTTTGCTGTTAGAATCGGGGATATGTAACAAAGACAGATAGTAGTATTATAAATAGTGGCAGTCATAACATCTTGACATCAGATATTGTTAAATTTATATTGGTGTTTCTAAACTTCTGTAGTATTAAATATAAAAGTATGGTTATAAATTTGTTGTTTTTGACAACTTGTTTCAAATTAATAACCAGGGTTCGTACAGGCCTGGAAAAGTCCTTAAATTAGAGTCTAAATGTCTGTACGAACCCTGATAACCTTTATTCAAATATTATTGACTTGTATTTATAGAACCTACTATTGTTGTTTCAACTTTTGCTGTGGATGCGGCTAAGCTAGATGATACTTCTGCTGTGTTCATCTGGGACTGGGACAGAGAAGACGCTGTCAACCGACTAAAAATGAGAGGAAGATTTCATGGCTTCAAGGTAACCTAAAACATATAAGGTCAAGGTTACCAGTTTACAGACATATCTGTTTATGAGGGTGGAATCTTTTTATCTGTACAAATAGAAATTCAAAAAAAGTGATTGACCAATGAGAAGTTGTTGTTTAATGATAACTTTAAAAGCAACTTTTGATTTCAATTATGTCAAGAGACTTCAATTCAATACAATAACCTTGTAGATTTGTCTAAATATAGAGATTTTGGCCCGTACTAAGACTGTATGAGACCACCAGTGTTGCACTAAGTTAAGGCCCTTTGATTCTTATTTCAGTGAAATTAAACTTTCGGACTATTTTCTTATGAAGACTGAATTCTAATATACCACTGGTGTTCATTGTAAACTCAAGTGTTTGAAACTTATCTCAATATGTCCCAGGCTTATGATTTTCAACATGTTTCCTTTTGTAGATTCAGTTTGGAGAAAAGGGCGAGGAACAGACTTTCCGAGAAATAGAAATCCTGAGAATCAGTTAACCCTTTTGTATGCAAGACGTAAAAAGCGAGCTGTAGACACACTACAGGCTACAATTACTGGTCTGTCCCATATACCAACATGGAGGCTCAGATCGTGTAATTAATACATATTACGCTGGACCTCCAAGTCTTGTCGTCGGATTCCGCACATCAGAAGGAGTTTGTAATTTCTGTCTGCTATTTCGGGATGGTGAAATATACTGGCCAAATTTTGTTTTAATTACAATAACAAACAGATTATGGTTATGTAAGGTTCCCACCCACCACCCACCCACCACTCATACAATCACACCTTCCTAGGCCACAAGGCATACACTGGCTTACAGATCATAGCAACCCGTCACTAGTTTCAAGTCCAGTTTGTCAGATGTCGCATTGGTTTTCATTCGAAAGAATGGTGGTTTTGTTTGGTTTCTTTGTTTCCTCCTACAAACTGACCACCTAGATATGTGAAGTATTTTGGCAAGGCTGAAAACGTCATTACTCTTCAGACTCGCAAATATTGACCCTTTTTTATTTATTACATGTAAGTTTTAAGTAAAACTTGTACATGTATTTTATTTGGGTAAATTAACCAATAAATATTTGTTTATTTATTGTTTCTCATCTTCTAAATGAAGAAAAATAACAAATTGTAAATATGTCAATAAAACCCCAAGTCTTTGGCCTGAATCTAAAAAAATAGACAAGAGAAAGAGTGTCATGTAGGCTTTAGGCTGCAAATAAGTACGCTAAGGTTCCACCAGTTATTACCTCCCTTTCATGAATAGTGGGTATTGACTGTTCTTTCGCCAAGCACTCTGCATTACGAATTGAAAGTCACGATTCTTTCGGATGGGAACTTAAAATAAACGAGGTCCTGTATCACAGTGGGCTTGGCATGCTAAAGAACCCTGCTGTATAATGCCACCAGCCCAACACACAGGCAAAATTTCTGCATCTTCGCCTATAGCTAGCAACGTTTCGATATAAGTGAAATATTCTTGACTGGGATGTTAAACACCATTACTCAATTGAACTCCCTTTCGTGAATTAATTACATATAGTCTGCTTACAAGTAATTTTTTATTTTCAATTATTGAAAATATTATTCTTCTAAAAACAGTGCCCAGGCCCAGTGAAAATCTTTTCTGCAAGTATCATTGGAAGTAACTTGTTAAGCTTAGCTGGTTACCACCGGATGAGAGGATCGTAATGGTATCATACTTGGTTACGATGTTGGATACCAAACTGGTAAGTATATGCAACCAATGGTTACAGTTTTATACAAAATTAACCCCAGTATCTCAGTTAGTTATAAACAAATGTAATAGAATATAATAAGATCAGCTCAGTTAAGATTTTACAAAACTGTTCAGTATTAGAGATTACATGTAGCTCTATAGTTAAATACTTGATTCCAGTATATGATTTATGTTGCCATGGCAACCCTTTTTATAATCTTAATATATCATTAAAAAGTGCAATTGCCCAGATAAAGTGGTAAATGGTTCAGATAGTAACATATAGGAATTTATTGGATTACCTAAACATGTAGTATAATTGGTTTTTTATGTTCATGTTTTAACTCACATTAGTACATCTACAAGTTTTTATGATTTCAGTGCTTTAAGTACTTTGATTATATTTTGAAATTTGTTATTACAGTTAATGGATTAGAGTTGGGTAAAATGCAGGATAAGGACCCACAGATAAATACACCATACGTAAATAACACAGTACTCAACGGATTGGTCCAGAGTCAGAAATATAGAATATTTATCTGGGCCCGGACCAGAATGGGACGAGGAGAAGGTTATTCATTGAAGTTATAACAGAAAAAGCTGGCAGTAAGTTCATTTATTTTTGTCTCATTATTTCTTTATTGTGAATTTAACTTCACTCACTTCAGTGCAGTTTCTGAAGTACCAGCAGTCTAAATACTTAATGCCAAGTGAGTTTGGGTGCTCCTAAAGTGTAAGAAACTCCTGTCTAGTTGGCTACATCTGCCAATTTTAGATCTCTTCTGTATTTTGTCAGAATTTGTTTTTAAAAATATTTTACAAGTATTCTTTCTAAATGGATTTTTCAAATTATCAAATTTTTATTACTTGGATTATTTTTCAGCTCAAAAGGTGCCAAGCTTTGAGTTAAGGAACATCAATTCTACATTTGTTAATGTAACCTGGACAGAGATTGTCGATAAGAAGTCTGGTACAGTTGTATACATTGAATACAGAAAATCAGGTAAACAATAAACTATTTCTGAGTTCCGTTATGTTATCCAGTTTATTTAGTTCCGTTATGTTATCCAGTTTACATTAAGTTCCGTTATGTTATCCCAATTTACATTTAGTTCCGTTATGTTATCCAATTTACATTTAGTTCCGTTATGTTATCCAGTTACACACATTAGTTCCTTATGTTATCCAATTTACATTTAGTTCCGTTATGTTATCCAGTTTACATTTAGTTCCGTTATGTTATCCAGTTACATTTAGTTCCGCTATGTTATCCAGTTTACATTTAGTTCCGTTATGTTATCCAATTTACATTTAGTTCCGTTATGTTATCCAGTTTACATTTAGTTCCGTTATGTTATCCAGTTTACATTTAGTTCCGTTATGTTATCCAATTACATTTAGTTCCGTTATTTATCCAGTTTACATTTAGTTCCGTTATTATTCAGTTTACATTTAGTTCCGTTATGTTATCCAGTTTACATTTAGTTCCGTTATGTTATCCAATTTACATTAGTTCCGTTATGTTATCCATTTACACATTTAGTTCCGTTATGTTATCCAGTTTACACACATGTAGTTCGTTATGTTATCCAGTTTACATTTAGTTCCGTTATGTTATCCAATTTACATTTAGTTCGGTTATGTTATCCAGTTTACATTTAGTTCCGTTATGTATTCAGTTTACATTTAGTTCCGTATGTTATCCAGTTTACATTTAGTTCCGTTATGTTATCCAATTACATTAGTTCGGTTATGTATCCAGTTTACATTTAGTTCCGTTATGTTATTCAGTTACATTTAGTTCCGTTATGTTATCCAGTTTACATTTAGTTCCGTTATGTTATCCAATTTACATTTAGTTCCGTTATGTTATCCAATTTACATTTAGTTCCGTTATGTATCCAGTTTACACACATTTAGTTCGTTATGTTATCCAGTTACATTTAGTTCCGTTATGTTATCCAGTTTACATTTAGTTCCGTTATGTTATCCAGTTTACATTTAGTTCGTTATGTTATCCAGTTTACATTAAGTTCGTTATGTTATCCAGTTTAATTTAGTTCCGTTATGTTATCCAGTTTACATTAAGTTCCGTTATGTTATCCAGTTTACATTTAGTTCCGTTATGTTATCCAGTTTACATTTAGTTCCGTTATGTTATCCAATTTACATTTAGTTCCGCTATCTTATCCAGTTTACATTTAGTTCCGTTATGTTATCCAATTTACATTTAGTTCCGTTATGTTATCCAGTTTACATTTAGTTCCGTTATGTTATCCAGTTTACATTTAGTTCCGTTATGTTATCCAGTTTACATTTAGTTCCGTTATGTTATCCAGTTTACATTTAGTTCCGTTATGTTATCCAGTTTACATTTAGTTCCGTTATGTTATCCAATTTACATTTAGTTCCGCTATCTTATCCAGTTTACATTTAGTTCCGTTATGTTATCCAATTTACATTTAGTTCCGTTATGTTATCCAGTTTACATTTAGTTCCGTTATGTTATCCAGTTTACATTTAGTTCCGTTATGTTATCCAGTTTACATTTAGTTCCGTTATGTTATCCAATTTACATTTAGTTCCGTTATGTTATCCAATTTACATTTAGTTCCGTTATGTTATCCAGTTTACACACATTTAGTTCCGTTATGTTATCCAGTTTACATTTAGTTCCGTTATGTTATCCAGTTTACATTAAGTTCCGTTATGTTATCCAGTTTACATTTAGTTCCGTTATGTTATCCAGTTTACATTTAGTTCCGTTATGTTATCCAATTTACATTTAGTTCCGCTATCTTATCCAGTTTACATTTAGTTCCGTTATGTTATCCAATTTACATTTAGTTCCGTTATGTTATCCAGTTTACATTTAGTTCCGTTATGTTATCCAATTTACATTTAGTTCCGCTATCTTATCCAGTTTACATTTAGTTCCGTTATGTTATCCAATTTACATTTAGTTCCGCTATCTTATCCAGTTTACATTTAGTTCCGTTATGTTATCCAGTTTACATTAGTTCCGTTATGTTATCCAATTTACATTTAGTTCCGCTATCTTATCAGTTTACATTTAGTTCCGTTATGTTATCCAATTTACATTTTAGTCCGTTATGTTATCCAATTTACATTTAGTTCCGTTATGTTATCCAGTTTACATTTAGTTCCGTTATGTTATCAGTTTACATTAGTTCCGTTATGTTATCCAGTTTAACATTTAGTTCCGTTATGTTATCCAGTTTACATTTAGTTCCGTTATGTTATCCAGTTTACATTTAGTTCCGTTATGTATCCAGTTTACATTTAGTTCCGTTATGTTATCCAGTTTACATTAAGTTCCGTTATGTTATCCAGTTTACATTTAGTTCGTTATGTATCCAGTTACATTTAGTTCCGTTATGTTATCAGTTTACATTAAGTTCCGTTATGTTATCCAGTTTACATTTAGTTCCGTTATGTTATCCAGTTTACATTTAGTTCCGTTATGTATCCAATTTACATTTAGTTCGCTATCTTATCCAGTTTACATTAGTTCCGTTATGTTATCCAATTTACATTTAGTTCGTTATGTTATCCAGTTACATTTAGTTCCGTTATGTATCCAATTTACATTTAGTTCCGATCTTATCCAGTTACATTTAGTCCGTTATGTTATCCAATTTACATTAGTCCGCTATCTTATCCAGTTTACATTAGTTCGTTATGTTATCCAGTTACATTTAGTTCGTTATGTTATCAATTTACATTTAGTTCCGCTATCTTATCAGTTTACATTTAGTTCCGTTAGTTATCCAATTTACATTTAGTTCCGTTATGTTATCCAATTAATTTAGTTCCGTTAGTTATCCAGTTTACATTAGTTCCGTTATGTTATCCAGTTACATTAGTTCCGTTATGTTATCCAGTTACATTTAGTTCGTTATGTTATCCAGTTTACATTTAGTTCCGTTATGTATCCAGTTTACATTTAGTTCCGTATGTTATCCAGTTTACATTAAGTTCCGTATGTTATCCAGTTTACATTTAGTTCGTATGTTATCCAGTTTACATTAGTTCGTTATGTATCCAATTTACATTTAGTTCGCTATTTATCCAGTTTACATTTAGTTCCGTTATGTTATCCAATTTACATTTAGTTCCGTTATGTTATCCAGTTTACATTAGTTCCGTTATGTTATCAGTTTACATTTAGTTCGTATGTTATCAGTTTACATTTAGTTCCGTTATGTTATCCAGTTACATTTAGTTCCGTTATGTTATCCAGTTTACATTTAGTTCCGTTATGTATCCAATTTACATTTAGTTCCGTTATGTTATCCAGTTTACATTTAGTTCCATTATGTTATCCAGTTTACATTTAGTTCCGTTATGTTTCCAGTTTACATTTAGTTCCGTTAAGTTATCCAGTTTACATTTAGTTCCGCTATGTCATCCAGTTTACATTTAGTTCCGCTATCTTATCCAGTTTACATTTAGTTCCGTTATGTTATCCAATTAACATTTAGTTCCGTTATGTTATCCAGTTTACATTTAGTTCTGCTATGTTATCCAGTTTACATTTAGTTCCGCTATCTTATCCAGTTTACATTTAGTTCTGTTATGTTATCCAATTAACATTTAGTTCCGTTATGTTATCCAGTTTACATTTAGTTCTGTTATGTTATCCAATTAACATTTAGTTCCGTTATGTTATCCAGTTTACATTTAGTTCTGTTATGTTATCCAGTTTACATTTAGTCTTAAGAGCTACACCAGGTGCTTCTTCTCAAGTTGATTAGTGCTCTTTCTATGACATCACAGGGATAAACTTGCTACAGGACAATCAGCTGTTTTGTCTAGTCTGTCACTGATGGAAAAGATCATTTTTGACACTTTAAGTTAGAACCAAATTTATTTGTTTTTATGAGAATATTGTGAATGTTTTCTCCATGTATGAAAACACCTGTTGCTATAATTGATAATACAACAATTATCTAAGACTTTAGTATTGCCCCAAATCAACGTCATAATAAATTGTTGAAGTGATTGAGAAAAAAAAAATTGCCAATTATTTTCTCAGAGAATGATGTAACATAAATTGGGCTAACCATCAAAATATTCTTTGATATACCTGACTTTGTGTACATATCGTATACAGTAAAACCTGTCTACAAACGCCGTTTGAAGGAATGGCTGACAGATGACCTTTTTAAGACAGGGGTCATATTACTTTGCCTGATTTGCATTCTTTGGTACACTTTTAATCATAATTCTGTGTATGATAAGATTTTGCGTACATTTAATATATAATCTTAATCAGGAACTGATATAATTTGAGTAGGAACTAAAATCTAAAAAAACCTTTAAGTACTTGGTTTTTTCCTGGCATGTCACTGTCAAACCACTATTATTGAAATGGATAACTTGCTTATCCACTGTTTATAATGGTATTACTTTAAACATGTTTATTTTTGCATTGTACTAATTTCCACTTATTTTGTGGTGTTTGTTTTGCGGGAAAATTAATACTGAGCGAAATATATATTATATGTAATGTGTTATAGTGCACTTTTCAAAAACGCGAAAATTGAACTACATGGATATGTCTAAATTTCCTATACCACGTTGATAAATACACACGAAATGTTTAATCCCGTTACACTATTACTTAATTATCTTTTTTAACTATCTGTTATTATTTACAGGTGCCTCTGATTGGCAGCAGTCAACAGATGAGGTCGCTAAGAACTGGATCGGTATAAGTGACCTGGAAAGTGGAACGTCATATCAACTTAAACTGATTGTTACAAATGGAAAGACAAGGGCCAAAAGCGGAGAAGTCACATTTTCAACCATGGGAATCGGTAATGATAACATTACTGTAGTGATTGGAATTACAGGATTGTTTTTTAAAGTCTTTTCTCTAAGTCACTTACTTCATAAAACAAATCAAACTGCTTACAAATAAATTGTTGACTCAGGGATATTGCAAGCTTAGGCTTATCAAGGTCCTCTAAGAGTCATCACAGTATTGTTGATAAGTTTGATGTCTCTGTTTATCTACAATAGTTGTGTCTATATATTGTACTCTTTGGTTTCTGAACACAAAATTCATTATGATCTCCAGCCAATTATATCAATGTTTGGGGGTTAAAATTAAGGTCAACACGGGCAGTAAAACATCCTGCTCCTGGACACATCATATAGATAGAGAAGGGAAATAATATTCTCTTGAAGAGACTTCATATTTTCCTAAATCGGGGACACTATTTACTTCATTATACTGAACAAAAATGACGTTCTCTTTCACCTTTTATTCTGTTAATTAATTCAGGTTAGCAGGTTTGGATGCTCCTAATCAGAAAAGAAAGGATATGCAAACAGAAGTAGGACTACTCTTTAATTACTGTAACAGTTTTAAGTTTCTGTGCCTAGTGGTAGACATTGCAATATCCCATGGCAATGTTGACCACTGTTTTAAACATTGTGAATTTTTTTCATACCAAGTGATAAGAAATTAAACAATAATGATTCGAAGAATTTCTGTGAGGTATAATAAAGTTAAATAAATCACTCCTGGGAACATAATAAAATATCTCGTTCATTTGTTTTACAGCCTCTGCCTACAGCTTGGGAGCTAACTTTGGTTGGTTTATCGGTTTAATACTGTCTCTACTCATCATAATCGGAGTTGGCCTTCTTATCTGGTTCCTACGGAAACAAGCGTTATCAAAACCACTACCAGAGAGGAAGTACAATGGTAAATATGTTATATCAGTATATTATATTGTGGTTAAAGACATCGGGGCTTGGAAATTCCACCAAATATTTCAATTAAGAATAAACCAGTGTTTTGCCTTTTGACCATAATTGGAGATAAGTATTATACAGTAAACTGCGAAATTTCTGAGAAATATTTATTGCAAAAACAAATTGTACAGTTTAAATGGTTAATTAGAAGCTTCAGATTTGATTCAATGTTATGATTTATCAACCATATCTTAAAACTTGTAATTTCGATACTCGTAGTACTACTTTAATGCAAACAGCCTTTAAGATGTAAAAATAACTGATAAACTGCTGTTTTAAAAACTCCTATTGTATTTACTTAGGATTTATGGAAAAACACTGGAGAAAACAGGTCTTTGAATAATGCATTTCCGTTTAGGATTTAATAGAATTCAAAATTTACTAGTCCAATTCAATTTTTGGTTACAAAATAGATTTTCCAAGCCCTGAGATTGTTGTTTGCATTCTTTTTATGTTTATATGTTGTAAAATGGTATGAACGGGGAAATCAGGTAATCTTTACTATTCAAATGCTAGTTGGTAGAGTTATATCCAAACAAAAATCGCTAAATGATGTAATACTTGTTTCTCTGTTATTTTTAATTGTTAAGTATTTAATTGCATGACAATTGGTTTCATTTATTTACACAATTTTACTTTATAACAAAAAATGCGATTGTTACTTGTACCATTTTTTTCCAGTGAATGTTGTTAGATAGCATGCCATGGAATACACATAACATTTGTGTGGAAGTATTATTCCCATTGCGTATTGAATTACCGTACATAAGTTGAAATTTTCCCATAAAAAATGTTATTGCGAGACTTTGTGAGATTAACAGAACCTATCGCTGCTGGTCATATGAGATAGGAAAATCTCAACCCAAAATTGGTCCAGAACAAGACTTATTCCTTTCAAATCCATTAAAAGCTGTTTATTTGAGCATAGCATGTAGCCTGTCTCAACCTAGGGTGAGACAAAGAAATCCCATATGGGTAAAAACAAGGGATATCCATGTCACAGATGTAAGAAGAACTTTTCTAAAATGATCTTCACAAATGTTATGGGGTATTTTATCATTTTGCCATTTTTCTGGCAATCCCTTTGATGTAAATGACATTACCCATGAACCATATGAAAGACATCCTTACTTATTTATCAAGAAAACCTCCTTACTTATTTTATTAACCATTCAAGAAAACCTCCTTACTTATTTTATTAACCATTCAAGAAAACATCCTTACTTATTTTATTAACCATAGCAACTTTTAGTTACACAGCAGGTTATTGGAGGTGAATTGTTTTAAGTTCCCTGAATAGCAAGAAATAATTAACAGTCATTTTGACCACTAATTTGTTGTTTTTAATGATAATATCATGATTTATAATGGTCGGTAGGGATATACATGTCCTTGATCAGCCAGAAGAGCCCTCACCAATAACACCACCTTACTCACCGGCTTCCCAGTAATTTAAATTTCTAGTCTTTTCACCTTAATTCCTTTCAAGTTAAATGTCCGTCCCCCTGACAGGTCTTGTTTACAAGAGTACAGTAACCATAGAAATGTCATTGAAGCTAGTGTTAAAAATAAAAATCTCCATAGAGAAATAAGTAGACAAAATAAATGAACTTACTGCCAGCTTTTTCTGTTGTAACTTCAACGAAGTAACCTTCTCTCCTCGTCCCATTCTGGTCTGGGCCCAGATAAATATTCTATATTTCTGACTCTGGACCAATCCGTTGAGTACTGTGTTATTTATGTATGTGTGTTTATCTGTGGGTCCTTATCCTGCATTTTACCCAACTCTAATCCGTTAACTGTAATAAACAAATTTCAAAATATAATCAAAGTATTTAAAGCACTGAAATCCTAAACCCTTTGTACAAACAAGTAAGGTTTCGCAGTAAGTCCGCAATTCCCATACCTTAAACTCTTCCATTAGATGTGTTAAATTTTTTAGTTGGATCGGTTTTATTTTGTAATTTTATAGATTTAAAGATTTCTTGGGAGGCACTGTAATTACTTTGATTGTCTAAAGTAATTCTCTAAAATTATGAATCACTATTTAACAAAACTTGCAGGGATAAATCAGGGTCTTTTGGGAAAAGGCCCTAAACTAAAAATTGGGAAAAACTATCAACATTTTGCTCATTTTGAGAAAACTTCGACATCATGTCAGAAGTCGGTTTACTCACGACCTCGGAAGCCTTTGATGTAGAAGCAGTATCTTTATCTTCCTTTGCAGATTTTGTTGTAAAATAATTTAGAATCTTTTACTTGATATTGGTGATTTGGGAGGTTTCACAAAATTTACTTTCAATTTCGTTTAAAAACAACACAAGTTTCTAATTGGGAATTTTCTCTGCCAATTTTGGGAAAAAGTCGACATTTTTTCAATGGGAATGGGGTCGAATTTCGGCCCTAAACAGGCCCTTGATGAATCCCTGACTTGGTGAAAACATTCAACATTGCACATATTAAGTTGACATTAACTCTAGTTGATTTGCTCATTTTACTGGTAGTTACAATGTATGGCTCTTTGAACATAAGTACAAATCATTTAGATTGGTGGTTTGTCCTTGTTGTTCTTACCTTAATCTATTATTGATGTTTGTGCATGGTTGTTTATTCATATTAATGTTGTATGTGGCAGGTACTGTTGTCATGGTTACATTGGTTGACTGGCTATGATTGCATTTATATGTATATTTTTGTATGCACAGTATATATACTAGTATTATAAATTAATTTTTTGAAATCATGTCAATTTAAATGTTTCTGCTTTTCCTTCAATTATTAGAATCCATTCTTCATATGATAAGAGTTCCAGTGTCTGTGAAGCTACTATTTTTCTTTTGGAATTGGAATTAGTGTTTTCTGTGAATATTATTTTTATGGAGAATTTTCACATATTTCCATCTTTGGTGGAAACAAGATACCTTTGGTTAAAAATTTCAAAAAAAAAAAACTTAAAAAAATTTTTTTTCAAATTGAACATTTTCGAGAAATTATTTACAAGTGTTTTCATGTTAAAGGGAGATAATTACTACTACATATGTATATAATATAGTTTTTCAATTTAAACAGAGATAATGATTATTAGTACATATGTGTACAGTGTTCATTTTAAAGGGAGGTAATTATTTTATCATTAGTTGTCAAGCATGATTTTTATGTGGATTTATACTACGTTTTTTTTCTTGCAGCACCACGGCAGGATACAAAACCAATGTATTCACGTGAACCTGAACCACCAGGTTATTCAAATGAATACTATAGTCGGGACTCTGAGTAAGTAATTTAGTGTGACTTTTTGTAATTTCAGTAGTACCAAGGCGAGATGTTTCGTCACATGACTCTGAACCCCCGGCTTATCCAGATTCAGAGCATGAGTAAGTAATGACATTGCTATGGAAACCATCATGGCTCTTGCTACTTTTTTCTCCAAGCTAACATTTATAACGGCCCAGCCTTGATTGTTTTCATTTTCTGTGGGATTAGTGGTAAAATGTCCCGGTAATGGGAGAACATTTGGCCGCCATTTTGTTTCCACTTTTCTCTGCAAAATTGTTGGTTGCCATGGAAATTGTTTACATTCTTAGTAAAGGCATATTTTCTCTTGGGATATTTTGATGCATATAATTCCATGTTTGTTATTTGCATGGTAATTTTTGAGAACTTTTGACAGCCAACAGTTCAGTAGATAAAGTAGTGTTTGTATAAAATGGCACCAAAAGTTCCCCAGATCTGTTTGTTAAAAGGTGTGCACGTGTGCGTGTGTTTGTGTGCCGACATTTATTTTGATTAGGAGTCACATCTCTGTCCTGTAAAACACATTTCTGTGTGAACAATTTCTATAGATTACATAGTTTGCTTCAATAGATACATTTGCTTCTACTTTGTTCTCTTACTAAAATTGCCAGCCAATCCGTCAACTCTCTGGAAACTGAATTTTAATGTTTCTACGCAAATTTTACCTGCCTGTCTATAATAATGTAAATAGCTTGTGTAAAAATCCCCCCTCTCCACCACTTCCATTCTGAATGCCATTGTTGATGCCGTACATTTTAGTTTCATGATGGACTACATGACATCTCATGTGTAAACCTAAGGTCATAATTGCAGTATTAATTTGCTTATCATTTTCTCAATGTGATATTTTTTTCTTTTCTGTTCAGAACTCATTACATTATGTATCTTCAGAACTTTTGAGACAAAATAATCTGTAAAGGTCTACATCATAGACTTGATGTTCTTTGCTATTCATGCAGCTCTGTTACATGCTTTTTAGAGCTTTTATGTTCATCATCATTATTTTGGAAATTCAATGTTTATCATTAATATCTAGAACTCCAATTCCTCATTTTGAACTCTCACATTCCTTCTGGGTAAATTTTTCATTTATTTCTCCCAAATTTATTTTGGTCCACTACTGATGAAGAATTGTATTCTGAAACAGCCGTCTAGTGCTGTAAAATTAAAACTTGTATAATATATAATTTAGTAACTTTAGAACTTCACTGTTATTTCAATCTTTGGTCTTTTAGGTTTTACTCTTTTTAATGTATAGTTTACCATCTTCATTTTAGTAATAGCATCTGTACTTCAAGGTTCATCTTATAATTTTGGGTCAGTGGGGAGGGGTGGGGGTCAGTATGTTCTCATTTAACTGTTCATAACCAGTTTAATATTAAAACTAAAATTATTCTTTTATTTTTTGTATTCTGTTAAGAGGCCTGTCTTTGTGTTGCGTGTAATGTCCATGTCGCTTTTGCAGTGTTACAAATTTATAATCAGGATTTATCGATATATTGTATACTGTTTTATATTTTATAACTGTAATCAGTTATCTGTTTTTCATGATGGCTGACCAATTGAAAAAATGTACACAAGTTTAGTCATTTAAAATTTCATATTTATTTATCAAATATTGTTGACAAGTATGACATCTACCCTGGATTTATTTGACATCTTTGTCTCCTAAAAATAAAAATCTATACATAAATCTTGGCTGGACCATTACCAACCCTTTTCTTTTCATTCCATATTTTCATGTATCAATACCTTAACGCCACATATTGAAATTTTAGCTTGGTTTTACACTGTAGTGACATCATAATACTTCCATAGCTTGTACTAACAACTAACTAATCGTCTATTTCTTCTAGATCACATAAGCTTTGGTTTGGTTTGCATATTCCTAACTGTCTCGAAATTTTCATCTCATCTCATCTCACAATCAAAATAATCAAAATTCTCATCTTGTCTAATTCACAATCCCAGTCTTTTGATTGGTTGACATTTTTCTGTATATCTCAATCACAGCCCAGTATATTTATGTATACATGTAAGTAGTTAAAGGGAGATAAACCAGTTAAAATGTCAAAACCTCTCTAAACCGGACACCTCCCTAAACCGGACAAAATCTATGGTCTGGAGCTTGTCCGGTTTAGAGAGGTTTTACTGTACTAAAAATTCTAATCTTGTCTAATTCACAATCCCAGTCTTTTGATTGGTTGACATTTTTCTGTATATTTCAATCATAACCCAGTATATTTATGTATACATGTAAGTCATCTATATTTCACAATTTAACTTGTGTTGTTGCTGAGAGGATTTTTTTCTAAAATTATTTCAGGTAAGACTATAAAATCAGTATTAAAGGGTTTTTATGAAAATACCACCTGGTAAATCATTTTCCAAAACAAGAATTTTCATCTTTATGTTGACAAATTTGAACTTGTTTTAGAATAATCTCAGACAATCCAATTCCAGTTTATTTATTTATTTATTTATTTATTTATTTATTTAAGTTATCACTTATTTATTTATTAAGTCGTGATTTATTTATTTATCTATTTATTTATTTATTTATTTATTCATTCATCATTTATTCAGTTTTTATTTTTTATGGTCATTTTTAGCTCACCTGACCAAAGGTCATGTGAGCTTATGGCATAGCGCAGCGTGTGTATGTGCGTGCGTGCGTGTGTGCGTGCGTCGTTAACACCTATTTTCGACTTCTCCTCTGAAACTACTGGACAGTTTTTAATGAAACTTTGTCAGAAGTATATATGGGCTGGTGCAATTCAGATTTGTTCGTGGCGTTGCTATGGCTACCATAACTAGGTCAAGGTGACCTAGGGGTGCAAAAATCTTAAAAAATCTTCTTCTCCGAAAGTACTGATTGGAGAAAAAATCTGATGTGATATTTGGCTTCTCTAGGGTCTTAAGCCTATAGTTTGTTCATTTTGTGAAATTCGGATAAAAAATAGGTTACGCGTTTTTGTGTTTAATTTTAAAAAAATCGTAAAATATTTTCAAATTGTTATAACTTGACTATTTGACCAGATAATGACATGAGGTTTTCAGTTTTGACATCTTCTTGTTAGTATCTTCAAAATGAGGTCAAGGTCAATTGTGAAGGTCATGACCTAATTTTTTTTACCTCTGATTATAATTATTATCTCGAAAACTATAAACATTTTGTATAGGCATGTATATTAGAATGTTGTAGGTATTGATACAACGATCATTTTGATGTATAGGAAAGGTCATGGGTTCAAAGGTCAAGGTCACAGATGTGAAACAATACCGAAATGGTTATCTCGAAAACTATAAACTTTTTGTATAGGCATGTATATTAGAATGTTGTAGGTATTGATACAACGATCATTTTGATGTATAGAGAAAGGTCATGGGTTCAAAGGTCAAGGTCACTGATGCAAAACAATACCGAAATGGTAAATTATCTCGAAAACTATAAACTTTTTGTATAGGCATGTATATTAGAATGTTGTAGGTATTGATACAACGATCATTTTGATGAATAGAGAAAGGTCATGGGTTCAAAGGTCAAGGTCACTGATGCAAAACAATACCGAAATGGTAAATTATCTCGAAAACTATAAACTTTTTGTATAGGCATGTATATTAGAATGTTGTAGGTATTGATACAACGATCATTTTGATGTATAGAGAAAGGTCATGGGTTCAAAGGTCAAGGTCACAGATGCGAATCAATACAGAAATGGTTAATTATCTCGAAAACTATAAACTTTTTGTATAGGCATGTATATTATAATGTTGTAGGTATTGATACAACGATCATTTTGATGTATAGAAAAAGGTCATGGGTTCAAAGGTCAAGGTCACAGATGCGAAACAATACCGAAATGTTTAATTATCTCGAAAACTATAAACTTTTTGTATAGGCATGTATATTAGAATGTTGTAGGTATTGATACAACGATCATTTTGATGTATAGAAAAAGGTCATGGGTTCAAAGGTCAAGGTCACTGATGCAAAACAATACCGAAATGGTTAATTATCTCGAAAACTATAAACTTTTTGTATAGGTATGTATATTAGAATGTTGTAGGTATCGATACAACGATCATTTTGATGTATAGAAAAAGGTCATGGGTTTAAAGGTCAAGTTCATATATGCGAAACAATACTGAAATGTTTAATTATCTCGAAAACTATAAACTTTTTGTATAGGCATGTATATTAGAATGTTGTAGGTATTGATACAATGGTTATCATGATATAAAATAAAAAAGTCATTGGGGTTTAGTATTTATGTCTTCTTTAAATCTATCAGCTAGCCATTAGTTATCAGGTGAGCGTATCAGGCCCATGGGCCTCTTGTTACTTATTTTTAAACATTTACTAATTTCATTAATTATGATATAAATTATTTTGAAGTGAGAGTAGCTGTCACGAAAAATTTGACCTGTTATAGTGTGTGATATCTGTTTTACATTCTCATAATATGATGGAATTTTAGGTATTTTATTTGAAATTCAAAATTTTATTGACAATGCAAAAATATAAAATATTCCTAAGAAGAAATAACCTGCATCTTAGTCTCAAACATCAGCTGTTTAATTTAGCAGTATATTGAACTTGCCATTTTGGATACGACAGTTTAAATTTTAAGTTTGGTATTAATGTATTGAGCGCCAAAACACAATGTAGGTTAAAAGTATTGCTGAGTGTTTAAGGTTACAGACTCTCTGTTTAAGGGTCATACCTGTCAGCCCTAATCAGGATACATGGTACTGTGGTCTTTAGCGCTGACCCAGCGATATCAGATTTCTCAGTCATTCCACCTGGCCAATTAATAATCTTTGACAAGCAGAAATGACACCTGTTAACCTGATGGACTTATAGAAGGGGGTGTCTTGTATTCTGGTTCAACCTGATAAGTTGGTAGCCTGTAACCAAGAGACATACTTAGCACAATACTAGAAATTTGAATAGAATATTTCATGCTTGGTATTCCCTAACTTGCTTAATGTGTTGACATAGTTACACATTTTCTGCAGTTTTATCATTAACTACATGTAGTTGTAATATTAAATTTCATCATTAATTATTTATGTAAACCTTTTTCATAAA
The DNA here is from genome assembly GCA_021292105.1 of Anadara kagoshimensis. Taxonomy (NCBI): domain Eukaryota; kingdom Metazoa; phylum Mollusca; class Bivalvia; order Arcoida; family Arcidae; genus Anadara; species Anadara kagoshimensis. Next base: position 63,892,777 of record CM037862.1, on the reverse strand, counting down.
TTGCACTTTTCACTGACTATAGAGGTGTTTAAAAGCCACAAGTTACTGAGTCATAGAGTGGACTCACGGTGTCTTATACCCCAATAAAAAAATTTCAAATAATTAAAGTGGCCAGTTCTGGAAATGGTGAATTTAACCAGAGTATCTGGAGATAACAACCAACCTTTATCAAGCAAAGTATAAAGCTTTCTCACATTAGAATCTGCGAGAGCTGAAAGATGATGTAGCCCTAAAGCTTACACACAGTGCTTAGTCACAGCAAGCATGATATTGTTGCAGAAATAATGTTTGGTTGCTAAATACTTTTTTTTGCTTTGGGAGACTGATTATGAATTAAGTGGAATAGTTAGAACCCAGTAATAAGATCTGTTTTTAGTTTTCTGGTAGTGTATACCTTTGTAGCTCAGAAGATTATATTGGTCAGACTTCTTTCATTCATTGATTCATATTCTGTATGTGTGTTCCGGGGAGGCCGTCCGGTGCTTTGGAGTTGACCTTGGTATAATGTGTGGTATAAACAATCTACTGAATGGTATGATCAACAAAGAAAACATTTCTTTAGGTTTATCTGTTCATGAACTAACGGCCATTCGTTATTCCAAAGAATTTTTTCACTCTCTTGTCTAGTTTTAACTGTTATAATATCATTTTATTATCGTTGTGTTTTAGATATGACCGTGATAGTGCACACAAGCGCAGTACGGCTGTTGACAAAGGGTATTCAAATCGATCATATGGTGATGAAAAGTACGGATTTGATGAGAAAGATGGCAGATATGAAAAGGATGATTATGACAAGAGGGATAGTTACGACAGAAGAAGATATGATGACGATTATGACGATCGCTATGACGATGATGATCGCTATAGTGATCGATATGACGATGATCATTATGATGATGACCACAGACGCAGCAATTACAGCGATAGGTATGATGATCATGATGACCGACCACGAAGTTACGACAAAGAACCTTATGATGACCGTAGAAGAAGCTATGAAAAGGAACCTTATGATGATCGTGCCTACGAGCCTTATGACAGAAAAGATGACCGTGGATATGACAGACAGATGAGCAAAGATGACCAACGACCAATTAGTGATGAAATCAAAGATTATAACACCGAGTCTTCCAAATTTGATTCTGATGGCTACCCAATAGAGGTTAAAAAGTCTGGCAAGGGAACCCCACCCAAAAATGGTGGCTCATCTACCTTTGTGTGAACTTTCTGTATGTTTATACAAGGACAATTACAAATATCTATCGTAGAATTTATACAATATTGTTGTATTGGTGAATATGCAATAGGATAAAAAAATTTTGTATTTAATATTTTGCTTTAATGCATTTTTGGAATATCTTATTAAAGAGAGATTATGACAATTGTAATGAACTGGTTAAATACACGAAGTAAATATTTATGATTTAAAAATCAAATTTCAGCTTAAAAAAATTAGGCTTGGAAGAAAATATTGTATTGAAAAAGTTAGATACGAGCAAGGGTTTGAGTTTTTTCTATATCTATATGCACTTAAGTACACAATAGTGCACACATAATCTTGTATAATGTTAGTAAGTGTTTATATCTTAATTAAGTGCTTCTATAGAGATAAAATCTTAGAAAATTACAAATAATTACAAAATACCATACTTGGACATTCCTCATTATAGACATAGCCAATTCTTTTAGTATTGTTTTTGCTTTACGCATATACACACAATACACACACACATACAGAGAAACACACACATGCACACACAGAAACATACACACACACACACACACACATTTTTAACCATGTACATTTTTATATATATTTTTTTATATATAGTGTATATAATGTTTTTATACAAATTTTTAATTATTTTCATTTCTTTGAACATCATATTTTTTGTCAAGCGGATAAGCAGTCAAAAGTAGATATACAAATTGGATTTCTTCAGATAAATCAACAGTTTTGATGTTTGATACAGGTTAATTTTTTTTTCAATTTGACCTTGAAGTAAAATACAACTCATTTTTGCTTTTGTGAATTAATATTTACAACAAATACAATTAAACATGTAGAATTTAACTTTCACATTTAAAAGCAATCCAATCCATTCCAAAAAGGAGAACAAAAAAGGAGAGGAAAAATTGTATTTGAGGTTTGACAATATATAACAATTTTACTTAAGTGCCATTCTGTAAATAGTAATAAATATAGCCTTACTTGACACGGTTTTAGATTCCATACCTTTTATTCCTGGGCATAAAGTTTGGGAAACAAGTGCTTGTACATAACAATATTTCTTTAATTTCATGGAGCTGAGAAATTTTTAAATGGGAGATTACGTTTCAATTTTTAAAATTTCTAAAATTTTTGATGACCTTGAAATGTATGGAAAGATTTAGTTGCTCCTCCTTGTAACTTGTTCCTTAATACTTAGTTCCACTTTGAAGTGGTCCCTTAATGCAGTTTCCGTAAAAACTTGGAATCAAATGTAAATTGTGTCATAATTGGTATTAAGATGTATTATAATAGTATTTATAATTCTGGTGATTTTCAATAACAATTATCATTAATAAAATTTCATCTTCTGTACATTATTAGCTAGATTTTGTGTGATTCTGTTTAACAATCCTTGTCAAAGATGTATAATAATAGTAAATTTTTAAATCATTATATCAAGATTTATTTTTAGGACTTTTGAGGAACAAAATGTTTGATTTAAAAAAATGTAAATTTCATCATCTTATATCATTATGCATGTAAAAATCAATACATATCCATATATATATATCAGAACTTGTAAAAAATTCATTTTTTGTACATTAAAAAAAATCAGATTTTTTATAGAAAAATAATAAAACTATTTTCTAAACAATGTTGCATTGAGCCTTTTTTATACCTCTAAACATATACCAAAGCATACTGCGTTTTTTTTACAAACCACAGCACAAGAATGAATTTCACCTCGACTGTGTGAGAAAGTTGTCCGTTACTTGCTGAAGGTCTGGTTTTCTACATCTGGCATTAACCAAATGTGGATTCTCTTAAAACTTCTAACATCTTGCTTCTTACAGTGGCAGGTGTAGCTAGCTAAACAGGAGGTGCTTACCTGGCCTCGCTTTCCTGGTGGAATTTCACTTGTTCTAACCCGACTTGTCAGTTACAAAGTTTTTACTTTGCTTCTGGATTGTGATTTGGACATGGATTAGTATGTTTGTATTTGATTATCTCATGTAAAAAGTTTAAAAACATTTGATTTTTCTACCCTTGCACCACTATCCCTCATTTGAAATTAAAAAGAACATCTTAAACAAATGTTCTTCCTTTGTTTTTCAGAAAGGGGACGCGGTGCCAATAAGGTTGTGTTCAGGTGGATAATAGCCCCTCCTGTACACACTGATAGACCATGATTTTCTTTGGGTACTCCATTTTCTCTACCATTCCAGAACTGACCACTTTGTATAAGTGATCAAATATTGACCAGTGTAAACATAGTTCCAAATAACTATAGTTAATACAGTGACCAGGTGAACATTGTCCTAATCCAGGTCCCTCATATACAAATGCTGTCGAAACGTGGTAATTTATGATAAAACCCTTAAATGCAGACACTTGCCACACTCATCCTTAAGAATAGCGGTTTTCTCAAGATACTTCGGTTTTTACAATCAAAAATAAACATAACAATCCATGTTCAACCAGCAATCCAAAAGCAAAGTTTAACATTGAAACTGACACTTTTAAGTAATACAGGGAACTTCCACCATTGAAGTGAGGACAGGTGCTCCTGAAGGTTAAGTGCCTCCTGTCTAGATAGCTACACCAGCCACGTATGAAATCAAAATTGGAGGCGAAAGGAACATGAGAGTCGAATATATATCCATGATTGGATACAGAGACATGCATATACTAATCAACAATACTGTGATGACAGCCATTAAAACTTTTGAGGGCCATGACAAGCCTAGGTTTGCAAAATCCCAAAAACTTAGTTGTAAGCAGCCTGCTTTTTGAAACTGACAAGTAAGTTTAACCACTCAAACTTCCACCAGAAAAGTGAGACCGGGTGCTCCGGAAGGGTAAGCACCTCCTGTATTTAATATTAAATATCAAGGGCACATCTATGTGAAGAAAATATTTTAGTGAACAAAGGGTTGCATGCGCTTCTTTGGGCAAACATCTAGGTAAAATCTAATTCTGCGTGTGTTAGTGTACACTGGATGTTACTACCTGTCACGCAATGAACCAATAGTTCGACATTTAAACCGTTTCTCATATAGGACCAATAGTTTAATAGTATTACAAATGTATGATTATTATAGTCACTTGTTAACTATGTAATTATGCGGTAGAAATAGAAGTAAGAAGGGGGGAAGTAATTTGGCTCGAACCACTCGGCAAAGGTTTATAAAGGCGCCATCATGGATTTAGTGTATGCTTTGATTTGGGATTGTGAATTTGAAAATGGATTAGCACGTCGTCAGTATGATATATATAATATGGACCGTGAAATGTGCTTAAAATAAGCCCAAAAATATTTTGAACCATGTAAATCATTTTAACAAAAATATGTGTTATGTAGCATTTATACATTAAGATATGTCTTAAAAATAATTAGTCAGAAGGAGGGTTCTTTGTTGTTAACAGCTCGTATCAAAAACAGTTCGTACAAATATGCTGAACTAGAGCATCGAAGCAAATTGCATACAAATACACAATGCAATTTTTACCAAAAAAATATTAATATGAAATTTCACTGCTCTTTCTGGCTAAATGAAATACATTGTATTTGAAATGAATTTTTTTACCATTTATTTTAAAATTTATACACTTACCTAATGAAACAGCTTGAAACATTTTCCGAAAAAGTGTTAATTTAAGCACAAAATACACAATCCAATTTCTCGTAAATATTTTTTTCCGTAAAAGTGTTAATTTTAGCACAACAACGTAATGCAATTTCTCATAAATTCTAACTCACTTTCTGATACACAGTTGTTTAACAGTTTATTTTAAAATGTAATTTGCTCATTTGATTGTATCATTTAAATTTTTCCCTATACTTTAAAATCAAAACTACTGTAGTATATTGTGTTATTAAATTAGATGGAGTTGATTTTAAGCAAATTTGACTTTAAATTCACCTGTAATGGATACTTTTGTCATTCATGGTTGCTAAACACATTCACCGATACTCGTTGTAGGTGACTTTAAATTTTCTTTTGGGGTATCTTCTTATCTTTTGTGCATTTATTATTTTATTTTTCAAAACGGATGAAAGATAGATTTTAACTAAAATTGAATGACAAGATCCGAGGCGTTCTGGTAAAAGACGGTTAAAATGGAGGGTAAATGATGTCTCGCAGGTATAAACAGGTAAAACAACAAATATAAATATCCTTAATAACGTTTTAGATAATATAAAGTTTACAAAACTCGAAGATTCGTAATATATTCATATTTCATTTATTTTTTTATATGCATGAAGAGAACCCAATACTTTTGAAATGTTTATTATAAGAAACTAGTTTTTTTGACAGATAAACATTGTTTATTAAAATATATGTTTCTTAAATTTTGTAATTTACTCAAAAACAAAGCTGTGCTTAATCGTTCAAAGTGTTGCCTTAGGTGTTGATTTGGTAAAGAATATTTTCGTTCTTTTTATTTTTTTCATTTTTCGATTTCCACAATTTTGGTCCGAGCACTACTGATGAGGAATTTTATTCCGAAAAGACCGTCTAGTGCTGCAAAATAAAAACTGGTCTAGTAATTTTAGTAATAACTAAAATCATTAGAATTAGTAATACTATTTAGTAAAAATACCTATATCCTTACCTTAAATGGAAATCTTTAAATTTTTAAGGATACCGGTATTTCATGTACGTATTATTAAGATCTAGATCTAGATTGTATATATGTGTTGTATGTTTCACATGTATTTATTTCAATTTTTTTCAAATAGTAAATTTGATACACTAGTACATATAAAAACAAACATACTAATCCATGCCCGAATCACAATCCAGAAGCAAAGTAAAAACCTTTGAACTGACAAGTCAGGTTAGCCACGTGAACTTCCACATATAAATTATCATTAGCTTAGGATCAGCCCTCCTTTCATCCAGTTGGGAAAATCTAAACAAACTAACTGTCTATGTTCAAACCACAAAAACAAAATCTTGAATGTGTATAAATACACACACGCGCGCGCGCCATAAACAAGAAATCGAAAAAGCAAAGCAATAACTTAGAACACTTGGAGAGTAATTAGAAAATGTAAATTTTTATCCCAAAAAGTGAGACCGGGTGTTTCGGAATGGTAAGCATCTTCAGTTAAGTAGCTACAACCGTCACGCGAATGAAACATTCGACAATTTACCTATCAACGATATTGTAGTTAGCTAAACAGGAGATGATTATCCTTCCGGAGCACCCGACCTTGCTTCTCTAGTGGGAGTTCACGCGTTTCACCTAACTTGTCAGTATTTATTTTGCTTCTGTATTGTGATTTGAACATGGATTATAATGTTTTTGATTTGATTATACGGCCATAATAAGCCCAGACTAGCATTTTCGTAAGCAGCTTGGTTTGTTGTGTAAAGCCGGGCCTACCATAGCGTATCACAAACTCAGTAGGCAATAATTTTGTATTGCCAGAAATATACTCTTGCTGCTAGTAAAACCTAAATTTCTCAAAAACTTAAGGTATGCTCCCTCATGCAAAGTGAAATAAAATTAAAACTGGTATCATATGTAATTTACTCAAAAGCAAACATACTAATCCATGTCCGAATCACAATCCAGAATCAAAGTAAAAACTTTGGAACTGGCAAGTTAGGTAGACACGTGAAGTTCCACCAGGGAAGTGAGGCCGGTTGCTCCGGAAGGGTAAGCACCTCCTGTTTAGCTAGCTACACCCGCCACGTGTGTAATCAAAATTGTGTGAAAGGATCATGGAAATATGAGACGTCAAATATATCCAGGGCAATCCTGGACACAGAGACATCAAACTTATCAACAATACTGTGATGACGGCCATAAAACTTTTTGAGGGCCTTGATAAGCCTAGACTTGCAATATCCCCGAGTCAACAATTTATTTGCAAGCAGCCTACTTCATTGTACAAAGTCTCCGTAGTGGGAACAAGCTCTACCATAGCGTATTAAGTAATCATGGAATAAATTTATTTACCTATGTATATTGCAGAGAAAAAAGTCACAACAATGAATGTCTACTACAGAACAATACAAAATCTGTGTCTGTTATTGGCATATGTAACAACTATATTAGCAAGTAAGTCTAAATTGTTATCTACCCAAAGACCAGGTGGCAATCTCATTCATTCCTTTCTCAAATAATATGATTCAAGTACATTTGTAATTGTCTTCTGTGTTTGCCATTAATTGCTAAACCGACTATTTACTTGTAGTACCGGTATACCCCCCCCCCTCATGAAAATATTTCCTTAGCTTAATTTGGTTGAAAAGTTAAAAGTTGTTATCATTACAAAATTAATAAATATTTTTGAATGAGAACTTCGATATTTTGGACATTATTTTCTAAAAGTACTATTGATAACTTCAAGTAGTTACTTAATCCCTACCATTTTAATTTCTGGAAAACCTTCCGATTATTTTGGACGAATCGACGTTGAAACTGCAGTACTACGCACTTCTTGTTATCAGGGTTGGCTGTTTTCAAAAATAAAATTAGTTCATTAATGTCAATTTGACTTTTTCAGTACCAAATAGACCACCAGGTATTACTACTCAACCAGACCAAAATGTTTATTTCAAACCATCTGAAACAGTAATGCTTCCGTGTCGGGCGGAGGGTTACCCAGAAGTGAAGTAAGTATTTTGACCTTGTATCCTGTTACGAACATTTTCACTGACACGATTTAACTGTAACTTGAGGATCCTGTTTCCTGTTTACATTTTGCCACTAAAACTGCATTTATTCATTCTAGTTTGAAAGTTATGTAGCGTAAGAGAAATTAAATTTCTAGGCATTGTTGCTGCTGATAAGTTGACCTCATTAATCATTGGAGAAGATGTATTTTGTAAAAGTTGTGGGTTTTTCGGAAAAAAAGTAAACATAAAAACATGAATACCAATAATGTCCAAACTACAATATAAAAAGTAAACACTTTAAAAGTTTAGGTTAAACACGTGAACTTTCACCAAGGAAGTGAGACCGGGGGCGTACTGGAAAGATAAAATATTCATTATTGCTAGCGAGATAAAAAAGATTTTTCAACTTATGTATGGACAATTGCAATGCAAAAAATCGTTGTCTCATAGTTATCTACAAACACTTTGAATGTTTTACTTCTATTAAATATTTCATGTAGATATACATGGAGAAAAAACGGTATTGATTTCAACCCTAGTGGAAATGATGATCGTGTTGTACAGTATGCCAACTCTGGTACTATGGTTATAAATCGCCCCGAGGACAAAGATGAAGGGATATTCCAGTGTATTGCCACAAATCAATATGGCGTTTCAGTGTCTGTCAACGTTAATTTAAGAGAAGCCAAACTTGTCAATTTTCCTGTGAGGGAAAATGTGGAACATGAGGTACAACTTGGATTGGCGTTGACCTTGACCTGCGTTCCACCTACCAGTTTCCCACGCGAAGAAACAGAAGTGGAATGGGTTCTTAAAGATAAATATGGAAAAATTACAGCAATAAATTACAATAACCGCATCACTAAAGATTTAGAAGGTATGAATTTGATAATATCATGGTGACAAAATGTTATAGTCAATACTCCACATAATCAGGATTGTAACAACCCAAAGAAAACACTAGTCATATAACAATAAAAAACAAGCCTGTCCAAAAATGTAAAAACTTCTCTATCTCCATTTTACAATCACAAAGCAATGTAAACACTTTGAAACTGACACATTAAGTTAAGAGTGTAAGACTGGATGCTACGGAAGGTTAGGCTCCTGCTGTTCGTGTAGCTACATCCGCAAAGTGCATTTGAGAATGAAATGAAAGAAACATGAAATTATGGGCGGTCAGATGTATTCAGGGTAATTTTGGATACAGGGGCATCATACCTATCAACAATATTGTGTGATGACGGCCATTAAACTTTTTGAGGGTCTTGAAATACCCCAGCGTCGACAATTTATTTTTAAACAACTTGCTTCGTTCTTTAAAGTTCCATTAATGGAAAAATAACAAAAATACAAGGCGATTGAAAATAAATTTGTTCTGGATATATGTAATGTTGTCATTGGGTTAGAATAACTACTACTATTAATAGTTGTGTTACTTCAAAAACTCGGAGAAAATGCAAGTCAGTTAACATCATCTGTACTAACCAAAAGAAAATATAGGGCATTTAACAATCAAAAATGAAACACAATAGTCCATTCTGAAATCACAATTCAAAAAACATATATGTATGTATCAAAAAACAAACATACTAATGTTTGAACTGACAGGTTAGAAACGTAAATTTCCACCAGGGAAGTGAGGCTGGGTGCTCCCCTGTTTATATATAACTGTTTTATAATTGCTATTTGAGTACAAAATCCGTTAATATGATACATGGGTTATAATGTAAACTACATCAGCATATTTGGATCGAAATGTTTAATTTTTTGTTCTTTCTAGCTCGTCTTCACTTTACCAATGTGAAAGCTGAAGATTATCAAGAAGGTAAAGCTTATGTATGTATGGCAATTAATTACTTCATGAGGAAGAACACATACGATAAAGGACATATAGTTATACCTACAGGAAGTAAGTCAACATCGTTTTACATTATCTACCTTAACACCTTCGCCTTTAATATATATATATATATTGTATAGTTTGCTTATATTGTTCTCAATAACCTGTTTAAAATGCAGTAAAAAACAATCATACCCATTCATGCTCAAATCACAAACTTAAAGCAAATGCAAACATACCAATTCGCGTAAAAAAGTTATTATCATCCCTTCTTTATCACTATTGATGCCAAATTTTAAGGTTATTGGAAAACGTTTATAAAATGATGCATCATATAAGCAAGCTATCTGGTGAGATTTGTAGCCTACCGATGTAATACATCCATACATCTGGTATGTGTGTGGTGGTATTGGTCAATAAGCTAGTGATTGGTTTACGGATGACATTGCCTCTTAAGGCCTTAGTTTGAATCAACTCATGACAGATCCTACTTTAAAAAGTTTGCAGCGGGGGTATTTGACTCTTAAGAGACAGTTCAAGTTAAATTTTAGTTTAAATTTTATTGATATCCAATTTTTTAACGTGAAGTAGTTAAGTCCAAATGGAGTTAAATCAGTATCCAGAACTAAAAATCTTAACTACTTGCCTAAGTGACCAACCCACATTGTTTATTTTGTTTACAGACACTGAAATAAAGAGTATCCCAGAATACCTTTGGGCATCACCAACTGATCATTTTGGTTTAGAAGGCGAAACATTTAAACTAAAATGTATTTTCAGTGGCAAGTAAGTATCCTAAGTAACCCTTAATGGATTGATCAATTAATTTTTGGATCAAACCTTAACGCTTTATTAGCAAACACTGCCTAATAGCACCCTTAATGATGAAGACATATCTGAATATTTATCGAGTTGGTTTTCATCCCTTACCCTTACACTTATGCATGAGATTTACTTTTGATAAGGTTGTATGGGCGGACTGATCACATTGTAGTGTTAATGTTAATGATTTGAGTGTAAATCAAATCAATGACTTGTAATCGATCAGACGAGAATGGAATAAAGTCTTGAAGTATGTATCTCGAGACTTCATGGAGTTATGTTTTGTTAGTGTGAAAGTAAAGAGTATTATATTAAGAATCATAAACAAACATACTAATCATTGTCCGAATCACAATCCAGAAGCAAAGTAAAAACTTTGGAACTGACAAGTTAGATTAGACACGTGAACCTCCACCAGGGAAGTGAGGCCGGGTGCTATGGAAGGGTAAGCACCTCATGTCTAGCTAGCCATACCCGCCACGTGTGTAATCAAAATTGTGTGAAAGGAACATGAGACGTCAAATATATCCAGCGCAATCCTGGACACAGAGACATCAAACTTTTTAGCAATACTGTGATGACGGCAATAAAACTTTTTGAGAGCCTTGATAAGTCTAGGTTTGCAATATCCCTGAGTCAACAATTTATTTGCAAGCAGCCTACTTTGTTGTACAAAGTCCCCGTAGTGGGAACATGTTCTACCATAGCGTATCAATTGGGAAACAAATACACCATAAGCAGGAGAAGCAATTTTATCTTTTATATGGAGATTCATAACGAGCAGCGTCAAGGTAAAATCATTGACCTTATGAATCTATTTACATGCGAGTAAACGGACAGACTTCAATTATCTTGAATAAGTTTGGTTATGTTTGTAATTGTCCAATTTTTAAATTTTCAATTTGTTAAAAGTCCAACACCTGAGGTTTACTGGCAATATCCAGATGGCACCAAGAACAAGCCAGATAAAGTGTCTGTGTCACTCGGAGGTCAAGAGATTACTGTACCAAATCTGAATCAGCAGGATGCCGGAAGTTATGAATGCTACGGTAAAAACTCACAAGGACAGAGAGCTACAAGAACATTTAGAATCCGTGTGGAATGTAAGTACAGATATTTTGTAGAAGTGACGGAGAATGAGGTTCTGATTTGAACATGGCTTGTATGTTTATGTTTGACTTTACATTCACGTCTTGATATCCTATTCATATTGAGACTTCGCCAGCTGGGAAATTGAAGATTTACATCCAAACTCTGATACCCCAGTTATATTGAGATAACATCAGCTGGGCAAATAAATTTTATGTCCCAAATCTGATATCCCTCTTATTTTGAGAAATAGTCTTACTATTAGAAATCTTGCTTATCTTTAGACATCACCAGTGAAGCTGCAGAAATTTATACAATCAATCTTATCATTACATGATCTACCAGACATTAGGACATCCCAGTAATTATTACTTAAGCTGCTCTAATTATGTAGCACAACTCCTCATCAGTAGTGCTTTGACCACAATCGTGGAAATCAAAATAATTACAAGATGCTCAAATGAGAGTCACAGAAGGACCAAAATATATTTTACCAAATTCACCTAAGGCAATACTTTAAAAGATTAAGCATAGCTTCGTTTTTGAGGAATTTTAAAATATAAGAAGGTGATAATTTTTATGAATAATGTTTATCTAACTTTAATATGTCAATAATACCCTCAAGAATGCTACCAGAGATACCAGCCCAGTGGTTATATTACGAAAACCGTTTAATTTTTCATATGAACACATTTTGTAAATGTTTGGAGACAAAATATTGGTCAATCCTATCAATGTCATTTATGAATGAATTTTATGCTGGTGAAATATAGAGCAATGAAACTCATTTTTTCACTCTAAGCAGGAACAAACTAATTAGAAACAACATGATCTGATCAAACTCATATGTTTAAGAACTTCCAGCATGGATAGAAAAAACACATGTTATGTTTGTTTTCTTTTGTTCCCAGCACAACCTACTTGGGAAACAGAACCACAAGATATTGAAACTAGTATTGGTGCCACCGCAACATACATTTGTAAGGCTAGGGGTATTCCAACACCACAGATATATTGGTATATTAATGGGGTACTGTTAGAAGGTAACGTATTGTTATTTGTAAATGTTTTGGTTTTTGATAGATGGTTTGGTTAAAAAAGGCTTGTTGTCTTAAATGCATGAATTTGCAATTGCCTAAAACTGTAAAACATCTCTACTCTAACGCAAAATTATGTAAAACATTTTCATTTTTCTGAATAGATATAAATAGTTTTGGGTTAGCTTTTGGGGTTGTAATTTGGGCATGGCCTGATATGTTTGTGTTTTAATCTTCTGACTGTTCATTTAACATTCTAGTAAATTCATTTCTCGTCCAGAACATCTAAAACATAAACGTAAAATTTTTAGACGGTATCAGTGATATAGCATCTAGAGCCAGTTGATTAACTTAATCAAGGATTAACATAGATTTAAAATATCAATAAAAATCATCACATCATTATTCAATTCATAGATTTATAACCATGTGCTTCAATTTGTTGAAATTTTATTCTCTTACGGCATTTTCAACATTAATTTCACAATAGATTTGAAAGTATGCATTATTTAAATTTTGACTAATCAATTTATTAACCTAATCAGGCTTCGAACAATTGACATCTGTAGTTTAGCTCTACAAGGTACACAATGATCATCAATAAATCCTTTATCATTTTTAACTTCAGATTCTACAAATCCTACCGTCAATTCTAATAAATTTTTGAAACCGAACAAAAACAACATAACATTTGTGGACTTAGACAAATCTGATACCATGGTAATACAGTGTAATGCAACAAACAAACATGGATATGTGTTCGCAGACGTTTTTCTACACGTCTTAGGTAAGTGATGTAATCGAGTTAATAACAAAATGGCCATGTGTTCGTTTTAGTTTACCTCAATCTCTAAGGTAACTGATGTAAACAAGCATGTTGCAATGGTATAAACAACAGGGATGAACCTTTCCATGGTACCTGGTCTCGATAGAAATAAACTGATTTGCCAGTTTTTATATTGCTTTGAGATTATAATTTGGACATGGATTAGTATGTTTGTTTTTGATTCATCTGAATGTCATAGGTACCCGATGTATGTCTATTACCATGATAATAATTGTTTATTGTGCGACATATTTGTACAAAATTATATGCATGATGTAATTTGAAACATGGAAACTAGCTTAACAGGAATAGCGTACCCTTTCGGAGCACATGGGCTCAATCCCCTGCAGAGGTTTACATGTTTAACTTGGTTTATCAGTTATTACTTCTCATCAGTTCTACAGTTTTTACTTTTTTGGATTTGCGATTTCGACATTTACCGGCATTATTGTGTTTCAAAAATATGTAAAAATGATCTGTTTTAAAGTGTAATCTTATAAACTTTTCAAAAGATTGAGGATGTTTCGTCATTCATATTAATTCGGATGATTCTTTTTTGCCGATGTAATAATAATACAACAACATGATAAAATACCACACATAAATGCATTATTAATTATAAACTATTCAGTCAAAATAATTTTTAACAGAGGAAGCACCTCAGTTCATAGAGGCACCCCACAACAAGAAAACCTCTGAAGGCCAGTCAGTCGAAATGACTTGTCGTACCAGTGGTAAACCAGACCCGACAATTACCTGGTACAGAGATGGTGATCAGATTACTGGGGGTCGATATAGAACACTTCCTAATGGAAATTTACAGATACAGGTATGCTTTATTTGTTGTCTTGGTAACCCAAAATTTTGTGGGTAAAGTATAAATTCTTTAATTCATTGTTCAACATTTTGATTAACAATTGGTGTTTTTGCATTTTTAGTTCACCTGGCTAAAGACATTTTGCTTGCAATTGGATAAAAGAAAGACAACATGACAAGTCTATATAAATAGATGCTTATAGTATCAGTAATACATCAAAAAGAAACAAACCGATTTATTCCCAAATCACACTTTGAAAACTGACAAATTGAGTGAACTTCCACCAGAAGTGAGACCTGGTGCTCCGGATGGGTAAGCACCTTGTTTGGTGAGCAACTCCCCCCACGTGTGAAATGAAAATGAAGAATGTCAGGAAGTTGAACTATGTATACGTAATACAATAACGCAGCTTTATTCTGTTTTACAGAAAGTTGTACTGTCAGATTCTGGGAATTACACCTGTACAGCCGAAAACCGATGTGGTAAAAACTGCGGAAAAATAGCAGGAAGTGGAACCCTTATCGTTAGAAGTAAGTATTCTTTGATTTTAAACCGTCCTTTTATAAATATATACAGTGAACAGATGATACTCAACTGTATTTTATTTTATTTGACATTAAGATGTAAAATGGAATCATGGGTATTTAACACATGTTACGGGTTTTGTTTTTGATTATTTACGCAATGTGCCAATAAAAGATGATTTTAGCTTACGTATTTGAACGTACTACATCAATTTAAATGAAATTTAGTTTAGAAGGCCCTTGGATGATAGGATTTTTTTATCTGGCATGTATGTATTGAATCAAAGATGGCGATATATCCTCTTGTATTATTAAATCCATTTATATGTATGGTGAAAATTAAAACCCTGTTTCCATATTTTAAATCATACAAATTTATTTTAATCCTCAATTTTACATAATACTTATTGAAATTATAAAGTTTGTCAAAGGAGATGGTTTGGCCAAAACGGATGGTAACTGGCAGGGTTGAATGAGTTCAATATATAGAAAAAAAAACTTTATTACAAGTTCTATTGTACACGTTAGATCTAAAGCATATTTCGACCTATTTTACATCGAAGTTTACTTTTTTTACTACATTGCCAGTTTTCAAAGTTCTGGTTAGGTTTTTTGACTGTTTTATCATGATTTGATTGAGTATTGATATGTTTGTTTTTGATTGTATTTGTATTTTTTCACACTTTCGGATGACAAAGAAACATTGTAAATGCAATTAACATTAAATATATTGTTTTTAAACATGTGCAATACCCTTCATTTAGCTTCAAAACGTTTATTTACATACATCACATAAAAAAATTAATCCATATCCAAATCAAAAGTCAGAAGCAAAGTAAAAACTTTGAAACTGACAATTAGTTTTAACACGTGCACTTCCACCTGCAATGTGAGACTGGGTGCTCTGGAAGGGTAAGCACCTACTGTTAGCTAGTGAGTGAAAGGAACATAGAACCAGGTACGTCTAATATATCCTTGCGAGTTCTGGCAATAAGACATTATGCTTATCAATAATACTGTGATAAAATATGGTTGTTTTGTTGAACTTTATTTCTCATAGTTTAAGGTAATTTTATAAAACTTTCAAAAATGTCAGTTCTTATATATCTAATAATATTGTTCCCTCAAAAGTTTTATGGCCGTCATCACAGTATTGTTGATAAGTTTGATGTCTCTGTGTTGAGGATTGCTCTGGATATGTTTGACGTCCCATAGATCCATGTTCTTTTTACACAATTTTGATTACACATGTTGCGGGTGTAGCTAGCTAAACAGAAGGTGCTTAGCCTTCTGGAGCACCCGACCTCACTTCCCTGGTGGAAGTGCACGTGTCTAACCTAACTTGTCAGTTCCAAAGTTTTTACTTTGCTTCTGGATTGTGATTCGGACATGGATTAGTATGTTTGTTTTTAATTATTAGGAAGAACAAGAGTCGAATTTAAACCAAGTGATCTTGAGATTGGTTCTGGAAAAGACGGAAAGTTTACTTGTACTGGGACTACTGATTTTGCCGAAGTGGAACATTTACGAATATACTGGAAAAAAGATGGAAAAGTTATCACATCAAATGATCAGAGAATGACACAGAACTTTCAGGACAACTCTTTGACAATTTCTGGAACCATTGCCCGAGATTCTGGTGTATACACCTGTGTTGTCACTAATGGACTAGATCAAGCTACAACATCCGCCATTTTGACAGTTAAAGGTAACAATTCTAATATATATATAGTGTAAACCAAATTATTAAAATCATTAACGTTTGTGTATTTCAAAAAACATAACTTTACCAAATTGTTTGATTGTGATTTGAACATGGGCTGTTTTGGTGGGTTCCGATAATAATACTTTACCTGTGTCATTTCCTCCTATTACCTACACGTAAATAGAACGGCTATCGTCTCATTTTCCATACAGATAAACAATACGGCTATCGTCACTTTTTTCCTACAGGTAAACAATACGATCATTCCACTATATTACTCTCATGTAAACAATACGACTATCGTCTCATTTTCTCCACAGGTAAACTATACGGCTATCGTCTCATTTTCCCCACAGGTAAACAATACGGTTATAATCTCATTGTCCCCACAGGTAAACAATACGACTATCGTCTCATTTTCCATACAGGTAAAGAATACGGCTATCGTCACTTTTTCCTACAGGTAAACAATACGGCCATCGTCACTTTTTCCCCACAGGTAAACAATACGGTTATAATCTCATTGTCCCTACAGGTAAACAATACGGCTATTGTCTCATTTTCCCTACAGGTAAACAATACGGTCATTCCACATTTTACCTAACAATACGGCTATCATCTTATTTTCCCTACAGGTAAATTATACGGCTATCGTCTCATTTTGCCTACAGGTAAACAATACAGATATCGTATCATTTTCTATACAGGTAAACAATACGATCATTCAACCACTTTCCCTACAGGTAAACTGTACATTTCTTATAAGAACGTCAGTTACAAATCTCTCTATAACAATATTCATATAAAAAGGAAATGCTATTTTACAGCTCGTCCAGATCCACCATTAGATGTTGTAGCTGAAAGTTGTTCACAGACACAGGCTGTTATTTCCTGGACAAAAGGTGCTCCAAACAATGCCCCAATCCAGTACTTCACCATTCAGTACAACACCAGTTTCGCTCCTGATCTTTGGGTGTTTGCAAAGAAAGAGTCGAGTACACAAAATAAAGCCTATGTACCATTAACACCATGGACCAAGTATACTTTCCGTGTTAAAGCAACAAATAAAATTGGAACCAGTGAACCTAGTTATCATACAACAAGAGTATGTGAGACCCAACCCAGAAGACCATCTAAAAATCCAGAAAATGTTCGAGATATTGGCGATAATCCAAATGCTCTTATAATTAATTGGACAGTGAGTACATGTAAAATTTTGTTTTGAAATCTGAACTGGCAACGTCCCAGCTGAAAGATTCATTACATTCAATTAAATGTCATCTTAGTCGCGCCCTTATTTAGAATTCTGATTCTTAACATGCTATTTTATTCCGTAACATGTGTATGGAAGTCCAAACCACAATCTCTTTACAAAACTTTGACGCTAGCAAATTAAGTTAAACACGTAAACACATAAATATTTAGTCTCTTAAAAATGGTTTCATACGTTTGATCCAAGTATTACTTATGAGGACTTGTATTCTAAAACAGCCGTCTAGTGCTTTAAAATTAACACTGGTATAATATGTAATTTAAGCATCCCCGAGGTTATCATAAACTTTGGCCCACTTTGTAATTACATTACTCTAATTTCAATAATGATGTTAATCAACATTATTTAAATGAGCTCATACCTCACTTAGGTTACCCGTAAAAGGCTGCATTTGAAGCTATATGACAGACGTGGTGATGAATTTTTTTTTCTATTTTCAACTGAGGAGCATTATACCTGCTTCTTATGGTTTGTTTCACAGTTAAAATAAGTTTTATGTCTCTGTGTCCAGGATGGCCCTGGATATATTTGACGTCCCATAGTTCCATGTTCCTTTCACACAATTTTGATTATACATGTGGCGGGTGTAGCTAGCTAAACAGGAGGTGCTTACCCATTTGGATAATCCGGCCTCACTTCCCTGGTGGAAGTTCACGTGTCTAACCGACCTTGTCAGTTATAGAGTTTTGACTTTGCTTCTGGATTGTGATTTTGACATGGATTAGTATGTTTGTTTTTTTTAAAATGCAATATGGCAAAGCTCTTTAGTCTACAGAAACTTTAAACAAGGAAGCAGAATGCTTACAATTAATTACTTCCCTGGTGGAAGGAAGTTCGAGTGTCTAACCTAACTTGTCAGTTCCAAAATTTTTACTTTGCTTCTGGATTGTGATTCGGAAATGGATTAGTATGTTTGTTTTTGATTATTGACTCAGGAATATTACAATTACAAATTTATCAAGGTCTTTAAAAGTTTTATGACCGTCATCACAAAGTTACCTGGATATTTGACGTCCTATAGTTTCATGTCTTTTTCATTCTGATTTTAATATTACACGTGACGGGTATAGCTAACTAAACAGGAAGTGTTTACCGTTCCGGAGCACCTGTCTTCATGTGTTTAAATTTTAAGTTTTTACGTGTTTAACTTGAATTAGCATGACATGGACTGGTATGTTTGTTTGTGATTTCCTTTTATTTCTTATCAGATTAAAATGTTTTATTTCAAGTAATTTTTATTTTAATTTTGTTTATTTTTTGTTATTTTATAAAAAATAATGTCTTACTTATCGCTGTTCTTTTTGTCATGTTATTTTATGTTGGATGTTTTAATAAAGGATTTGATTGTATTTTTGTTTTGTATAAATTGAATTTTGTAGCCTATGCCAGAGATTGAACACAATGGTCCAAATTTTAATTACATTATAACAATAAGTAATCCCGGAGGAACGCCAATACCACCCATTACCATCACGGACTGGCGTGTATCCCGTTATGAGATGATTGTAAACCGACCAGATGATTACTTTATAGCATACAATGTTACTTTAAAAGCCAGAAACAACGTGGGAGAATCATCAAGTCAACTCGGCACTTATCAACTACACTCGGGAGAATATAGTACGTACTTTTACGTTAAGTTAATTTTGTTGGTACTGAAATTTTAATGCAGGGTTTGAATATTTTATCGGTTCCGCAATTACAGTATAACCTGCTATAGAGTCCACCTCTGTATAAAGTCCACCTGTCTATAGCAACCGGTCTGAAGTATCCCCAATGGATTTTACTATATAATGACCCTGTATATAAAGTCCACCTGTCTAATGTGAATAGAGTCCACCCTTATTAGTCCCAAATGACTTCTCAATCTGTCTATAAAGTCCACTATTTCAATCAACTTTTTTAAAAGATATTTTTCGTATTATAATTTTAGTCTAATTTCGTGTAACTTAATGCTTGAAGATTAGAAATATATAATTATTATAAATCAATTATCATTGTATAAGTTTTACAAATTTTTGTTGCAAAGAGTATAGATGAGTTATTATAAGTAAAAATTTGAGGGGGAAAATGTGAAGTCCTTATACTCATGTCAATGACTGAAGCCATTAGATCAGCAGTTAGAAACAGTCTTTGTTATTTAGGGCAGTATGTTTTCTATACCTATTGTTTTAATTAGTGACACCCTGTTTCCTAAGAAAACAAAGACAGTAGTCAGGTGTATACTGATAAACTGTTACCATGTGATCAGATGTACAGCCCATTAAAATTATAATGCACTTTTCAAATATCTTATATAATTGATAATAAATCTTTTTTTTAAATATCATAAAAATAATTTTAACAAAATTAAACAAAAGGGTATTTTAATAGGTATTATAGATATTATTTTCATTTATTTGTATACCAGTATCATCAATACATGTTTACTCGTTCATAAAGTGACCCTCTATATAAAGTTCACCTGTCTATTAAGTCCACTTTTGCTCAGTCCCAGGGGTGGTCTTTATACACAGGTTATACTGTATCTATGAATAAGTCGAAAACAAGTGGGTACTTTTTCGTTGTTTATTATTAGTAAAATAAAACCTGACAAATATCGTGCTGTGTAAATTTCTCCATTATTTATAAATCTTTCTATATGAAAAAAAAAATATATCAATAAATTTCTTGAGAGTTTATATATATCTCGTTTTGTTGTGTCACAGGTATGCTTTACAGCTTATAAGCATGTGGTAAATGCCTGTACCAGAAATTCCAAATTTTTGATCTTGAAATGGCGTGAATCACAGCTCCTGTTAAAAGTTAAATATTTCATCATATATGAATTATTACTAAACTTGTTGAGAATTTACAGCACAAAACGGTCGTTTCGTTTCAGAATACATTTCCTCATCAGTGATGCTCTGTCCAAAATTGAAATAGATGTTGAAATGAGAAAATTCGAACTTTAGGACCGAATTTTATTCAACAATTTTTCTCGGTCTATTAACATCCATCCACTTTTGCAGGTATTTCACAAAGACAAATAGTAATATTTTACATTGTTGCTTTCAAAACAGAAATACATAGCCTTCTAGATACCAACTCTTGTTAAATAAGAATCGCTGTTTCTTAATGTATTGAAATAAATGTAATTATTTTTTGTTTTTCAGTACATGTGTTGTATTTGTTTTTAATTAATAAAATGTTATACAAGTGTTGCTGATTTGTTTGTTTTTATAGAACCTATTATTATTGTTTCGACTTTTGCTGTGGATATGGCTAAGCTAGATGCTACATCTGCTGTATTTATCTGGGACTGGGACAAAGAAGAAGAGACCGATCGCCAAAAAATGAGAGGAAGATTCAACGGCTTCAAGGTAACATTTTAAGGTCAAAGTCACCATTACATCATACCTTTCTCTAAGACTTGAGTCTTTTATCTTGTGCAGTAGAATTAAATAATTGCATAGATAATAACACTTGTTAATTGGACATGGATTGGTATGTTTGTTTTTTATTGTTTAATGAGACACTTAAAGTGATTCGTGATTTCCATCAATCGATACAACTATACTTAATATATACATGTAGATTTGTCTACTGGCACCGATATCCATTTATTTTGGTAAAGGTTTACTGATAAACATTTTACATACATGTAAAAACTCAGTAGATGAAGCTTGGGGATTTTTTTTCTACTTTTCTACATTTGAAACTGTATGATAAACATGATGACTTTCAACTTTCCCTTTCTATGCAGCAATATTTATTGCCTCTGAATGAGGGAGATATGAAGATTTGTTCACCCACAACAAGTCATATTTAAAGGTGAACAAATGTTTATATCTTCCTCAAACGAAAGTAATAAATTGTTTATTATACCGAAAGATAACCATGTTAATAAGAAAGACGAAGCGAAGGACAGCATGAAAGGTTAAACCATCAGTCTTCTCCTATCGGAACTCATTGGAAGCAAACGTTAGAACGTCGTGGCCGATTTTTCATCGATGACGTCATACCATTGTGACGTCATGGTGTGTTCCGAAGGGGTGGGATATGATGTTCTCGAAAGATACACGATGTTTTCTCCACCCTAATCATATGATCTAACGATCCAATCAAATTACAGATAGTATCGTATTTTTCTAATGAGGTATAATAAATCTGCTTCTCTTGCTTATGGTTTCACAATTAATATAATATAGTAGAGATTGTTCCCACTACGGAAACTTTAAACGACGAAGCAAACTGCTTACTAATAAATTGTTGACCCAGGGATATTGTAAGCCTAGGATAATCAGGGCCCTAAAAGTTGTATGGCCGTCATCACAGTATTGTTGATAAGTATGATGTATCCAGGATTGCCCTGGATATATTTAATGTCCATGTTTCTTTCACTCAATTTTGATTACACACGTGGCGGGTGTAGCTAGCTAAACAGGAGGAGCTTACCCTTCCAGGACACCCGGCGTCACTTCCCTGGTGCAAGTTCAGGTGTTTGACCTAATTTGTCAGTTTCAAATTTTTTACTTTGCTCATGGAAAATGATTAGTATGTGTGTTTTTAATTAAGTACATTAGGTTGTAAAGTTTTATACTAACTCTTTTATAATTTTGATGTTGGTAAATCTTACATCAACCTGATCAAAGGATCTCAGTATTTGGCATTGCGGCCATGTCTGTATGAAGAACGTCATTGCTGTAATCAATTAAGGTCCTTTTGATTCTTATTTTATTTAATGAATAGGTTTCTAATGTGATATTCGTGTTCGTTATGAACTCATTAGAGTTTCAATTTGTCCCAGAAACACATGGTTGGTTTTTAACATCTTGAAGTTTGACCATTTTTGCAAAAAACACACTTGTGTATGATTAGAACAGTTGTTATATTAATCACAACTATACATGTCTTTAATATTACATGTATCATTGTTTTCCCGTTGTAGATTCAGTTTTGGAGAAAAGGAGCAAGGGAACAGACTTTCCGAGAAATAGAAATCCCTGAAAATCAGTTAACCCTTTTGTATGCAAGACGTAAAAAGCGAGCGATAGACACACTTCAGGCTACAATTACTGGTCTGTCTCCATATACCAACATGGAGGCTCAGATCGTTGTAATTAATACATATTACGCTGGACCTCCAAGTCTTGTCGTCGGATTCCGCACATCAGAAGGGGGTTTGTATTCAACTATGTCTGCTATTTCAAGTACCTGGGTTATCAATGTGGAATTTTAATCCTCATTCCAAAAGACTACATATAAAGACTGTTCAAATGCACTGGTACAAATTTCAACATCAAAAACAAACATAACAGTTCATGTCAAATTACAATCTAAATCACACCAAAGCAGAGTAAAAAATTTGAAAACTGGGAAATTAACTTCCACTAGTAAGGGAGGCTTGGTGCTCCGGAAGGGTAAATATTCCCTATGTAGATGGTACAACGTCCAACACACGCACTTTCCAACAAACATACACATTAATGCACATGTGACCAATAGTATTTATGGTTCATAGTTTGAGCACCGGTTCATGGGTCTCAGCACCAATAACCTAGATTCAAACCCATTTAACAGATCAAATTGCGAAAAACGATTGTCGTGTCACTTACAAAAATAATTTTAGTTGTTTTTAGGCTCTCCGGTTTCCTCCTACATTGTGACTTCCTCGATATAAGTTTTTTTTGAAATTTTGACGAGTGTTGAAACACGTTACTTTTCTTCACGCATCTCCAGATCCTATGTTTCCAATTTTGTTTTTTCCTTTTGGGTGGGTTTTTTCATTGACCAATATTATTTTAATTATTGTTTGTTATCTTTTAAATTGAAAAAAATGCTAAATTGTCAATTTAAAACCCACAGTCTTGCCCCAAGTCTTAAAACCGATGACAATCAGAGGTCCGTACTTTTAAACTGCAAAGGTAACTTAATGTCCACTAGTGGTTACCTCCCTTTCATGAATTACTGTCTGCTTAGTCTTGGTCTGTTTACAATTCATTATTTTATTCCATGATATACGTAATATATTCAGTGCCAGGGCCAGTAAAATCTTTTTCTGCAAGTATCATTGGAAGTAACTTTGTAAAGCTTAGCTGGTTACCACCGGATGAGATGGATCGTAATGGCATCATACTTGGTTACGATGTTGGATACCAGACTGGTAAGTATATTAAACCAATGGTTAGAGTTTATACATTATTAAAACTACAATATTTACAATCGTACTGAATTCCCTTCAATAACCCTTTTGAGTTATAAACCAATAACTTCCGTTGATCACGTGCGACCTTTCACCCAATACGTCACTTATTTGTTTCCTTTGATGTTGTCAAATGGGCGAGGTTTCATTTGACGTCATTAACATCGAACGATGAAACGCTGATAGGCCGAATAGGCCAAGGTGCAGCGAACGTAACACGATTTGGACATATTTTCGGCCCTTTGGCATTTCTATGGTTGAAAAATTGTAAATCTTCGCCATTCATTCAATTTGCACGTTACCAACTAATGTTATCACTCAATAAATTCCAGATTTAATGGAATAGAATCATATAATAAAGAAATGGTACCAAACAAGTTGATATACTGTTGGAATAGAATCATACTCAGTGTCGATTCTGATAAAACTGTCCAGTATTAATGATTTAGCTTTACATTTAATTTGTGATACTAGTATACTATATATGAATATTTAACCACCGAATCTCTTTAGTTTTATGGTCGTCATCACAGTATTGTTGATAAGTTTGATGTCTCTGTGTCCAGGATTGCCCCGGATATATTTGACATCTCATAGTTCCATGTTCCTTTCACACAATTTTGATTACACACTGGCGGGTGTAGCTAGCTAAACAGTAGGTGTTTACCATTCCGGAGAACCCGGCCTCACTTTCCTGTTGGAAGTTCACATGTCTAACCTAAATTGTGGTTCGGACGTGGATTAGTATGTTTGTTTTTGATTGGACATGGAATAGTATGTTTGTTTTTGAATAGGCACTTTTCAAGGAAAATTCAAATTACATAAAATGATTTTATGTAGATCAATAATGTTTTAGTCTTTTATATGATGCATCATAGCATATTTAGGTTGCTATGGTACCCTTATCTTAGAATAACATCAAATTTTAAAACTCCTACAAAACAAACATATCAGACCATGTAAAAAT
Source organism: Anadara kagoshimensis (assembly GCA_021292105.1). NCBI lineage: Eukaryota > Metazoa > Mollusca > Bivalvia > Arcoida > Arcidae > Anadara > Anadara kagoshimensis. The sequence continues at coordinate 63,867,839 of CM037862.1, read as the reverse complement.
CACAATCCAAAAAACAAAAAGTAAAAAGTAAAGTAAAAACTTTAAAATATCTAAAATTTTGAAATATAAAGTTAAATACGTAAAGTTGCACCAAGGAAGTGAAGCCTGATGCCCTGAAAGGGTAAGGGTAAACACATGTTGTCTATATAGCTACACGCGCCGTATATGAAATGAAAATTTAGAATAACTAGAATATAAAACTATGGGACGTCAAATATATCCAAAATATGAAGACAACGTACTTGTCAACAATATTGTGATGACTGGCTTGCGATACTCCTCCGTCAATTTGAAGGCATCAAGTTTGTTAAACAGCCTCAAATGTATCCTATCGTTGATGCTTTCATCAAGGTTTAATTCCAAATATGAAGCAGAGGTATAAAAATCAGTCGTATTTTTATTTCAAGCTCACTGTGATAAACAGTATTCACATGTCTATGATTTTAAGAGATAGAACATCATGTACATCATCTACATGTATAAATCTGTATGTGAAGTTGAATGATTTGGCGACAGAATTCTGTCTGAATTTAGGCAGATTCTGCATCATTCTTCTTCATGAACATGATTATGTTGTGAAAATCTCAAAATCCGTACATCTACAAGGTTTCAGTGTTTTAGTGATTTGATTATACAGTCCAACCTGTCATAAAGGCCATCTCTATATAAGTGTCACCTTCTTATAAAGGCCAGTAGAATTGTATCCTAATTGTTCTTTATTCATATTATTTGAACCTGTATATAAATGCCACCCGCCCATTGACGCCACTTTAAAACAGGTTCCAACGGATGGCCTTTATAGACAGGTTGACTGTATTTTGTTATTTTGTTTTGTACAGTTAAAGGATTAGAGTTGGGTCAAATGCAAGACAAGGACCAACAGATTAACACACCATACATAAATAACACGGTACTCAACGGATTGATCCAGAGTCAGAAATACAGAATACATATTTGGGCCAGGACCAGAATGGGACGAGGAGAAGTTTACTTTATTGAAGTTACAACAGCAAAAGCCGGCAGTAAGTTCATTCATCCTGTCTTTATTTTGCACTTTTATTTTATTCTCAACACGCACATCTTAGTTCTTCAATTCAATTGTTATTGTGCAAGCTTTCGAAACAGTATATATTTACCCTAAGCAAATATGAAACCACTTCCTTCCTTTATATATGATTTTCTACTTTCATGTTCACTGTCATGAGGCCCACTTTGTTTTTTTATTACAAGCCCGTTTTAAGGTTTGGAATCCCCACATATGCTAAATAGCAATGAAAGCCAGATTTAAATCTTTATAACGAACGTGATGACTCTATTTTTTTTTTACAAATGTAGCTTTAAAATAAAAAAGTACTTACCTTTCCGAAACACCAGGTATCATTCTCCTGGTAAGAGTTATCGTGTTTGACAGTTTTTTATTGTTGGTTATTACTAGTATTATATTTGGATTGTGATTTGAGTATGGACTTTTTTAAAATTAAATTGTTGAAACCATAATCATTTTGAATATTTTCAGGTCAAGGTGTGCCAAGCTTTGAATTAAAAAACATCAATTCTACTTTTGTTAATGTAACCTGGACAGAGATTGTGAATAAGAAGTCTGGAACAGTGGTATACATTGAATACAGAAAATCAGGTAAAATGATAATGAAAATATTTCTTAATGGTGAAATGGCAGACATTTCGACTTTGCATTGCGTTCAGGGCATTGTGCAGATAGTTCTCTTTAATGTGCTATGCCTGCTATGTCACGGGGCATCAGTTTTTAAGGTCTTTCTTGAAGGATCTCGTGACTTTTATTTCTAAATACAAAGTTTTTAGCGACAAAAACAGTCACTACCTTTATAAGTCTTTTAATACCCTGGAATGGGTTCGAACCACCGATTTCCCAAATCCGAAGCGAGCACTACCGATAAAAGCAAACATACTAATCCATGTCCAATTCATAATCCCTAATCAAAGAGCTACAGTAATGGTACAATAGTCTAAGAAAAGTTAGCTTCATCAGGCAAGAGTTTCTTGATAATTTTGTGAGCAGGTGTTCTTAAAGACAGTACAACTTGTCCAGTATTATAGATATGAAATCAAAACATACTTATCCATGTCCGAATCATGATATGTATGAAAATTATATTTTGCCCAGTGAAACCACTTACGAAATGTATACCTTGCAAATCCAATATTTATATTGCATTATTTATTAATATTTTCAACTACTCTACAATGGCAATTGTATATCTTGTCTAAATCTTTGATGTTGTACTCGGATATGGAAATTTTTATGGCAATCTGATGGCATAATAATCTAATTTAATGACCTGGTGTAGACAACATGTGATGAAATATAATGAAATATTATACCAGTGTTACTTTTTCAGCACTTGACAACAGTTTCTTCATCATCAATAGTTGGGTCAAAATTGTGAAACTAAAACTTCTTCAAGGGGTTGAAAAATACCCAAAAAGTCCAAATTATATCAAACCAAATTTAGCTAAGAAAATACTTTGCATGAGGGAGTATACCTTAGTGTTTCTTAGTTTTTGATGATTTTCTGATTTTAGCTTGCAGGGAATTTAGAAAGTAGTATATTTCTGACATTTCAAAAATAGTGCCAACTGAGATTGTGATATCCTCGGAGAACGATCCATAAACAATATTAAAAAGATACTGAAAACTGTACCAATTTTTTTGTTTTCCATGTTGCAAGAAATATGCATTTTCATTAAAATTTGAAGTCAATAAAAACTTGAAGTCAATAACTTGCCGAAAGATCCACTATTCGGTTAAAACTTCTGTTTTGTCTTTTAATTTTTGGATGATATTATTAGTCTATCAAGTTTTATTTTCAAAGTCGATGAAAATTGTTCAATTACATATGAATACTTCAATAGTTGATTATGACTGCATTGGTTCAAAAACCACTGCTTTGGTTTGAATCTGTTTTCCTTGGTTTAAATCTCACTTGAAAAGAGTGGTTTTAGGGAAATCTGTTTTAATTTACAGGAACCGCTGATTGGGAGCAATCCACAGATGAAGTCGCTAAGAACTGGATTGGTATAGGTGATCTTGAAAGTGGAACAACATATCAACTTAAATTGATTGTTACAAATGGAAAAGACAGAGCCAAAAGTGCAAAAGTTAAATTTTCAACCATGGGGCTCGGTAATGATAACACTTTCTCTCAGTTAAGCGATGTCATATAAAAACATTTCTCACACAACTTTCGGCTATTTTTATTCCACTGGAAAAAAAACGAGTGCAGAATTTTAATTCTACCACTTACATGTAAGACAGAAATATTATAGTTTTTCATCTATCACTGATAGCGTGTCTTTCTATCATACTCTGATTTCTGAACAATTTTATTTACATATCCAACCAATAAGATTGATGGATGGGGATAAATTAAAGGTCGAAAATATGAGATCCGTTCAATTTATAAAGTAACACTCATTGTCCGTCATTTCCTTTATACGCATGAATTCCGTAAAAAACACTTTTGCTAGTCAGATATATGACCGAAATATTAATTACATATTAAATGTGACGTTTTTTGTTGGAACTGTAATAGAATTACTAATTGTTTACTGAACGTTAGGCTAATTAAATTAAGATGGCGCACAGATCAGGAAACGTTTTTGAGCATGGGCCCTCTATCTCCGTTTAAACTACAGCAAATAGGAAAATATCTTATCTCAGGCGAGGTCATGTTTTACATGGGTGGCAATTATGGACGTAGAAATGTATCTTACATCCGTTGAAAACAATATGATCGTCAAAACGTTAAGTCCGTTAAACGTTATGTTTTTGCACACGGATTTTTTTTAACAAAGATGTTCCAAGATTGTTTCATGGCCATAAAACTAACACGGTGTCTCATAAGGATTCAGCGTCTAGTCATACGTCTAAATAACCATTGAATTTCTGAAAAAAAACTAAAATCAGTTACATTACGCCGTCTTGCGATCCAATAGATTACGACGGTATCTGGGGAATCCTAAAACGTCGTCTTCTGAAACGAAAGAGTGAAATATTTTAATACTCGGGAGTAAGATATTAAGCAACCCAGGAGTGTAATATTTTACTATCCAGCTGTGTGATATTTTATCATCCAGAGATAGAGATATATTCATATATTTTACATGGTATTAGCATATTTGATTGTTGTTTTACAGCTTCTGGACGCAGCTTGGTAGCCAACTTTGGTTGGTTTATTGGTTTGGTACTGTCTCTCCTTGTCATTATCGGTACTGCCGTTCTCATCTGGTTCCTTCGTAAGCGAGCATTATCAAAACCACTGCCAGAGAGGAAGTACAATGGTAAATACGCTATATCAAAAACAATCATACGAATCCATGTCTAAATCAAAATCCTGAAGCAAAGTAAAAACTTTGAAACTGACAGATCAAGTCAAACACGTGGACTTCAAACAGGGGATTAAAACCGGTTAAGGTAAGCTCCTATTTAGCTAACTGGGAAATAAATATTGAGTGAATGGAATTTGGAACTATGGCACGTCAAATATATAGAAAAATAAAAAATCCAACAAAATCCTGGATACAGAAACATACTTATCAACAATACTGTGATGATGGCCATAAAACTTTTTAAAGACCCTGATAAGCCCAGGTTTGCAATATCCCTGGGTCAACAATTTATTTGTAAGCAGCTTGCTGTGTTGCATAAAGTTCTCGTTGTGAAAACAAGCTTTACAATAGCGGTATTAACTGTAAATCAAATACACTATAAGCAGGGGAAGAAGCAGATACATTGCTGAAAAGGAATGTTGAAGTCATACAGTTTCACATGTACCTTTTTGCGGGCCCATAATTGAGGTATAAGTCTAAATATGAAGCAGAACTTGTAAATTCCGTGAAATCTTTTATTTCAAGTTCAGTGAATCACTAGGGTAGATGGCATTCACTTAGTCTCTACATTTAGGATTGTAAAGAGACAGACCGTCATCTATATATCTGTTTGTAGTTGAATGAGCTGGCTTCTCTAAAAAATTAACAAAGCTCTGCATCATTTCTGCTTCATAAAAATAAAGAAGCAAACCAGTAAGAATTGTGAACTGGTTTAGAACTTAGTTTTTAAATACTTGCTGATAGAGTTAATATCTAAATACAAATTGGTGAAGAAAGTAATAATATTGTCCTGTTACGAGAAATATGTATTTAATGACTTAGTTTGTAAACAAATGAATTTCGAAGCATTGCCTTGGATGAATTTGGTAAAATATTTTTTTGTACTTTTTTCTGATTTCAACATCTTAAACATATTTGGATTTCCATAATCTTGATTTGATGGTATAAACAATTTTATCCCAAACAACCATATAGTCCTGCAAAATTAAAACATTTCAGTAAAAAACAGCAAAAGGAAATTACCTCATAACCTGTAACATTTGCCAGTGAATTATATTAGCTAGTATGACACGTTAAACCCTTAACTTTTGTTAAGAAATTGTTTTTCCATTGCCAATGAAATTGACTAGGCTTAAATTACCCCGTAATAACGAAGTTATTTCGAGAATTGAGACAAAAACGTTTCTAATATGATACGCCAAATAATTGATCACGTGGTATTGTAGGCTGGTAAGCCCCACCTTCATCCATGAATCATAGCTTATTTATGTACTACATGTATTTACAATTTCAACACATTTAAAATCTTAACACTTCGTTACCAAAGTGGAACTTTAACAAACTTCAAAATACCATACTTATCAGGGTACGAATTTACCCTGTGAGAACTTGAAGAATTTCAAATGTCATTGTAAGCAGGATAGGACCTTAACCCAAACAATAAGAAATGATTTTTGTTTTATTTTCGTGGTAGGTATTTATTATTATGTGGATTTATACTACGTTTTTCTTCTTGCAGCACCACGGCAGGATACAAAACCAATGTATTCACGTGAACCTGAACCACCAGGTTATTCAAATGAATACTATAGTCGGGACTCTGAGTAAGTAATTTAGTGTGACTTTTTGTAATTTCAGTAGTACCAAGGCGAGATGGTTCGTCACATGACTCTGAACCCCCGGCTTATCCAGAGTCAGAGCATGAGTAAGTAATGACATTGCTATGGAAACCAACATGGCGTTTGCACCTTCTTTTTCTCGAATTTAACATTCATAAAAATCCAGCCTTGATTTTTTTCTACGGGATAAGTGGTAAAATTCCAAAATGACGAAATAATAAATAATATGCACAGATCGGCAAAATTTTTGTAGCTAGCTATACAAGAGTTATTCACCCTTACGTGTCCCCCTGATTCACTTTCTCTGTGGAACCACTACGTGTTTAATTTGCTAGTTTCAAAGTTTTCACTTTGTTTTGGGGTTATGCTTTGTTTGATTTTTGATGATTAGAACCAACTGTTCTTTCCTATTCAAACAACTATGATGCATGCAATTTTTGAATGTTAATGTTCATCTTTGTAACTTTGCAAATTCGGCCTTTGTGTTTGATGAAACCCCTCAAAATGTAGAACTGCAATGTTTATTTTCATTATTGTTCGATATTTGATATTCCTTACATTATTTGTTTACTTTTTACCTCTAAACTAAAATACATCATCTCATGGGATTTCATACCTTGTACTAACTACTAACTAACATTTCATTTCTTCTAGATTACAAAGCTTTGGTGTGGTTTGCATATTTTGAACTGTCTTTAGATTATCTCATTTCCCTTGATATATCAAAGCTCACCTTCTATATTTACATTATATCCACCATATCTATATGCTTATATGCGACCTTTATTTTACATCGGTAATAGTGCCATGTTACTGGGAAAACTGTTTGAGTTTGCGTACAAATTTTATCATTTTAAAGTAATACTAGTATTAAACAACCAATTCCAATCAATTTTATGTATAATTCATTTATATACAAGGATATTTATATTTATTTCATTCATTTACATTTAAATTGATTATGAAATAAGTCAGCGAGGCTGTGTAATAAAAAAGTCCTAATATAAATCATTCATGTATGTATCTTTATTGAGTTTCAATCTTCGAATGTTAAATTTGAGTAATAAGTTAGAACTTGCCGTTTTGGTTTCAACATAATTTTAAGTTTGAAGATAAATTCATTTAGTGCCAAAAGACAACGTAGGTGAAAAAGTATTACTTAGTGTTTAAGGTGGCAAACACTTTCCAACTGGCGTAAGTGTTAGTCCCAATCAGGAAGGGTTTTTAGCACATATCTAATAATTTCGCTTTTTCCAAACCAATTTTAAGAAATTAATTATGTTAATATTGTGTTTCACATGTCATTTATCCAAGGGCGTATGGTTTTATACTCTCAGTCAACCCGTAAGCCTACAGTTCGGGACAGCACTAAGAAATTGATTATTTTATGCTTGGTAATCTATCACTTCGCTATAAGTAATGCTTTGATTTTTTATATAATGGCACATTTTCTGTACTTTTATCATAAACTAGATTGTAATATCGCATTTAATTATTTATTAAATTCCTAAATTGATTATTATGTAAACATTTCCATATAAGAAGTAAATGTCAAAATATCTTTGTTACATTTCCCTTTTCAAGACTAGAATGAAGGAAAAGATCTTTAATGTCCCCGCTAAGGTTATCTCACTTATATCAAAGCAGTCAGTTTTTGGATGATGGAAAAAACTGGATTAACCTAGAAAAAACCTACAGACCTTTGGCAAACGAACTTCCATTTTTACACTTGGATCTTTCCGAGTGAGATTCAAATCTAGGCGATGAAAGTCTCTATAGCGTTTTAAAAGTACGCGCTTGAGTCAACCACATCGTGCTTGAATACATTTTATGTTGGAGCAGTTATAAGTGAAATGAGATAGGTAAGAACATGCAAATTCAGACTTTTATAACATTGGTCTCGATACGTATACATTATTTTTCATTCATAACATTTTGTAATGAATGACTAGCCAGGTGTATTTAGTTTATTGCATTCTAGTTCCTTGCTAAATAACGGATATCATTTACCATGTAAACAACTGACTTATTTAATCAAGTTCTTTGTTTCCATTGTTCATGTACTCACGATCACTTGCCATCTTGCTTCATGCTCAAAGCTTATTCCAAAGAATTGTCCAGTTTGCACCGTCAAATCTTATGATAAATCATTTTATTACCGTTGTTGTATTATTTTAGATATGACCGTGAAAGTTCACACAAGCGCAGTACCGCATCCGTCGACAAAGGGCATTCAAATCGAACATATGGTGAAGAAAAGTATGGATTTGATGAGAAAGATGATAAACATGAAAAGGATAATTACGACGATAAGAGAAATAGTTATGACAGAGAAAAATATGATGACGATTACGACGATCGCTATGACGACGATGATCGCTATAGTGATCGATATGACGACGATCGTTATGACGATAATTACAGCGATAGGTATGATGATTATGATCGTGATGATAATGAACGACGACGAAGTTACGACAAAGAACCTTATGATGACCGAAGAAGAAGCTATGAAAAGGAACCTTATGACGATCGTGCCTACGAGCCTTATGACAGAAAAGATGACCGTGGATATGATAGACAGATAAGCCAAGATGACCGACGGCCAATTAGTGATGAAATCAGAGATTATAACACCGAGTCTTCTAAATTTGATTCTGATGGCTTCCCAATAGAGGTTAAAAAGTCTGGCAAGGGAACCCCACCCAAAAATGGTGGCTCATCTACCTTTGTGTGAAATTCTGTATGTTTATAGAAGGACAATAACAAATATCTATAGATACAATATTATTGTATTTGTGAATATACAATCAGATAGCATTTATCAAGGATTTTTGTAGAAAATATTTTACTTTAATGTATTTCATGAATGTCACATTAGAGAGCTTACACGGGAATTGCAATTACCGTTTTTAGATTTTGATTGATTACCATTATTTCATCATTAATTATTTAAAATCATATATCGGATGCTAGCCATTCCGAAGCACCCGGTCTCACTTCCGTGGTGAAAGTTCACGTGTTAACTGAATTGCAAGTTTTCAGTTTTACTTTCCTTTAGGTTGTAATGGGAACCTTGAATTGTATTCTTGTGTTTGATCGTAAAACAAGTCAAATTATTGTATTGAAAACTTTAGTTCAAAATTTAGATTTAACTTTTCCAAAATTTTGGCATGTACTTAAATAATGTGTAGAGTGTAGTGCAAATACCATTGTGTTTCGTGTTAATAAATGTCTCTATTATAGCTAAACCCTTGTTTAATGCCATAATCTGGCCATAATAAGAACAATCCATATTTGGATAATACGTTCATTACTTTTATTGCATAAAATACTTTTACAATGTATTTACAAAACAATTTAACTGTATATTCTAGACAATAATTGTATTTTTTAGATTTTTTAAGTATGTACCATATTGTTAATGCCGTTTTTGTGAATACCATTATATTAAAAAAAGTCAATTACATATTATACCAGTTTTAATTTTACAGCACTAGACGGCCGTTTCGGAATAAAATTCCCCATCAGTAGTGCTTGGACTAAAATTATGAAACCAAAACTTTTTAGGATGTTGAAAAGAAACACAAAGGTCCAAAATATATTTTATCAAACTTGGCTAAGGAGATACTTTGCATATGGAGTATACCTTACTTTTTGATGAATTTCAATTTTTAACTAGCAATGAGAAAGCAGTTATATACAAATTAAAACCTTCCTGTAAAGCTTCCGTTTTTATTGTGATACATAATTTCGACTTTCATTTTTTTTACTCGTTACACTTGAAGACCCCTTATATATATATATATATACCTTACAATTAGATGTCTGTTTTTCATTTAGAAAAAAATTGACATGTATAATGATGATTTTAAGTTTTCTTATGGATAGTTAACTATAAGATCTAGCAGGCAAAACAATTGCTTAAGACTTTGTTAATTTTCTTTATACAATGCCAATAGCATAAGAGCTGTGTTGCAGTGTACATAGTATTTTTGTTTATTTTTTATTAACCAAAATTTATATTCATTATTTAGTGTCCAGATCATATTATATGATTTACAACAAAACTATTTTTAAATGTCCAGTCCATGTTTTATATCTTGTCCTTAACACAGGTGTGATAAACAAGCCCAGTAAAAAACGTTTTCCTTGCCTAAATATAAGTTAAATACATTTTGGTCATTTAGATATGTTTTCAACCTTTTGAAGAAATTTTCACAATTTTGGTCCAAGCACTACTGATGAGGACTTGTATTCCGAAACGTCCGTCTAGTGCTGTAAAATTAACACTGGAAAATGTAACTTATTCATAGACAAATGGAAATGCTTCAATTATAAATTAAATCCTTTTTTTGTATGTGGAATTGTGAAATGTTACTTTGGACAACTCTTGGAGTAGAATAAGGAGGTAATTTAAAGAAAACAGTATTTTTGAAAATATAGTTATAAAATATAATTTTGACGTCATTTTTTAATTTCAGAAGTTTAATACAAGAATGCATTTTTATCATAAAAGTGGTACATTATTTTTAAACACGCTTTTGGCTAAGAATAATATATCATTTCATAAAATATAATGCATAGTTCAATGAAATAATCGAAAAATATAAATAATATTTAAAAGTAATTTTTTCTAGTTATGTCAAAATCCTACTTCAAGCGTTGTCTTGTCGTAGCATTTTACATCACAAAATCTATTTCAAAGTTATAAGTACAATTTGGGCCTCTTATAAAAGTGTTTGTTATACAGCGTTTTGCATCTGAAATGCCTGATGGAGATAATTGTCTTAAGCAATGCAATGATTGTGCGCCAGCAATTTTAGGTATTATAGTTGTATTTGTTGATTTTATGTAGGAAAAGTGGTTCAGATTATTTTGTCAAAACCATACGGATTCCACATAAAAATATACCGAAGATGCCATCAAGAGGTGTTGGAGTTTTTGATAGACAACAAATTTGTTGCGATTGGTAATATATTTTTCTTTCCAGCAATCGGTTTACCGGTGGCCACATTGTGCACTATTACTTGCTGATTGTATAAAGTATAATTTATGCAGAACCTTGTTAAATCTGGAGAGAAAACTATTGTCAAATCATTCAACTCCAGATACAGATATATAGATGACTTTCTTTCACTTAGCAATCCTAAATTTGGAGAATGTTAAATAAGGCCATCTCCTAGTGAGCTTGACCAATACGACCGATTCCTATAACTCAGTTATGATGCCAACGAAAGGCTACATTTGAACTGTGTGACAAACGTAATAGGTTCAATTTTTCTATTGTCAGCTTTCCTTTTCTTGGCAGCAATATACCTTCTTCTCTTGTTTATGGTGTATTTGTTTCACAATTAATACAGTATTGTAGAGCTTGTTCTTACTTGAACGTTATACAAGGAAGCAAGCTGCTTATAAAAATTTGTTGACCAAGGGATATTGAAAGCTTAGGCTTATCGGGGCTCTCAAAAAGTTTTATGGTCGTCATCACAGTATTGTTGAAAAGTATGATGTATCCGTGTCAGGATTGCCCTGGATATATTTATAACTTTCTTCACATAATTCCATATTCCTTTCACTCAATTTTAAAACCACACGTGACGGATGTAGCTAGCTAAGCTAAACAAGAGGTACTAACCTTTCCTGAGCACCCGACCTCACTTCCCTGGTGGAAGTTTATGTGTTGAACCTAATTTGTCATTTTTAAAGTTTTTACTTTGCTTATGGATTGTGGTTTGGACATAGATTAGTTTGTTTTTGATGAAAATATTTTTAATAAATATTATTTAAAAACATTGACAAAACATGGTAATGTTTTATGTCTACTTATAAACTATATTTAAAGGGTGTTTAAACTTTTGGGCTAGACCTGTATATTTCAGATGATTTTCAAATCAAACAACTTTAATTAAGGTTTTTTCGATGTTGTGTAATTTTGAAAACAATATTTAATAATACGAGGTATGGTTTGTGGAACAGGTTATTTTTGCTTTTCTAAACCTATAAAATGCATCACCTTTGTAAACATAATCACTATGTATGTAAAAATCATTTTTGTAAAATTTTCATTTTTTGTACGTTAATAAAAATCATAATTCTTTTTATATAAAATAATAAAACATTTTTTTAAACAAAATTGCCTTGAGTTTATATACTTCCAGAACAAATACTGAAGATTGATTTTTGTTGGATTTTTTTCACTAATTTGAGTTTATGTTTTATCTATTGTCAATTTGGACATGGATTGGTATGTTAATGTTTGACTTGTTCTTTGTCTAAGTTTTCTTTAAAATATTTATAAGATTTACATATTAGGAGTATGTTTTTCTTAAGGCATTAGGTCAATATCTCTATGAAGGCATCACATTACTGAAAACAATACCCCTCATTGCTTAGGTATGAATCTACAGCACCAGCCTCTCACCCCCTGGTCACTTCCAGGGTCCATTAGAAGAGACCTTAAAAACTGATGCCCTATGACATGGTACAGTCTGGCCATCCAAGTGAACCAGTAAAAGTAGCCTTTATGGGCAGGTGGCCTTTACATATAGGTTCCAATAATATGAATAAAGAACAATTGGGATACAATACTACTGGCCTTTATAAGCAAGTGGCCCTTCTATAGAGGTGGTCTTTAAGGCATGTTGGACTGTATATTAAAGAACCCTCCCTGCACTTGCACTGAGAGCACTGCTAAGGTTAAAATTGCTGCAACTTCGCCTATATTGAAGCCTGGGACAAAAAAACCCATTCAATCAATCGACACTTCCATAGATTCAGAAAGTTTTCCATGAATTAGTGGTTTTCAGTAGATCCATCAATAGACAATGGTTTTCTCTGGATACTCTTCCATTCCAGAACCTCCTTGATATAAGTGATAAAATCTTGAATGAACCGAAAACACTACTACCCTATTCAGATTTATAATAGCCTTTATGAAAAACTCATTTTACTATTTCTTAACACTTTATTTCTGACTTGCACACATAGTCTAAAAAATTTCTAGAATGTAACCGTTTACATACTTTTTTGACAAGAAATCACAAACAATTCATTCAATACAGTATTAATGATAACTTTGTTTATGAAACAAAAGTCTATCATATGTTATGCCAGTGTTTATTTTACAGTACTAGATAAACATTTGGAAATACAATTCCTCATTAGTAGTGGTGGGACCAAAATTGTGTAACCAAATTGTTTTTCAAGGAGTTGAAAAAATATCCAAAGGACCAAAATATATTGAACCAAATTTAGCTAAGGAAATACTTTGCACAAGGGAGTATATCTCATTTTTTGAGGATTTTCACATTTTAACTAGCTGCAGATTAAGACAGTAGTATATTTCTGACAACACAAATTAAGAAATTCAGACCCGTATGTCAACAAGATCAAAGTAGAAGGGGGATCTGCAGTAAGTGGGGTCAAAAGGAAAATATGTCTGATAGTGTCAGGCAAAATCCAACCCTAGTGATTATAAAAAAAAGCCTGTAGGTTTGTGGGGCCCCAAGTGATAATACAAAAGGGTCTGTAAGTGTGAGGGGCCAAAGTAATAATACAAGAGGGTCTGTAAGTATGTGGGGCCCAAAGTAATAATACAAAAGGGTCTGTAAGTGTGTGGGGCCCCAAGTAATAATACAAGAGGGTCTGTGAGTGTGTGGGGCCCAAGTAATAATACAAAAGGGTCTGTGAGTGTGTGGGGCCAAAGTAATAATACAAAAGGGTCTGTAAGTGTGTGGGGCCCAAGTAATAATACAAAAGGGTCTGTAAGTGTGTGGGGCCAAAGTAATAATACAAGAGGGTATGTGAGTGTGTGGGGCCCCAAGTAATAATATAAGAGGGTCTATGAGTGTGTGGGGTCAAAGTTAAAATACAAGAAGTATTTTTATATTAAATAATAAAACAAATTTTTTAATAAAATTACCTTAATTGGTTTTGGTTGAATGTTGCTTAACGTCACATCAGCAATTTTTTAGCTATTCGCGACGAGAACTATTTAATTTATCTCTATGGATTAATCTATGAACAATTTTGTGTATGCATGTGAAGTGCAAGTGTGTTGTATGGTCTGCCTTGTACTAGTGCGTACTCAGGGCGACTTCACCGTGCTAGCTCAGAGTCAGTACGCTGCAGACAAGCGTACCACTCCCCTAGTCCATTATACTGATACCAGGTGAATCAGTAAAGGCCAACGGCAAGGAAAATTCACTTCCCACATTTTTAAAATTACCTTGGGTTTTTATACTTCCAGAACAAATACTGAAACACTATGATTTTTGTTGGATTTTTTCACTAATTTGACAGTTTATGCTTTCCTATTGTCAATTGGACATGGACTGGTATGTTGATGTTGGCTTTGTTCTTTAAACTATTTATAAGGTTTACATATTAGGAGTATGTTTTTCTTAAGGCATGGGGTAAAATCTCTATGAAGGCATCACATTACTGATAACAATACCCGTCATTGCTTCGGTATGAATCTACAGCACCAGCTTAGAATCACAGACCCTCTCACCTCTGTGGACACTTCCAGGGTTCATTAGAAAAGACCTTACTTTCTCTAAGCACTGCAAAGGTTAAAATTTCTGCAACTCCACCTAAAGTTTGTGACATGTCGATATAAGTGAAATATTCTTAGACTGGGAAAAAACATTCAATCAATCAGTCCTTGGACACTTCCACAGATTCAGAAAGTTGGTCAGTTTGCCATGATTTGGTTGTTTTCAGTATGCTTATCAATAGACAATGGTTTTCTCTGGATACTCTTCCATTCCACAACTTCCTTGATATACAGGTCAATGTCAAAATTAACGTCACCCCTACTGTGTCAAAATAAACGTCACCCCTGAAGCCCTGCAATTCTGCCAGATTTGCAGCAAAAATGTTTAAACTGAAGTTCCATAATTTTTTTCTTAAGAATTTGCTCCCCTTAAATTTACTAATTATCGTTGAATTCTCAATATCCAGCCTTTCTTTCAGTTTTTGAGGTAAATTTCAGTTCTGAAACATCATTTAAAACATTTTTTATACGAAAATCATAAATGGCCAGAGTTCGTTCCATTTCCTAATGGAAACACCGAAAAATTCCCGGCAAATAAATTAAAAACCGTTTAAAATATGACTCAAATATTTACAAAATCAGAAAGGTTCGTCATCATTTTGTGGCAGACAAACGGTACAGTTGAAAGAAGATTGTGGTGTCTGATCAAAGAAGCTATTAAGACAAGTTAACATCCTTCTTTATTGGTTTCATATATGTTGATTTTGTTGCTTTTTTGACATTTGTTTTTTTTTTAAAACAACACTTATTATCCTAAATGGCAACGCCCCTGCCCATAATTCCAGATCTACCAGGCGTTTCCTAGAGTCTAAACAAATTCATATTTTAGATTGGCCATCAAACTCGCCAGATATGAGTCCGATTGAAAATCTGTGGGATGCTTTGAAAAGGGACGTCGCAATGGACAATCTAAAATCGTGTAATGATCTATGGGAAAGCGTCAAAAAGCATTGGTACAGGATAAATAAGAACTATCTTGAAAAGTTATACGACAGTTTTCCCAGACGTGTTCAGTCTGTTATAAGAGTTCGTGGTGCCTCAACTAAGTACTAATGGTGTTTGTTTGTACCAAGGCGATATTAAATACTTAATGATTGGTTTCTTTGTCTTGTTTTCTATTTTATAATGTCGTTCATTCACCATTCAGCTCCAAATTATTTGCTTTTTTCATCAAAGCTAATTAGATAATTGATTTTCGATAGGGGTGGCGTTAATTTTGACACAGTAGGGGTGACGTTAATTTTGACATTGACCTGTAAGTGATAAAACACCATTACCCTATTCAGATTAATGATAGCCAATATATATGAAAAACTCATTTTACTATTTCTTAGCACTTTATTTCTGACTTACACATCTAAAAATTTTCTAAAATGTAACTGTACATACTTTTTAGACAATTCATTCAATACAGTATTAATGATAACTTTGTTTATGAAACAAAAGTCTATCATATGTTATGCCAGTGTTTATTTTACAGTACTAGATAAACATTTGGAAATACAATTCCTCATTAGTAGTGCTGGGACCAAAATTGTGTAACCAAATTGTTTTTCAATTTATTTCTGACTTACACATCTAAAAATTTTCTAAAATGTAACTGTTTACATACTTTTTAGAAAAGAAATCACAAACAATTCATTCAATACAGTATTAATAATAACTTTGTTTATGAAACAAAAGTCTATCATATATTATGCCAGTTTTTATTTTACAGCACTAGATGAACATTTGGAAATACAATTCCTCATTAGTAGTGGTGGGACCAAAATTGTGTAACCAAATTGTTTTTCAAGGAGTTGAAAAAATATCCAAAGGACCAAAATATATTGAACCAAATTTAGCTAAGGAAATGCTTTGCACAAGGGAGTATATCTCATTTTTTGAGGATTTTCACATTTTAACTAGCTGCAGATTAAGACAGTAGTATATTTCTGACAACACAAATTAAGAAATTCAGACCCGTATGTCAACAAGATCAAAGTAGAAGGGGGATCTGCAGTAAGTGGGGTCAAAAGGAAAATATGTCTGATAGTGTCAGGCAAAATCCAACCCTAGTGATTATAAAAAAAAAGCCTGTAGGTTTGTGGGGCCCCAAGTGATAATACAAAAGGGTCTGTAAGTGTGAGGGGCCAAAGTAATAATACAAGAGGGTCTGTAAGTGTGTGGGGCCCAAAGTAATAATACAAAAGGGTCTGTAAGTGTGTGGGGCCCCAAGTAATAATACAAGAGGGTCTGTGAGTGTGTGGGGCCCAAGTAATAATACAAAAGGGTCTGTGAGTGTGTGGGGCCAAAGTAATAATACAAAAGGGTCTGTAAGTGTGTGGGGCCCAAGTAATAATACAAAAGGGTCTGTAAGTGTGTGGGGCCAAAGTAATAATACAAGAGGGTATGTGAGTGTGTGGGGCCCCAAGTAATAATATAAGAGGGTCTATGAGTGTGTGGGGTCAAAGTTAAAATACAAGAAGGACTTGTAAGTCAGTGGGATACAAGTTATAACATTGGTTTTATATATAATGCAGCATATAATCCAATCCTCTTTTTACACACACACACACACGCACGAGTTTTCTTGCTTATTTCTTCAAGTCATCAATACATTTAGATAATTTATCTTGTTCTATTTCTATTCCAACACTATAAGCATCTTCTAGACCTTTTAATAACATGTCCAGCACATTAGGATGCAATGAGTTTTTGTTCCTCCATTTCACAAGAATGTGGTGAGATTGTGTTATGGGTGAAAACTGATTCGTCATTCTGGCTTGGTCCACATCAGCTTTACTTAAGCCTAGAGATGTGGCTACAGCATCTAAATTTGCAGGGCTGAATGTATTTGCAACCTTCAACATGAATTTGTCATCCAACTTTGCGGTTGGAGGTACACCATTAGACGTAACTCTCCATGAATTTCCTGAGGCACCTGTTTCAGAAATAAAGAAAAAAGAAAATAAAGTGTTATAAAACTGAATAGTTATATGTGTGACAAATTATTGTATTCAGCAGGAGTAAATTAAAACAGCCAACATATGGTGATATACTGAGGGAGGTTCAATTGAACAGCCAAGATAGTGGAATTATTTCCAGAAGATGAATCATACTTTTTGGTTTTAAATAATTTTCAATATTTCAATATTTAATGGATAGATACAGTGAAACCCCATTAAAATGTCCCCCTCAACAGTGCAACTTCACTTACTGCCACACTCTTTTGATGTCCCAAAATACAAATCTTTTCTTTTTTTCTTTATGGGCCTCCCTCGATTAACGGCAAACTCCTTTATTACGCCAAAATTTGACTGAACAAATGGTGGAAATGAATAAAGGTTTTTATTGTACATTGGGATTTATTTTTTAAATGGTGTTTTTTATTTTGTGATATTCAAATAAATACAATCACTATATTTATTGGTAACTAATACATGTACATAATTGGATTAAAAATACTTCATTCCCACATGATAAGTGTTGTACATAATAATTCATACTATCATAAGAATATTATTGGTATAGAGGAAATATTTTTATAAACTTGCGATTTTTTGTTCAATATATAGAGATATAAGGTACAAGTAATGTCTAAATTTGCTGTTGTTGTTGAATGTTGCTTAACATTGCATCAGCAAATTTCAGCTATTCGCGATGAGAACTACTTTATTAATCTCTACGGATTACTCTATGAACAAGTTCATGTATATGTGAAGTGTGAGTGTTTTATGTTTTGCCTTGTACCAGTGCGCACTAAGGGTGACTTTAAGGTGCTAGCTCAGTGAGTCAGTATGCTGCAGACAAGCGTACTACTCCCCAGTCACATTATACTGACATCAGGTGAACCAGTAAAGGCCAATGGCAAGGAAAATTCACTTTTCCTCATGAGACTCAACTCACAGCAGTGAGAGACCATGGATTTATAGACTGACGTCTTATCCATTAGACCACCAAAGCCTATCTAAATATAAGTAATATTTTTAACTCATACAAACCTTGCTCTATTTCTTCATCTGGTACTTGGGTTTCTTTTATTCTTTTAACCACGTCATCCCTATTAACCTCATTCAATTCCTCAAAGAAAAACTTAAATGCTTCTTGTTTATTTTTTGTTAGCAGTATATCTAGGAACTTCCTATTTTTGTTTTCAGTAGTTGTTTCAGCCGACACTAACTCTTTATCATTTATAGTAAAAATGTCCTCTGCGTACATCCCATCCAGTAAATCCTCTAGATTTGTATCTTTAACTATCCATTTGTAATTTTTCTTTACTTGCTTGGTGAGTTTCTGGGCATTAGCCATTCCACTTCCTACAAATAGACAAAGAAAAAAAATATTGTAAAAACAAGCAGTCCAATAGAGTCTGTAGTATTTGCATTTGAATTTTAGACAGCCATGCCAGACACAATTTTAAACAAGAGGCCCAAGAGCCATTACGCTCACCTGAGGATATGTACATATCTCATGAGGTGGTTCAATGGTAAATTACATACTTAAAGAGAATGTCCAAATTTTAGCAGTTAGAGACAATATGCAAGGATTTTTTTCAAATTAATTATAACTTAAGAATGCTCAATCTAAAACATATAAGGTCTAGTTGCAGTATATTTATAAACAGCTGAAATGGTAAAAAACAATGTAAAAACTATCAAAATGATCTTTATGTAAATACTTACAATATTCTAATAAACATGCCTATACAAAAAGTTTATAGTTTTTAAGATAATTACCTATTACAGTTTTTGTTTACATCTGTGACCTTGACCTTTTAACCTATGACCATTTATATATCAAAATGATCGTAAGGCAAATGCTTAAAAGCATTCTAATATACATGCTTATACAAAAAGTTTAAAGTTTTTTTATATAATTAACCATTTCATCTATGACCTTGACCTTTGAACATATGACCTTCATTCATATGTCAAAATGATCATTATGCCAGTAGCTACAATATTCTAATATACATGCCTATACATAAAGTTTATAATTTTCCAGATATTTTGACAAATACACTAATTTTAGCAATTTCCCCATTTTGGCCCCTACAGCTATGATTTGTGGAAATCTGAAACTAGGTGCCCTAAGTATGTTTTAAATATCTAAGCAATATCTCTTGTATGTTCAGAGGAGATGATTTTTAAAGATTTTCACAATTTCCACATTTCTGAGGCCCAGGGGACATAACCCCTTTATTTGTGAAAATCTGAAAGCCCTTTATCTAGACATCATTACTGCTAAATATCACCTAATTTGAGGCAGTAGTTTTGGAGGAGTTGATTATAATGTGAAAAGTTATACATGATAGATGACGGACAAAGTGGACGGCAATAGCTCATATGAGCCTATGGCTCAGGTGAGCTAATAAACCCCAAGACTTTTCACAATGAATATGATTCAACTTGCCCTAGTTGTTCTGTCATGATGGCTCAAGAATGCAAACAAGCAAAAATTGACAGGGTTTTCTTTGACAAATACAGGTAAATAATAAATTTATACATGTTGCACCTGTAATTACTTATCATTAACATTCAGAATTAAAATGAAAAACAAAAATACTTACCCATGTCGGAATCACAATCCAGAAGCAAAGTAAAACATTAGAACTGACAAGTTAGGTTAGACACATGAACTTCCACCAGGGAAGTGAGGCCAGGCTCCAGAAGGGTTAGCTCCTCCTGTTTAGCTAGCTACACCTGCTACATGTGTAATCCAAATTGTGTAAAAGGAACATGAAACTATGGGACGTCAAATATTTGTTTCTGATCATAACATTCAATTCTCTCTCTCTCTCTCTCTTTGAAAGACAGCAGAATAAGTTGAGAATAAATTTGATACACCCAATCTGTCGGAACATGACCACCTGAATATATATCATGCTTGTCAATTTTTTGTTTCTCGAAAAGTTTTGTGTATTTAACCAAACAATTTCATATGATATATGGTAACCTTTATGCTGTTCTGTTGCCATAGATGTGTCAGCCTTTCAGTCTAATGGATTTATCAAAATTTTATTATTGGGGCCCTGCATCGACAGATGTGGGAGCCCTAAAGTAATCACCTTGTCTGTCAGCAGTTGTTGTGTAATCAACTACAGTTATTCATTGATCTTTCTGAAACTTAGTACATACTATTTATAGTATACAGATTGAAGATATGCCTGTGACTTTTAAAACTTGGTTGGTGAATTTTTCCCAATTTTACCAGATATTGGACTTTGTTATTTTTTCACATTATAAACCAAAGGCTCAGATGAACTACTGAGTATTGCGATCTAACTTCCTCTGTTGACCATATGTCCATCCATGCGTCTATCATGCATAATTTTTTTAACATTATAATCAACTGCTCAAAAACTACTCAACTAAATCTGATGATATTAAGTCCTCGCATCAGTCAACATAGTTTTAAAAGACTATGACCCTTTAGCAACTAAAAGAAACAGACTTTGTGCACTCATTACAGATTTTCTTTCCATTTTGCATGATGAATGACTGTAACATGTATTATTTAGGAGTTTTGCTATGTATACCCTGCTAAAAAGAAAATCAATTCTACATATGTATAAAGAATACATGATCTGAACAATAGTCTTATTACAACCATCCAGACCTTTCAACCTTACTTTTGCAGATGTCCATCTAATTTGCCACAGTAATCTTCATTGTGGCACAGCAATGCACCTTACTAAAGAAACTTACACATCCTCTAGCATTGCAACATGTTCAGAATTGTAGGTTTAAAATAAAAATATTAACATCCCCCACCAACAGGTTTTTTTTTGTGATTTGCACTTATGTTTAAAGGGCAATAACTCCTAAGGAAAAATGAGCAAATCAATTCGGGTTAACAATATGCGCATCTCCTATCAAAGCTTTGCACAAAGTTTCATGAAATAGTGCTTCATAGTTTTAACAAAATAACGTATACAAACAGACCGACGGACAGACAGATGGACGGAAACTCAAATTTAATATCCACCTCTTTCTTCAAAAGAGGGGGAATAAAAAAACTTAAGACTACTAGTGGGGCCTTTTCTGACAAATGTCAGATTTCTTGTTATGTGCATGGGTACATCAGTGACTGCAGGGTGGGTACATTAATGCAGTGGGTGAGACATACTTTGGGATCTGAAGGCTGTGGGGTTACATCCAGCTTCTGGTCTAGATTTATTTTTTATGTCTTGATATAAAAGAAATAGCCTCAAACATTAAAATTATAATTTACAAAAAACAATGACAGCTGGTGAATATATCAATGTGAACAAGTTCAAAACCTACTGATGATTTGAATGTTGATGAAGAAAGAAAAATAGCCATCAACAAACCCTTACATGAAAGAAATAGCAACTACTTAGGATATCGAATACATGAGTATTTGAGAATTTGATGTATGGGACACCGAAACCAATATATGTAATTATATAACAGATAAAGAAGACACTTATTAACAATTTGGAGTTTGAACATGCCAGCTCGTGCAAATGTCGAGTCAATTGGGTACAATTTTTTACAATATCAGTTCAATAACCCTTTAGTATTAATAAGGTCAAGTTTACTGAATGTTTCAATATTTCAATTGTGATATATTGGCTGTTATGAAAATTTCAAGCACAAAATTCATTGATTGAAAGGAGTTTTATGTCCCAGTCAAGATTATTTCACTTCTATTTAGACGTCACCAGCTATAGGTGAAACGGCAGAATTTTTTACCTTTGCAGTGCCCTAAGGGCAATGTGCTGGGAGGATTCTTGAATGTGTCATACCTATCTTGACATGGGGCATCAGTTTTTAAAGTCTCTTTGGAAGGACCCTGTGACCTTCATTTCTAAATGCCTAATGGCGTAATGCTTGGCAAAAAAAACGGTCACTATCAATTTTCAAGTCTTGGTTGAACCTCATACGGGTTCGAACCTTCAAACTGCCCACATACAAAGCAAACACTTTACCAACTGGGCTACCATAGTGATTCAGGGATGAAGCTTAACTATTCTGAGTTAGGGGCCCAGCTCACTTCAGAAAAGAAGTTGTAATAGTAATATATAGATACAATGTGTAAACATTAAGGGGGCCAGGCTGATTTTTAGTACCCATTGGCTACTGGGCCCCTGCTAATCTGCATCCCTGTGATTGCAACATCTCAAAGGTGGGTGGTATTTTCAACTATATGAGTAGTGGTAGAAAGAAAAATGGCTCAATATAAGTTATAGTTTAAACCCAGACAAACCTTGCTCTATTTTTTCATCTTCTATGTGAGTTTCTTTTATTCTTTCAATCACATAATCCATATCAGTTACATAAAGTGCATCCAAGAAACCACTAAATGCATTTTGTTTCTTTTTAAACAGTATATCTAAGAATTTTCTATTTTTGTAATCAGTAACAGGCTCATGGCGCACCAATTGGCAATCAGTTTCTTCAAAAATGTATTCTTGATACATCACATCAAGTAACTCTTCTAAATGTGTATTTTTAACTATCCATTTGTAATTTTTCTTTACTTGATTAGCAAGTTTCTGGTTTTCAGCCATTCCACTTCTTCCAAAAAGGCAAGGAAAATAAATAACACCAGTAAACAACACAATAAAGAACTGAAACAAGAACACATCACTCAATTGGTAGTTCATGTATTTGCACAATTGCAATTGAATTTTAGACAGCCATTCCAATCACAATTTAAAATAAACCCCAAGATACAACATGGCCCATTTGTTCTGTCATGATGACTATAGAATGCAAGCAAGCCAAACTTGACAGGAACTTACAAAGAAACAATGAATGCAGGTGAATAATCTTTTTAAAACATTTTTGGATATTCAAGACAATACGTGGAATTAAATGAGGCACAAAACCAGTTGTTTAACATGCATGTTTAACTAAATAACTGGTTAGGTTTTGGGGGTTTTGTTGTGTGTAAAATATCAGCTGGTCATTATCCTCGTCTGTCTCAAAAAAGTTGTAAGGTATAATATCAAGAAAAAAAGATTTAACTTACTTGGATATAACTGACAAAATACCCATAAATTAATGTGAACAAGTTCAAAACCTACTGATGATTTAAATGCAGATGGAGAGAGTTGATTTTGAAGAAAATAGCCATCAAGAAACCCTTACATGAAAGAAATAGCTTAGAATTTGATGTATGGGACACCAATATATGTTATTATATAACAGATGAAGAAGAAACTAACTCTCAATTAAAAATTGGGAGTTTATACATGGATTTCAACTTTGCACCAGATTTATAATGATAAGCAAGAAGAATCAGCGTAAATGAACAGATATTGTTCTTCCAAATGGTTCAAATCATTGATTTTATATCGTATTCTAAATCTAAGGATGGTTTATATTGTCTTGTGTGCATGTTTTGTTCCCTTATAATTAATACTGCAAACCAAAAAACAAGTTGGTGTCCAATGTCACATACAAGTTTATATAAATACTTTTTTCTGTTGGATTCCATCAACTTCTGACACAATTTTTCATGAATTTGTAACCTTGTAACCCTTGTAACATATTCCACTAAATCTACTGAAGAGTATGTTACAAGAGCTATTCAAATTTTTCTTTCTTATTTCTTAATTTTCCTTGTTCTGCAACTAGCAGCTAAATTTAACAAATTCCTGCCTCCCCCCTTCAAATCACAGAAATTGTACAAATCTAGACTTGCCTTTTTTAATTTTGTATTATTAATATAAAACTTTTGTTAACCCTATTATGAACTAAATCTATATCTGTATTTTGTATCTGTATTAATTTGTTGTAGCACCCAATTTCTGATATTACAAGACCGGCAGGATGAGTGTTCTTAGCAAGTGTTACTCATGAGGGCATATTCAGACCTGGAAGCTGTTGTTAATCACATTATTTGGTATTCTTTGTGTATTCTGAGTATCTAATTGTGGCAGTTTTTCTAAATTTCCTTAAGAATGTACATTAAGATTGTGGAGGTAAAGCTAATAATAGCCCCTCAACAATCTCGTACATAAAACACAGATCTAATATTTACACAACAACTCAATGAGTTTTGACGTATAGAAATGGACATTAAGCAGAGATGTGTAGCGGTCTGGATATCTCAAATGATAAAGCACTCAGCTATAGTGTGAGCAGTCCTGATCCTTGGTCCAACCCTGCATCTTTTTCCTTTCCATGAGTTTATAAAGTCTTTCCTAAGGACTTTGCTGATATTTCCCATGTGGGACCATGGAAAACTAAAAAAAAAGAAAAGGGGAAGAAATGCAGCAGTCAGATTTGCTCAGTTGGCAGACCGACCACTAGTTTATAACACAGGAAGTCCAGGGTTTGTTTCCTGGTCTCGCCCTCCAGTGAAAGATAGAAGCCAAAAAATAACAGTAGCAATAAGATGGTTGAAGTATTTAAATCAATTATTGATTTGTTCTCTACCCAATAACATGAGTTTTAGCTTTCTCAGATGTAGAGTACATAAACAACATGGGGTAAATCTGATATAGAGTGGTTTTGAGACTGTCACTGATGAAATACATAGACATCAAATGTGACAAATCAACCAAAGGGATGTCCGAGGTGCAAACAAAACTACACACAGAAGTCTGGAATCAGGGTATTTATCCCTTGGATAAAAAAAATTCATCACTGGTAAAACAGGGTTTACCATTAGTAGAAAGAAAACCCCAATACAACACCAGTACAAACTACTACAAACTACATGGACATATCCTTGAACATGAAACATCATCAAAATATTTAGGGGTAACCATAACATCAAACCGAAACTGGGGAAAACACATCTCAAACATCACTACAAAAGCAAATAGAGGAATCGGCTTCCTACCAAGAAACCTAAACATATCAGCCAAGAAAATAAAAGAGTGTGCCTACAAAAGCCTAATAAGACCACAGGTCGAATATGATGCAACTGTATGGGACCCTTATCAACAAGACAATATTGACAAATTAGAGATGGTTCAGTGTAGAGCAGCTCGCTTTGTCACTGGACAATATACAGACAGAGAACAAGTGTAACTGCCATTATTGAAGAACTTGTTGGCAGAGCCTGGAAAAGAGACGCCAAGAAAGTTGACTGACCATGCTATATAAAATCTTGCATAGCCATGTTGCCATAAACCCAAACAGCTAAACAAAACCAATGACAAGGATGTCCAGACATGTCCACCAACACACACTAGACATTTCCTATGACAGCACACAACACTGCAAAAGCTCATACTTCGTCCAGACAGCAAGTGAATGGAACAGACTGCGACCTGACATACCAGCTGCAGGATCACTCGAGTCATTCCGAGTTCGAGTGCACATCCACCTCAAATAAAGCCAGCACCAACTTTTTATCCTGTTTATTTTTGTACTACTGTTGTTGACCATGTGCATCAAGTAGTAAAATCTTTGACAAGACGAAGTTGGACAGTAAAAGGAAGAATATTAATAATAAAAAAAACACCAGTGATGACTCAGAATAATTCGGGCTGATGATTTTTTTCGAGTTATAAATATCCTGATTCAAGATCCCTGTGAAGCTACCAGGCTTATGAATTTGCACAATACACCGTCAACCAGAAATAATCCAAATATCAAATAAACATAAATCATGTCAAGTCTATTCGGTCATGTTCTTTTCTTCACAATGTTGTCCAACTAAAACTTAAATCAACCTCTTGTTAATTGACAAATACAATGATTACCTGAGGACACAGATCTTCTTCAACACCACTTCTTTCCACTTTCGTTTTGGAACGGAAAATCCAGATTGCAGATTTGTAAAGATTTCTTGAATGAAACGGATTGTTCTCTTTGAAGAATGATGATAGATTTGTGTGATATCATTTTAATATGAATTTTTTGTGTATAAAATTTACACATTTTATATTGATGATGCAACAAATGATATTTCTATGAAACATTGCTTAAGCAAATAGTTTTTTTAAAAACTCCTTTTAGTTTTTTTCATTATTTGACTCTTAAAATTGGATCAACCCAAAGTGCGCAAGGTCCGACAACCTACCTATCGCCTGGTTGTCTGACATCTTACACTCTTATTGGTGAAGGTCCTTAGACAAGAACTGGTTGACAACTGTAGCCGGCGCATTGACAAAGTGCTCATGTGTTTTAATTTTTGAACAGTTGATGACAGATACAGAAAATGTTTTGTAGAAATTTAATTTCAGGAACCAGGATAACTCCAAGAAGTCAGAGGGTTCTTAAACATTATAGACATGCGTCAAAGGTTGCACAAGTTCAAGAAAAAGACGAGAATTCAAATTCCAATGATGATAGTAGGGTTGTCGACACCAGATCTGGCCATTATGTACAACAAGTCGATTCTAGACCTAAAACAAACGTACCCTTTGCAAAAAACCTATTCCTTGGAAGATTTCACAAGGTATACAATTTGTAACAGAAGATATACTACTGTAGGAACCACTGTGACTGTGACAGTGAAATTCTCTTTGTATCCATGGAAAATCAAATAAATTTAACAAGGTTTGATATTTTTCACTTACTTGTACCTAATCGTAATAGGAAATCTGTATGCGCATCTGTGATTGTCAAAAAGTATGTCTGTAGAAAGGAAAATGTTGGCAGTATGGGGATTTTACACATGCGTAAATGACGATGTTTACACCGGAAGTGATACCCTTGGTGACGTTTTACGTCATATGCGCAACAGAAGCTGCCATTTGCATGGTTTTTCAACATGTTTAATCCCCATAGCACCAACGTTTTTCCCTATGCAGATATATTTTGGGCTAATCGCAGATGCGCATACAGATTTCCTGTTACGACTAGGTACAAGTAAGTGAAAAATATCGATCTTTGTTCAAATTTATTTGATTTTCTATGGATGTAAAGAGAATTTCACTGTCACAGTCACAGTGGTTCCTACAGTAGAGGATTTCCGTTCTCTAATGTCCAAACTCTTTTAATTACTATTTTAAAGTTTTAACCTTTTACAGTTTCCTGCACTTGTTTACTCCTACAGTTGAAGGAGGATATAACTGGAAGAAGAAGAAAAAGCAAAAAATGCAGCGTCCAAACCAAGACTCGAACCCCAGACCTTCTGCTACCAATTGAGCTACCCAGCCACCTATCGAGCCCAGTCCACTACATTAAAGGGGGAGGGGGTATTTTGAGCATGTATATGAGACCAACATAAACAATGGTAGCATAGGCTGGTGAACTTATTATTGTTGAGAATTTACTTTACATCCTATATTACAACTGAATGTCTTATATTGTAGAGTGTTTTGACTTATCCAGAACTACTTAAAGAAGAATTAGATGAACTTAATCAGATGGTTCAGCCAATAGAAAAGTTTTTTAATGAAGGATGTATGTATCACATATAATGTACTACATGTAACTATGCTTACTGCACATGCACACCCACACATACACACATTATTACACACACACACACACACACAATAGACCCCCCCCACACACACACACACACATGCAACACACACACTACTATGAACCGGTAGATATGGGTTTTGCATTTATCACTGGTGTAAAGCCTTAGTGGCCATGTGGACTAAAGTGAATACTTACAGATCACAGTGCCTCACTCTGCCTAAGTTTGAATCCCACTTGAGGCAGAACCAATGTTGAGATAGTTTGTCATTTCACCTTCAGAAGATTAGTGTTTTTCTCCGAGTGCTATATGGTTTCCTACAGCATAGTGTTTTTATGCCCAAGTATAGTGGTGTATTGGTGATTTATGGCATTGGTTTTATAATCCCCAGTCTTACTGATACTGTAAACGTATTTATTTTCGCGGGGTACTAATATTTGCTTATTTCGCGGTTGTTTGTCTTGTGCAAAAATTAACATCAAGCCAAAATAATTTCATACTTATTGTGTTGAAGTGCATATTTAAAAAATTTCCTATACTGCGAAAATAATACAAGTGGCATTTAATATGTTTACAGTAGTTCTTGAATAGAGTAGGGAAAACCAGAGTACCCAAAAGCAAGCAAACTGTCAAACTCTTATAGCAGGATCTGCAACAAGGGTTACTTCAACCTAGACAATGAGGGACACTGTAATCATAACCAGGTATAAAATAAGTTTGAATCTCGCTCTTGACGATACAAGAGATTGATATTATAATGAAAACAGACTTCTTAAAAAAAGTTTGAAAACACTGTAACCTATACTCATACATGTATTGTTTTATATTTCAGTGGATTCCACTAGTATAGACGTCAATGCTAAAATATCTGAGGAAACTTTACAACAGTTGAAAGATCTGGGTTTATTTGGTCAACAAATTCCAGAAGATTATGGTAAGATTTCTGTGAATTTATTAAATGCATTTGGTCTAAAACATTTTGAAAATGATTTTTGTGAAACAAAATTTTGAAAACAGAATCAAAAGTTCCATATCTGTGTCCAGAGTACGGTAATAGGAAATTTTCATTGTCCTTGTAAAGTGAAAATTAATTTTTTGTCTCGTGTTAAATTTGAAAAACTTCTTAGTGTTTTCACTAATTAGTACTCTGAATTTGTTTTAGTAGAAAAAGCCTATGACCTGTCTTAAAAGTAAAGAGGAAGAGGAGGGGGTCCTACCATATCTAGCAACTCATTCT
This sequence comes from Anadara kagoshimensis, assembly GCA_021292105.1. Lineage (NCBI taxonomy): Eukaryota > Metazoa > Mollusca > Bivalvia > Arcoida > Arcidae > Anadara > Anadara kagoshimensis. The sequence continues at coordinate 63,838,711 of CM037862.1, read as the reverse complement.
TTCCCATAGAAGTTATTTTTACATGTCCTTTTGTGTTTATTTCATGTTAAGGTGGTTTGGGACTGAATGCCACTAAATATGCCCGGTTAGCAGAAATAACAGCTTTAGATGGATCTATAGCGGTTACATTAGCAGCTCATCAAGCTATCGGACTGAAGGTATAAGTATACATAGACGTGTTTATGTTAATTATAGTAGAATGCATATACATTTGTATCTGAAAATCACATACTTGACAATAACCATGGAAACCAACAAGAATATACCACAACGAACAACCGACAATAACCATGGAAACCAACAAGAATATGAAATGAGTGAATCAAACACAAACATACTGGTCTATGTTCAAAATAAAAATCCCAAAATAAAGCAAAAACTTTGAAAACTGACAAATGTAGTAAAGTACATAAACTAACACCACGGAAGTGAGGCTGTGTGCTCCAGAAGGGTAGCACCCCTGTTTAACTAGCTTCACCCCCATGTGTGAAGTCAATATTGAGAATGAAAGGAACATGGAATTATAAGACTTCAAATCCTATCATTGTTGCACTTATGGCTTTTAGTTGTATTTTACAATATTTACAGTAATAACTCATGTTTAAATGAGATACAGTCAAACCTGTCTGTAAAGACCACCCACAGGAACCCGTAAAAGACTTATTTGCAGGTGTCCTTACATACAGGTTCAAACAACATGAATATAGAACAATTACTGGCATTTAAAAGCAGGTGACTCTTATAGAGATGACTTTTAAGGCAGTTTTGTTTGACTGTACATGTGAGCAACACAACCATACATGGGTGGGTATAGTTGCAACATATTATTGATCCTGTATGCAAATCACAAAAATATATCTACAGAATGTAATTTTTGATTGATCTGGTTTTCTTCATGTTTAGGGAATTCTAATAGCTGGAAATGAAGCACAAAAAGCAAAATACCTTCCAAAACTAGCAACAGGAGAACATGTGGCTGCATTTTGTCTGACTGAACCATCCAGGTAAAACCAACCAACCAACCATCCATCCATCCATCCTTCCCTCCCTCCCTCCCTCCCTGATTGTACTGTAGTTTAGGTAGCCAGTTTACTCAAGATTCAACTTTTCACTATAAATACATTACTATTAATCTATGCTTACCACTTTGGTAGCTCAGTTGGTGGAGTACTTGCTCCATGTGTTTGAGGTCATGGGTTCAAACCCTGCCAGGGTCTGATCCAGGCTCAAAAATAGGTAGTGTCTGTTCTTTCACGGGGTCTATCAGAAGAGCCCTTAAAAACAATGCCTTGTGTCATGGCATGTTAAAGAACCCTCCCTGTACATTGCCCTGAGTAAAAAATCCTGCCACCTCACCTATAGCTGGTAATGGCTAGATATAGGTGAAATATTCTTAGCTTGGATGTAAAACCCCATTCAATCAATCAATCAATCAATCAACCATATGCTTGCATCATATATTGTTCACCATAATCATGAGTCATTCTTGATTTCTATTTTAGTGGCAGTGACGCAGCATCCATACAAACAAGAGCCACTCTTTCAGAGGATGGCAAAACGTTTTATCTAAATGGTGGTAAAATATGGATTTCTAATGGTGGTATAGCAGACATATTCACTGTGTTTGCTAAAACAGAAGTAGTTACAGATGATGTGAGTACAGAAATCAGTTAGGTGTTACTGGTTTTCCATTCCAGAGTTGAGGGTTTAATTCCTAGTTTGGAAACTAGAGTTCTCTCTCCTCCTTTTGTGAATGTCCAGGGCCCTTGCAATTGTGAAAATAAGCACCAGAATGGAAAAAATTGTCAAAAAAAAGTAAAAGAAAACAGCAAAATATTGTTGTAATAAAATTTCGAAATTGACAGAAAATTGATAGAGCGTTTGTGAAAAAAAAAAACCCATAAGATTTTGAATTGTGAATGGGGCAGAATATCGTCTCCAAAAATCACTGGAGGAGAACCCTGAAACTTTGTGATAGTTTTCATTTCCTGTCTACACTTGGGGCCTTCAGATGAGTTTTAAAAAATTGTCAACCTTCCTTCATCATAAACATGACATTAAAAGATCATTTACTTTTCATTGTCATAAGTTCATCATGGCCAGTGATTTTGTTTGCCTAAATTTAAATAAAGGTAGTTTCCCCTAGGGAAAAATGACTAAATTTCCCCAATTTGACCACTAAAATACCCCCAAACAGTATTTTACTAGCAAATTTAATCTATTTGTTCTTACCCACAAAATGTTAGATATTGCTATAATATAAAATCTTTTTTATTTTTTTTTTTTTTTTTTTATTTATTTATATTTCACAACAACACAAGCACAATACGACATAAAATACATGATATACAATTAGACCAACTTTAAATTGTAAATATAACACCAGTACAGGCAGCCCAGTGTCTATGTTATCAAAACACTGGACTTCCTATACCCGTGATCATGACCTTGTACATTAATAGTTAACAATGACAAACTGGTTTTAAGATAGGTCACCAAGCACACATACGTCCGTCATAACTGTTTTGCTCGCACCTATAGCCACGTGGACATTATATATAGCAATCGATGTTGTATCTCTTCCAAAGTTAAGACTATCAGACTTCCTTAGAAGTTTGATTGTGGATGCATATATGTGCTTGATTTCTAAAATTGAGAATACGGGTAAGTATATTATTTATTCATTAGATAATTACGAAAATAGAGGGAGCCATTTCCCCCATAATTCCATACTGTATAGACTGGTATCGCACAAAGATAAAAAAAATTTCAGTTCTATACATATGATGTAAGGATGATACTAAGGCATTCAAAGACAATTTACTCTCAATACATCTAGTTTTATAAATATAGAATTTTGTTGCCAGAATCAATATGTTTTCTATAATGCTATTTTTGCTAGGTATTCCAAATAAAATATGTTTTTTATTATGAGTAAATTCTATCTTGCATTTAGCTGCAATTAACAAAGTAAAATTTTGCCACAGAGTTTGTGTTTCAGGGCATTCTGTAAATAAATGTTCAATTGTCTCTGGGTGATTTTTGCAAAAAGTGCAGTTTGGGGAAGGGAGAATTTTTATTTTATGTAAGAATTTATTTGTTGTTAAAATATGGTTGTTAATTCTATATTGGAACCATCTGAAAGAAGCACTCTTGGTAATTCTATAGGGCAATATATTGATCTTTTTCCAATCCAAGCCATTTGTATCAAAAATGCTTTCCCATTTAATCTGACCGTTTGGTTTCGTCCAAAATGTTTGTAATCTTTTATATGGACTTACATCCTGTTTTAGCTTCCATATATAAAATCTTTGTATTGAGGATCCTAAGCTATTGCAAGCATGTCATTATGTAGTTTGCTGTATATCGGAACTTCAAATTTTCCCAATTTAAAAGGTAAAAGCAGCTTTAAAAAATGTAACAAAATCAATGATGGCTAAGGTATAGCAGTAAATTTCAGCAAATTTCCAATGGCTGGTGTTGTCTTGAAATAATTAAATTAATCTTGATTGTTAACGCATGATCCATATTTTTTTTATGGAAACTGTTAAGAATGTTGTAAGATACTAACAGAGTTAAAAAGTGTAACATACATTTCTGTATCTTTAACTTAATTCTCTGTTTTAGAAACTTCTTTCCAATTTTCTGTCGGAGAGAAATCTATCAGAATTTGACATCTGGAAATTCCCACTTTCATTTTATGTGAATTCTTGTGAATGATATTAGACATGAGGTTCATTCAATATAATTCACTTGCCCAGACTGCAAACAATGCAAATAAATTAAAATGTCACTTCTTGCAAAAATTACTTGACGGATACAATTTACATAAAACAAAAATATGGTCTAAAAATTGTATAAGTCTTTATATACATGTGACCTGTACTTTAAATTATGTGTATTCATAGGGTGAGAAAAAAGACAAAGTTACTGCATTTATTGTTGAGCGGGCATTTGGTGGAATTACAAACGGAAAACCGGAGGACAAACTAGGAATTAGAGGCTCTAATAGTAAGTACAGGGGTTTATTATACTGTAAATATTTGCAGGAGGGATATTAAAGCTTGGTACATCCATCCATCCTTCCATTTGTTACTTCCATCCATCTGTCTGTCTGTCTGTCTATCTTTTCCGTGGTGGTTTCTGGATAATAACTTCAGAACAGCAACAGAGAATGTTTTCAAAGTTTGTCCAAATTTTATTGTTTTATACTATGAAATAATGGTCAAGAATGTTTTTCAGCACAATGTTAATTGTAGTTTAAAACAAAAAAGTTTTTGATGTACATGAATTATTGTTCCATAGCATGACAAGCATCATTTGTTAACCCATTGCATACCCTATTTTTAGCTAACCTGAGTTAAGGCTCTGAAGCATGTAGATCTTGACCCACGTTCAAGGGTCAAAGTGAAACCTTCAAACATCTTGTCTAGAATAGAAGGCCTAGAAGGTTGAAACTTTATATACTGTACATTCACAAGGAAAACTATCCCCAATTTTCACGGTGACTCTTGTACCACCAGTATATCTTCTATGTAAAAATTTCTTATTTTCCTTGGTCACTTTCAAGGCAGTGCGAACTGTGAAAATTTCTTACTGCTAAATAGTTTATAAGATTAAAATCGTGAAAATTTCCTACCACTAATGTTTCTTCTTATACAGTAGAGCACTGATATTATAAAGCTCCTTTAAGTTTGCAAAGCTAATTGACCTTGACCTACATTAAAGCATGGTTTGATTTCTACATTGTACAATGTGTTTCATGCCTGATTGGTCTTTAAAATGAAATGTGACCTTTAACTATATGTTATATTTGTTATACAATGGTAATGAGTAAGGGGTCAGAGTTCAATTCCCCTAAAAGACTTGAAAAATGGGTATTGACCAATCAAGAAACAAAAGCAGAATAGTTTGTATGGAAAAGAGTTCATCATAGCTGAATGTTATATATCTTTATTTTCAGCATGTGAAGTTCATTTTGACAACACACCAATTCCAATAGAAAATGTAATAGGTGAAGTAGGAGGGGGATTTAAGGTAAGAACTCTGTCTGTCTGTCTATCTGTTACCTTCCTGATCTCAGTGACATTAAAAATCAAATCAGATGACTTAGTTTTTATTTATTGTTGACTCTCTTTCAGAACTGCTACCTATGATTTAGGTTTGATTCCCTATCAGACAGGTGCTATTCAGTAGCCAGCTTACATATCAGGGTACCTATGATTTAGGTTTAATTCCCTATCAGACGTGCTATTTTGACACAGTTTGAGATTGTACATACAGGTGGTTTCTGTGTGTATAGATGTGGTCACTTGCTGGAGGTAGTTAGTTTTATCAGTTTCTGTACATTTTTCTGTTTTTATAGGTATGACAGCTGAACATGCATTGACTAGAAAACAGTTTGGACGACACCTTAATGAATTTGGACTGATTCAGGTGAGAATTCTTGTAATTTATACAGAATTTCGACTGATTCAGGTGAGAATTCTTGTAATTATATACAGAATTTGGACTGATTCAGGTGAGACTTCTGGTATATTTGTACAGATATAGGATGATGCATACAGGTAGTACTTGGTGAAATTGGTAGTTTATGCTGCATTTACCCGAGACTCCAATTGGCCAGAGGACTGATATTGTTCAAGGTTGTATAAAATATGTGGTACACACACACACACACACACACACACACACACACACACACACACATGAAAAACCGGACTTATCAGTCGAGGCCGCAATGGTCAAGGTATACCTTAAATCTTTATACACACACACATGAAGAACCGGACTTATCAGTCAAGGCCACCATGGTCAAGGTATACCTTAAATTTTTATACATGTATTTTCTAGCAAGCTGAAACCAAATCCAAACAAAAACTTCAGTCAGAAATGTCGTCAAACAATTATTCAATAACTGGCGTTGTTTTTATGATACTTCAAACATTTTAATTTTTGCAGTGTATTGATTTTCGCTTATTTCGCTGTCGTTTGTTTTACGTAAAAATTAATATCAAGCAAAAATTATATTACCGTATGCTTATTGTGTTATAGTGCATATTTTTAAAATGCAAAAATTTAACTACATACGAATGTCTAAATTTCATATAAATGTACCTGGAAAATAAATACATGCAAAATTAAATACATTTACAGTATAAAATTCAATTGAATTTGAATATGAATTTATTTATACAGTGAAACTGATAACTGCATCAGAATTTCATCTCAGCTTTAACTTTATTGGAGTTCATTTCTAAAATTCATAATATCAACTGATAAACTGATAAACATGTTAATCTTATTTATAAGAACTTTTAGATATTGATATAGAATTCAGAGATATGTGTTTCTGGTGATGTTTTAGGTATTTAGCTCAGAAGGATGTTGGACCTGTGTAAATGAATGTCTACAGATCCTGGGTGGTCTGGGCTATATGAAAGATTATCCATATGAAAGATACTTAAGAGATGGTAGAATCTTAATGATATTTGAGGTAAGAAGTTTAATTCAGTTTCTAGCTTTCATTTCACCACTGCCATAGCTCAGTTGGTAGAGTGCTCACTCTGTAAGTGGGAGGTCGTGGATGACCAGGTCTGACCCAAGACTTAAAAGTTGATAGTGACTGCTCTTTCCCCAAAGGACTCAGCATTACAAATGAAAGTCACGATTCTTTCGGATGGGAACTTAAAATATATAGGATCCTATGTCACGGTAGACGTGGCATGATAAAGAAGCCTGCTGTATAATGCCATCAGCGCAGCCCATAGGCAATATTTCTGCACTTGTGCCCATAGCTGATAACATCTCGGTATAAGTTCAGTATTCTTGACTGGGATGTAAAAACATTACTGGTACCAGTGCCGGTGTTTAACCTTTTGTTAAAATACCTCTTTATTACTCTGCAATAGAAACAGAAAAGATTTCTTTGGTTTTAAGATGATGGACCCTATTTGGTCAGTCTTATTTAGTTTGATTGTTTACTTTTGTCATTGGTGTGTAATTATATTTTTTCTATTATTTAACCCATTGGTTTCATATATGCATATATATTCCTTGTGACAAGACCAATATTTTTAACCTTGACCTTTTATTTACCAATGCTTTAAGTGATATCAATTTTGTTTTCAGACTTGACCAACTTTAATTGATACTTTTTTCCAACTTTGACCTTTGACCTACAGGTACTTCAGTTGCTCTTAACTGTTGACCTATAAGAAGGAAGGGGAGTTAACACAACTTGTTAATTTATAATTTAAACAAAATATGACCTTGATTTACATGCTCACTTAAGATTAACATGGTTTCACATGAAGACTTTTCAAAGTGCCACCAATAACAGGAACAGTTTTATATGTGATTGAGTTATCATTAAATATAGACATTATAAATTAAAACATAACAGTGAACATTTTCTGTGGTCAAGTAGTTTTGCTTTGAGTACTTTCAGTACTTTGATTTTCTTTTAAATTTAGGGAACAAATGAAATCCTGCGGATGTTTATAGCTTTAACTGGTATGCAGTTTGCTGGTAAAGAATTAAAGTCTGTAGTCAAGTAAGTTGGATCCAGTCAGCCTGAGGGATGGTGGGTGTCTGGATAGAATGGTGTTTTACATGTATATTATCTCTCTCTCTCTTTTGGTCTATTAGTATTATTCTAGTGGGTAATTTTTAAAACATGGCCAGTATTGAGTTAATAATCATCATATTGGAAAAGATAAAACCATATCCATTAACATTTCTCTCTCTCCCACACAACACCCCTCCCCATTGGGAACCATTGTACCCACATATTTGGCCCTTTCACTTCAGTGAAATACAAAAATTGATAGTGTTGAGAGTCATGATCAGTATAGACAGCAGGTTATCTCTGCCAAAATGTGGTGTTTATATAGATGTTCAATTCAGTTGTAATATGAAGTAAAAAGACTGTAAAACACGGGTCTTTATATACAGATGGTCATATAGCAGTTTGTCTGTATATAGAGTCAGTCACTATAGCCGTTATCCTGTGTATACAGGTGGTTTATATAGAGTCAGTTGTTATAGCTATATCACTGTATATACAAGTGGTCTGTATATAGATATGTTCACTATAGCAGGTTTTACTGTATAGATAGACAGTGTTTATATGTAGGTGGTCCCCATAGCAGTCATACTGTTGGTCACTATAGCTCTGTTTATGCTGTATTTCATAAATTCTATTAAGATATTTTATGTATTTTTGATTTTTAACAGAAAGTTAAGAGATCCACTAAACAATCCAGGCCTAGTGTTTAAATATATAATGAAAAGAGGAAGATCAGGCTTGATGACAATGTAAAATTAACCATGGGACTATATGAAAATGTACATCCAAGTTTGAAGGTAAACAAAACTCTAAAGAAGATTATTTCACTTTAAGAGTAGTCTTTTTGTATTGGTGGAGAAAAACTGAGTGGCCAGAGAAAAAAATCCTCCTGCTTTTGTCAAACAAATTTTTTCACATTAGGTGGGTTTTAAACACAACTGTGATTTGTAAGCTTGTAATCACTAAAGTTCAAAAGGAAGAATGAGCTTATGGTATGGTAAATCTTGAGTCTCTGCATCCATAAGCTTAAACATTCTCGTCTGAAATCACTGGGCTGAATTAATTTTTTGGTTTACCATGACATGTTATATTTCAAATCCAGTCCATTGATATTTTGCTAAGCTATGCTCAATGGGCTTTTCACACCTTATGCCTGAAATTTGCATTGTATCAAAAAGATATTTCTGCTTTAGGGGAGGATGTATTGTCATGCAGTAATTTTTCTGCTGTTAGGGGACTATGTATTGTCGTGCAGTAATCTCGGGACTGCTTGATTTATGATAAGAATGTTAACTGGATAATTTACATGTCATTTGAATGATGTTATTGTAATGAATGAAAATTGAACAAAATACTGTCAGGTTAATTTTAAAATCTATATGTCAAAATCAATCCATATTGTTACACATGTACTACCATTTTGTAAAATGAAAATACAAAAAAATCGCAAAACAAAACCTTTATGATTTCCCAATATACAAATTTACATAAAGAGAAATAATTCTTTATAACACAGTATGACTTGGTGTGGTATTTGTCTCCCTGATAAAGATTACAATGACGTTTTTTTTAATTTTAGGAACAGGCAGACATTTTGGAGAAATATGTATTTCACTTTCAAACCGTAGTAGAGGACATGTTATCTAAATATGGAAATGTAAGTGTATTCTGATTGGATGATTTCAGTACAAGCTGGCCAATCACATATTTGGGTTAATTTATTTACGAAGTAGGTAAACAATTTGAGATTTTCACCATTTGTTATATTTTTGAAGCACTAACACTGGATTATACAAAAATGATAATAAAAGTGAAATCACCACAATAACCATGGAGAAATTGTGAAATCATGTTTTTGTAAAATAATGACTAAACATGTATTTATTGCATTCAAAATCTGTTTACTGCATTACTATTGGATTTTTTAAGGAGCCCTTTTTGCTTAGGGAACGGCATATACTAAATCTGATACATATTCCAGTACAGTATGTCCATACCTTAGTAACTGCTGTGGTTATGATCATAGTTGACTGCAATGTTTAGCTCACCTGCACAATTGCTCAAGTGAACTATTCAGATGCTCTTTTATTTAATGTCCCTTGTCCATAAAAACTTTTCATTTTACAGAATTTTTCTTTAGTAAATCTGGACACTGAAACTCAGCAAGAATGTTTCCAGGATGTATACATCTTGTACCAAAATGTCTTGTATAAGTAATTGCTGAATCTTTACTTTCAAATGACACTAAACAAGTTTTTTGAGATAATTTTATTATAATTATTGTTTTAATTCTATTATAATTTATTTGGATTTGTATAATTTCCACAGGTGAGTAATTTAAGGTCCTTTGATCACTTGTTTCCTAGTCCTACCTAGTCCTCTTATTGGCTCAATACTAGTACAATGGGTTACGTGTTCAGTGATATAGTTTGCCAGGATAACTCGCAAGAACTCACAAGTATACAAACTGATACATAACGTGTGCACAATCTCATGCGACGCGGAATTGCATTTAGAAACTTGAGATAAAAAAGAAAAAAACTTATTCAGAATAGCCTAACAGTTGTTGATGCAACATAAAGAACTACATTCAACCGACATTCTAATTGTTTTACGTTATTTCAGAAAGTAGTTGAAGAGCAGTTAGATTTGAAGAGGATAGCAGACATAGCGATAGACTTGTATGGCATGACATCATGCATAGCCAGGTCATCTCGTGCTTATTGTATTGGTTTGAAAAATGCAGATCACGAGGTAAACAAATGAAAGTATAAACCTTTATGTCTGTAAAGTTACAGCTCTTTCTCTTTCTCTCTCTCTATCTCACACGTGTACACAGAAATACAAGCACAGACACAGGTACTGTAAACCGCTTTATATTGGCGCATACTTATTTTAGCGATTGATGACTGGTAAACATATTAGCGCAGTTTAATTTTAGCGTAATCAATTCCAGTCTGAACTGTTTAATTCGTCTAAAACCCACAACTTTTAGCCAAAGAAATAAAATAAAATTTGAGAAGGGGATGCCAGGTTACAAGAAAATAATAAAAATAACTATGTAATGTTTGACGTTTACTGAGAGAAAATCTCCGTAACTGACCCAGGAAGTCACTAGACAGACAGATGTCTACAGGAAGCTTTCATCATAATTTGGCCCTCTCGTCGATTAGATATATTTAAATCAATAATAACCTATTTTGTTTTTATTCATTTAAATACCAACTGGGGTTTTTTTTAAATACAAATGTTTCGACACATTTTCGATGTATCCCCGATAACAGTCGCTTAGATCATTATAGAGGTCTATAATTAGGATTTATATTATGTTGCCGACATCACAGAAAAATTAAAAAATTTTCGCATAGCGGGTCTAATCTGTTGATGTAATTGTTAATATTTTAATGATTGAAGCCAACTACTGGTAAATTAAAATTAATTACCTGAAAAGGAGACTTGTCAGATTGTACGTATCACATACAATGGCCAGTAATTAACAGCTATGCCAGTATTCCCTAATTTATCCGTTTGTCGGTGGTCAGTCTACCGGGTCTGGGTAATTAATCCCTAATTACTTATCATATGCGAGTATGTTAATGGAAGCCATACTATTATTATTTTAACACTGACTATATAACCATTTAACGTGCGTCCATACCCATTCATAGTCACAGCAGCGCTGTACAGAACTGACCTTTTATGTTGTAATTTTAGCGACAGTTTTATTTTAGCGCTGACACTCTTATCGCCAATTGCGCTAAAATAAAACTGCCGCTAAAAAAACACGGTTTACAGTATGTACACACACACTTCAGGGGTAGAATTTAATTTTTCTCCCCACTGGCAAACGTTTGTCAGTACCAAATTTTTCAACTGGCATTTTTTTCACACTAAAAATGTTTTCTACAGTTAATAGAAATAGATCATGGAAAAAAGGCACTCACTTTTTTTTTTTGCATGCAAGTAGATTTTCAACTTGCACTTTGTGAAAACGACTGGCAGTTTGCTTGTATGCCAATGCCAAATTCGAATCCTGACACTTTTGTCACCATTTGTATAGACATTTATCAAGTTCATATGTACTTGGCTACTAGTTTATATGTTTTCATTGTAGTTAAGTCTTACAAAAGCTTTTTGCCAGGAAGCTGCTAGAAGAATATTTCTAAATGTAAAAGATATCACAGAAGGTACGACTACATTCTCTCTCATCTCACATTTGTTCTCTCTCTTTCTCTCCAACTTCATTAACTCTAATAGCAATTGTTCTTGTTGTTCTTGTACTCTCTCTCTCTATCTCTCTATCATTCTCATGTCTGACCTAAGACTTGAAAGTGGGTAGTAACTGTTCTTTCCCCAAGCACTTGGCATTTTGAAATGAAAGTTATGGTTCTTTCAGATGGGAACTTAAAGGTCCCATGTCATAGAAGGTGTGGCACATTAAAGAACCCTGCTATACATGTATAATGCTACCAGTGCAATGCATGACATATAGCTGATGATATCTTGATAAAAGTGAAGTTGAGTGTTCTTGAGCTGTCAATATTCAATTGAAACACAGGTCAGATTGTAGTGTGAAAACAATTTTCAGTTTACTTGCCAAAGATTGGTGGTTTTTAGCTTGTTAGACCAGTCTGGGGATCTATAGCTTTCATTTTGATGATTCATCAGCCCATCCTGTAAGTGAAATGATAATAAACATGTTATACTATAAGTTATACAGGGCTTTGGCAGGGTACATGGGGCCGTGTAACCTGCCAAAACCCTGTATAACGTTTTTGTCACCCTTCAAAGCGTTACCAGTTGGATCTTTTTAACTTCCATTTCGTATTTTGTGTGACTTGCGTACACTGTCGCCATGTTTGTTTACTGTAACTAGACGTCAGCGTTGTACGAGTTACTTCCCTTTTACCGCTAAATGTCGCGTGCGTCCATGTACCCCGGCAGATTTCTGAACATGTACCCTGGCAAGTTAACCAATCGCTATGCGGAAAATTTCTTTGAAGGGTGACAAATACTGATATACAGTTATCATGAGAAAGAAAAATGTTTCTATTGTCAGATTATAAGTACAGTCCATCCTGTCTATAAAGGCCACTAAAGGGAACCAGTAATAGTGGTCTTTATGGGCAGGTGACCTTTACAAACAGGTTCAAATAATATGAATAAAAAGCAATTGGGATATAATTCTATTGGCCTTTCTAAGCAGGTGACCCTTATACAGAAGTGGCCTTTAAGGCAGGTTGGATTGTATTAGTAAGAATGAACATGTACTATTTTTTAATACAATACATTTATATATATATATATATATATATATATATATATATATATACAGATAAGGGATGGGTATTGAATGGGTATTTATGAAAGAGTGATTATTTAATTATCTACTTAAGAGTTGAGTTGAGTAATTGTGTTGAATGTCCCAGTCAAGAATATTTCACTTATATCGAGACCTTGCCAGCTATAGTAGAAAGTGCAGAAATTTTACCTGTGTGTTGTGCTGATGGCATTACCGATATACAGCAGGGTTCTTTATCGTTAAGTGGGACCTTGTTTATTTCAAGTTCCCATCTGAAAGAACCGTGACTTTCATTTTGTAATGCCGAGTGCTTGGCGAAAGAGCAGTCACTACCAACTTTTAAGTCTTGGGTCAGACCAGGTCAGGGTTCGAACCCAGGACCTCCCACTTACGGAGCAAGCACTCTACCAACTAAGCTACTGCAGTGGTTTATCTACAAAATATGTTTTTTGCAAGAGGAGAAATTAAACTTAACAAATTGTGTTAATTTTAGAAAAATAAGAACTAAATACCATATGAACACCATTAACTGCTGATACTGGGCAGCGCTTTACATGGTGGCTGTGGTATGGTTAAGCTTTAAGGTTTTGTTACTCATCAGGACCAGACCAGACCACAGCCACCTTGTAATAAATCTGGTATCAACAAGTGTTTTGTTAATATCTTTATTTAGTAATTATGTATCCACATCTAAATGGTGGTGTAAACTATTAGATCCAACTATTGATACCAAAGAGGAACAAGAGGAACCAAAGAGGCATTGGGGCCACAAAATTACATGTGTTTCTTATGTCTTGTTGTAATAAAACAAGTTTTGAAAACATCTTTTTTCTTTATAAAAATTGGGAATTTATTTTTAGTGCACAAAATTTTCTAACATTTTTCTCTTCTATTTTGCATGTTAATGTTACCATGGTAATGTATAAATGTATATTTGGTCAAAACTTGCTTCATGAAATATTTACATGTATGTGTATAAGCATACAAAATATATAGGGTTTGGTGTTTACATCCTGTGTCAAAAAAAAAATGTCTTCAAATTTAGTTATATGTACCAGTTCTTTGTTTATGGAGATCAAATAAATTTTATTTTGTTTATTTGTTAACAGGTGAAGGAGTAAATAATGATGAACATATTAAAGCTATAGCCAGTACAATCTTCAAACATAGAGGCTACGCAGCCGAACATCCACTACAGAGAAACTGGTAGTTTTACAACATGACATAGATTCCAAAATCAATCAACTCTGTGTACTGTATTACAAAAAATATTTACTGTGTTTAAATTTTTGCTATTGATATTGTAAATTATCACTGTTACAAAAGGTGTTTGCCAGTGTACCACGTGATACCACATAACTTTCTGGGAACAATTACTTCAGTTCACATTCTTCCTTAGAAATGGCAGTACTCTGGGAAATTTCAATGTAAATGTTTTGGATCACACATTAAGGGGTATTAATCATGTGATACACTTGTGAACTACATTTGACCAAAATACATTCAGTGAAATGGAAAAATTTTAATTTACAGTCCATGATGCAATAACTTGCTTCTCATTATTAGGAGTAAAGGTGACCAAGTGGTCAAAAGTATGAACCTCTCACCAACTGACCAACTCAGTTTAAAACTAGCTCAAGAAGATTCCAGTGCTTGCTTGCCAAAGGCCATTAGTTATCTTTTGGCACTCCTGTTTTCTCCATAATCCCAGAACTGGTTGCCTTGATATAATTGGAAAGAGTTTTGATTGGGACCCAACATGGGTGCAATTTGTGTCCATTCATGTGTACATCTCAAATACCTCAAAATAAAAAAGTCACAATAAATGATGCCCGGTAATTACTATAGTAACGTCCAGTATTTTTTCAGTAAATATTAGTTGTCATACAATACATTCACAATACTAGTCTTCTTCAAATTCTGCCAAATTTGCTAATTTCAGGGAATAACTAAATGAATTGGCACTCTAATTACTGTAGTTTCAATAAGTCTTCATATTGACTCCAGGATTCAAATATGATATTCTAGACCAATAATAGTACAATTCTACTTGAACTTGTTCCAAGGGAGACAATTGTGAAAATGAGTAATGGGGACACCATATTGTCTATAACCCATGTAGCAATGTACCTTTTAAAGATTATAAATGAATGAAATTTGTGACTTTTTTACAAGAACAAACTATGAATGTTCCTCATAGGGAAATTTAATTTATTCCTGCGACATTTTCTAGTTATAAAAAACTAAATGAACAATGGGTGCATATATCTGTGCTAGATTCTAAATTTTGGTGCACATTAATTATACACGATTGATTGTCACAGACAAAATGTGATTGTTGAATATTTGTTTTTGCTAGATTCTTAATTGGATTATTGAATGAGATTTATTTATATTTTGTATTATATATAAATATTTATATTGAATATTGAATAAATACAGTGAATCAGAGCTTGAAAAATCCACCATCCCATTGTTAACAAAAGTTATACATGTAGTGGAAAAGCAAACTCTTTGTTAACTAACATTCTGTTCGTTTTTAGACACGTCATCAATAATTAATAATTTTAAACCGAACACCCGACTAGTTGGTAAAAATTCTGTTCTGGAAGGTGTGTTCTGTTTAGACTGATACCATTGTATTTTGGAGATAATTTGCTGCATGTACTGATTTGGTACTTGTTGGTTTACCCATTGTACATGCAAGTCAAAAATTGGTGGTCTACGTTTGGTGGAACTCTCAAGCTCTGGCCAATGAAAAACATTTGATTGTTCTTTTATTGTTTCTGTAGGTACATACTAGATAGCATGCATTTTTAAGTCCAAGTCAAGAATGTTTTACTTATGTCGTGACATCACCAGTTATAGGTAAATTGACAGTGTGCTCAGGGTAACATGCAAGGAGGGTTCTTTAACATACCTCAGGTCATTGGTTTGTAAGGTCTCTTCCGAATATCCTGTGACTTTTATTTCTAAATGCCGAGTGATTGGCAAAAGAACAGTCCCCATCTTTTTTTAAGTTGTGGTCAAGACACAGCCAGAGTTTGAACACACTACCTCCCACATGAAGTGAGCACTCTACCAACTGAGCTACCATAGTGTGCATATTTAAGGATATTTAATTACTAATAAATCTGGCCCAGGTTTCACAATACATGTAATTCCTTAAACAAAAATTTTCTTTCAGTTACAGTAATTAAAATAAAGCAAATTTTGGCAATCTTTTTCCTTACTACAAATTAACATTAACAATCTCAAATACCTTAAAATTTAACAACACAATTCAGATTTAAATTACATGTATACCAAATTTAAGTTATGGAAAATCTTGGTTTAGGAATGATTGTGAAACCTGGGCCAGGGTCTAACAATTTAGGCTCTAGACCCAACCAGACAGACCCTAGTGTGTATTTTTTGTTGGTGTTCTTGTAGAGTTTGATGGTTTTCTCTAAGTATTTACTCATCAGTCTTGTATGGAAGATCTATTGGAAAATTTTAATAGTGTACCAAATCACTTAACTACAGATCACACTGTTTGCTGTTTCTAAATCCAGGTTATATCCGAGTAGTTGGTACAAAATCGGACACAAAATGACTCAAGACATTGCACTCATCTATGATAAGTCAACTGATTAGTAAATCAACACCTCATTGATGCAGTAGCCGAGTTGCAGGTGCAACTTCATGATGGTTTGGTTGTGAGGTGTCTTGATGCACGATAACTTTGACCTCATTCAGTAAATTTATTTTAATTTAAAATCTCATTTCTTTGTTGCAAAAGAAGAGGTCTAAAGCGTGTGCTTACCCATCACTGCACCTCTCACCGCCTTGGTTCGAATCCCACTCGGGGGAAATCCTTGTTTGTCAGTACACTTTCCAATTACTCAATAGTTTTCTCCAGACACTCCAGTTTCCTCCACTCTCACTGGACTGACCATCTTCATTTAAGTGAAGAATTTTGACTGGGACACAAAGCACTACTGTATAGTTGCTTTTATTCACTGGGGATTTAATTTTGCTATATTCGCGGTTTGACTTCATAGTGGAAATTAAATACAAAGTGGATATTTAATGTAGCATTAACCATAGACTGAGATAATCTGTACAGAATATGGTTAACACTGGCAACAGGACCGAAATTTTATACCCGTACATAAGTTTCAGTGCCTGAACCGCGAAGTTTTTCCCCACAGAATTGAACAACCATACAGTATTAAATCCATCCATCCATCTTTGTTGCAACTCCATTTTAAAAATTAACAAACACAACTTAGATATTCCACAGCTCATATTTATTGTGTATTAATTTATGTAGTCCATCACTTCACTAATGTCAATTAGAAAGTTGTATGTGGACGGGCTGTAGTAAATCTTGGTGCATGAAGCTTCCTGTGTATTCTGTGAGTCAGTGGGAACCGAATCTTTGAATTCTGAAAGTAACAAAAAACAAGACTGAAATAAGAGAAACCAACAAATATAGCCGATAAGAGGTGAATAAACAAGTACATAAATCTACATACATAATAAATCTCACTATTAATTTCTATTTAAACACTCAAAACAAGAATATCATTCTGGGCATGTCTTAAGACAGTTAGGACTAAAATCATGGCCTTGTGTTAACAAACTTTTTATAAGATTTGAACTAAATATATCATTAAAACACTTAAAACGAGTATCATTCTGGACAACTTTAAAGATGACTGGGATTAAAATGATTTTACCAACAGACCCAACATGATCCACATACAAATTTGATCTAGTTTTTTTAAAAGGGGATCTCTCTGATCAAATTTGATAAAGATTGGGCAAAAGGTGTAGCTTGTTATTAGTATTAATAATGACGAAGTTAGTGCATGATGCACAACAAGGCAGACTGGTCACAATAGCTTCACTTCTGAGCACTAAGAAGCCAGTTGAAGTACTCATGTGAGTCGACAATCAGTGGGTAAGTGGTGACATTCAACAGTTAAACAATTACAGCCATAACAACATCAACTCGAAACTTTTATTGATTCTAGTCAGTGTACCTGCGCTTTTGTTATACAAGATACATGTAAAATTCATTAGTTCATTCTGACTCGAAGTTTTCAATTTTGAAATGACATACTATGAAGACAGAAAGCCAACAATCTTTGAATCTAGAGCCTTCAGTCTACAGCTTAAAAGTCTACCGCCGGACCCCTCAAGTTTGTGTGAAACATTTATAATTTCTACTGGACATGGAATCATATCAATACGTTTTCCCATAAAAAAATTTATTCCCGTATTTTTTGACAAAACATGCTGCACAAACGTTAAGGGGTGTTGGATCACATGGTATGGCAGAGAACCCCAATAGACTAAATTTCAAAAAGAGTGTGCTACGTACATGGAACTGTTTAATGTTTGGTCTGCGGCATTTACTTGCTTCCACCTCTGACACTTTAATAATCTGAATTGTTGAAGCACGAGCTCTGTGTCTGGCTCCCATATCACGATCTGAAATCAAATAAATCAATATTATACACATTTAAATCGAATATTTTTAAAAGCAGTCAAAACAATAATAAAGTGACCAATCAAATTTCATGTTACATCCATAATTCACTTTCCATGTCATATGAAACAGGAAAGGCGACTGGTTGTATTTATTTGGCACATTTTCTGGCAAACCATGAACAATCATGAATGCAAAAGGTAATGTGCTATTTTATATTCAAATTTATTCTTTATAACCAAGGTATACACTACAGGGTGTATGTCATATTACTAAAATGAGATTAAAAGAATATTGAACTACTGAGTGTCGCTATGAATTTGATTTTTTTTTAAACAAAGAGTGCTGACCAAATTGTCACACACAAGGCTTACTGAGCTTTTATTCCAGGATCTCTGTGACAAGAGTAATATGGGTCAGCTCAAGAATTGGAGCTCCTTTCATTGCCTTGGTTAAACTTTCGCTCCAGGGGATTCTGGTTCAAGAAAGTGTTACTTTGTTTGCCACATGCAATTGGTTTTCATTGGGCTCTCTAGTTTTCTCCATCATCCCAGAACAGACCACCTTGATATATGTGAAAGAACCCCAATTGGGTGTAAAACATTACTCCACTGGATTTCCATTTTGGAGTTGGATAATGCATAAAAGTTTTGAAACTTTGTCTTAACTTGAGATTCAAACAACCAAATATAAAATCAACACATGTACAGGGGTCTTGATGTTATAGTGGTACCATCCAACAGTTACACTATTTTGTGAGTTTATCCAATACAATTTACTGTTACATCCATAATTCACTTTCCATGTCACAAGAAACAGGAAAGGCGACTGGTTGTATTTATTTGGCACATTTTCTGGCAAACCATGAACAATCATGAATGCAAAAGGTAATGTGCTATTTAACATTCAAATTTGCATTCATGAATCATAACCAAGGGATACAAGGGTGTAATATTGCTATGAAATTAAAGAATATTACACTGCTGAGTCACCGTGAATTTTTTTTCTAACAAGAGTTGACTACATGGTCCAAGAGGAGTAAAATTTTTTAAGCTACTTATTCATACTTGCATTCCAGGATCTCAGTGACAGAGTTATATAAAGTGTGAGGTTAAGTATTGCAGCTCCTTTCATTGCCTTGGTTTAATTCTAACTCCAGGAGATTCTAATTCAAGAAAGTGTTAGTTTGTTTGCCAAAAGTCTAGTTTTCATAAGGCACTCCAGTTTTCTCCACCACCCCAGAACAGACTGCCTTGATATAAGTGAAAGAATCTAAAAGGGGGTGGGTGGGTGGTGTAACACATTACTCCAATAGATTTACGTTTGGAAGTTGGATAATGCATAAAAGTTATGAAACTTCGGCTAAACAGAACCAAATAAAATGCACGCATGTACAGGGGTCTGACATCATGGTGGTACCAACTAACGGTCAGAATATTTTGTGTGAGAGAGTTTATCCAATACAATTATCTGTTACACTCATAATTCACTTTCCATGTCATAAGAAACAGGAAAGGCGACTGGTTGTATTTATCTGGCACATTTTCTGGCAAACCATGAACAATCATGAATGCAAAAGGTAATGTGCTATTTAATATTCATAATCCTACAGTTAATATTCTTAATACCTATTTAATCTAAATGTATTCACAAAATGACCAATTATGGTCTAAATTTTAAAGAGCTCGGCAATGAAACAAAGCTGAGAAATGCTTGGTCGATTAAAAAACAGCAAATGTTAAAAGAATCCAGCAGGCAACTACATCAATACCTCAAGGTTCCTTCATCAAATAAAGAAGATCGTTTTGATTGGTGTGTTTGGGAATGTGGGTCTTCTGACTGAGGCAGGATGCACATAGTGGACTTTTTTAAAGACAACAATCCATTTTCAGAGCTCAATTTTCAAATAGTGATAGAAAAATGTTCCTTTTTTTATTGCCCTCAGTTCAGTGGTTTTTCTCTCCAGGCACTCCATTTTCCTCCAACATTACAGAACTGTCTTTCAATGAAAAACACATTTTTGTGTTTGGGTATTGATAAAAACTTACAACACTGAGTAACTGCACCAGCTGCAGTCAGATCTCTGTACTCTGTACATGTTGTGTATACCACTACGAGACACGTAACGTAACCATATACCAATGTTTTTAATCTTCAATGGTTTCTTCTCATATATCTAAAAGATGAAGAAAAAAAATTGTCAAAAAAATTCCAGGTCTGCAAAGAAAAAAAAGAAGAAGATTGGAATTATAGACATCTTCAAAGTTTTGAACATTACAGCAACGCAGTGTATTGACAAACACCATTACTCACTCACTCAGTGTACTGAATGGGGTTTTACACCATGTGAGCTAAAATGAACTTGCTCCAACAGAAATAGCCAAATTGTACGCATATTTTCTTTTTTCCAAACTCCACAATTTTGAGAGCTGAACAGGGATCATATGCAATATTATATAATGCACAATGAATATTTATGTCTTCAGTGTTTATAAATACACACATTTGACAAGGGGACATAACTCCTTCTTTGTGCAAATCTGAAAGCCCTTCACCTAGGCATGATTGTCATTAAGTTTCATCAAATTTAGCCTGGTAGTTTTGGAGGAGATGCTTAAAATGTGAAATGTTAACGGCTGATGCATGACAAGACGACAGACAGTGAACCATCATTATAGCTCATCTGAGCATTCAGCTCAGGTGAGCTAAAAATTTGTGCAATGTCAACACTCAATTTATACTGATAACTTCAAAATTACTTTTATAATTTACACTAAAAACAGGTGAAGTATTTTTCTAATAATTTAACCATCTTGAAGAAAAACCAGTGGCAGGTGCTCCCTGTAAGGCAATAATAACAAACGTCCTAGCAAGCTTTAGACAGAAAACAATGACCCAAATCCTATACAGAAAACATGGGTTCTATGTAGGATACAGGGACCAATGCCTCCTATGCAGAACGAGTCAGGACTTCCTTTACAGGAATGCAGCCAACCCTTATATAGAGGAAACACAGTATCTAAACTTGTCTCTAAAATCCTACTTACCCTTTGACACCAGACAATTTCACCAAGTGTCTTCTTCATTTTTTTCAGCTGGGATACGAAGTACCAGAATCTTGATTTTGCTGTGCATCTGTCTGGGGCAAATATCCTCATCTGATACAAAGGTGGTACCCTCTCTTTATCAGTGGGCAAGGAACGCCCAATGACTTTGTATTCCTTAAGCTAGAAAATAAACAAATTTTGAAAATAATTTCAAGGTATCAATTGGTAATAGGTAAGCAGGACTCATACCTATGACAACTCCAATCCTTACCCAAGAAATCTTGTACCTGAAGACAACACCTTCCCAACCCATTTACATAGTTCATACAAAAATTGTTTTCTTGAGTAAAAGTTCTTTAAATTTTAAAGAACTTGTACTTAAGAAAACAATTTAATGCAGGGGTTCAAAATTAAGTTTTGGAATGGAAGGTCTGGAACCTTTCAACTTTATGTTTGGCAGGTCCCACGTAAGAGTTTTGAAAGTCCAATATCAACAATGAAAGGCCCATGTTAAATACTGTTATCATATAGAAAAAGCAGTATTACCCAGTAAACAATAACAGGCCCATCACTCTTTTACATGTAGAATAAATCAAGATGTTATCTGCAAATGGAGTTTCCAATTAATTTATCATATCCTCGTTAGAAACATTTTGTACCAAGTAAACATAGGTTTGAGCGCAATCGCAAACATACATCCAATGTTTTTATTCCTGGTAGCCAAAATCGCCATTGGCTACTCATTTTTGTGAAATTCTTTCAAAAAGTAACCTATTTCAACAAATTTGTGAAAAAATTACTTTTAAAAGTATTATATTTTCACAAATCTTGAAAATTTGGCTACTAAGTAATAATTTTAAAATTGTGGAAACATAGTACATCACGTCATTTTAGTAAAATAGCTTCTTCACTATATAATAATTAATATGATGTATAAACAAGAGTAAAAATGAAGTCTTATTTCTCATGTTATACCAGAAATTCATGATCATTTTTCTTGTTATAATTTTTATCATTAAAACAAATTATGTTGTAAATTTATATTAGACTAGATACTAAAACTATTAAACTATTTTTTTTTTTAATAATCAGTTTTTAGACATTGATCACTTAAAATCTCCAGATCCTGGAAACCTCCGAAACTTTTGCGAGGTTTTTCGAAATGGCATCTATACGCAATGGTTTTGTGTAATTCAAGACAAATCGACCCAAGGTAAACGCCTGTCAAAGTAGACGCAAATTTAATGGGGCAATTTTGACAGTGGAGGCGATATTACAAGAAATGGGGGCAATTTTACAATGGGGTGATTTGACCCGATACCTTTTGTTTACAATGTTTTCCCACATAATAAAACAAGTTTTTTTCCATTTTGAAACTGAAGCAAGAGATTAAGACAAGATTTAAATGTTCATTGTTTACGGTCATCCATTAAATTTACATGGGGCTGTACATAATGGTTTAAGACTTTAAGTCTATAAATATGGACATTTCCAGGGAGACAATGCCAATTTTCATATTAGTTTATTACAACACCTAAAAACCATCAGTTGCATAAAAAATTCCAATGAAACATTTTTATAACTCCAATTTCAAACCATTAAATTTTCAGTGCAGTTGGACACGAACTAAAACCATTAGTTTTTCTAGATAGTATGTGAAAACTATAAACCATACATTTTCATTCGTAATATATTGTCTTCAAAAAGCATTCCAGAATAACCCCCCCCCCCCCCATAAAAGAATGTTGGAACCAAAAATCGTTTGTTTGACTCTTTGTTCACATATTTATATTAGTTGGCTGATGGAAATGTTTATTAACATTAAATTAATCACGGAGATATACTTTATTGTGTTAAATGAAGACAAATTGTGGCATTTTTTCGCAGACTTTACCTCGCCACGGGCTTTCATGGTGGACACACGAGGAAAAGGCCGATCCCGAGAATTCTCGGAAGAATAAAAAATTAGTTATTTTAATTGAATTATATTTTTCATTTAAAATTGATGAAACAAATTTAAATTGATGTAATAAATTGAAAAATAAATTTCTAGATTTATTTAGGATAAAAACTATCGATAAAACGAGAATACATTTTCAAGATGGCGATCTCCTTTGATGACGAAACGTGGCCACGGAAAATGCAATGTTGAATGTTTATATTTAGGTCAGTTTTCATCATCCCATTATTTATATATATTCTAGAATACAGGAAGGGTTACAAAAGGAATATATGGGAATGAAGTAGTAATGGAAGCAAATTCAATCGGTTTGATATTGTTTCTTTTTTAGAAATGTTTGTTTTTTGAGAAAGTGCATCGATAACATAACAACATGGCTTAGTAAACAGACTAAATGATCAGGTTTTTAATTTGTAATTAATACCCAAATTTAATTAAAAATCTGTGGAAACATTTATGAAAGACCAGACACCTGAAAGTTTGATTGTGGACTTGTATAGAAGAAAAGAAATTACATCCAGACCACAACATCTGGGTCACTGTGTCACAGTCTGGGCCAATGTGTTTATGATGTAAAATTGTAGAAAATCCAAAAGAAAATTAAGCATAGAATTTTTCACTTATGTGTTGTTTTGAAGGGAAATCGCTATGCACATGTGTGAAATATATTGTAGAACATTCTAAAAGGGTTCCTAGAACTAGAATTACCAGATCAGACCGGATTGGCTTGTAATAACTGAATTTTATAACTTCCATACAATTTATCTAAATGTTTGTGTATTAAATAAGGCGACGTCGTCAGATACTTGGCATAATCATGATAAATGTTTTATATTTATTTAGGATGTACAATTTGGAGGGAGTATACAGATACTTGGAGTTACAAGTCATCTTATAGCATTAACTATTCCACAATGGATCAAGATGCCTTAGGGGACTTAATCCATTGTCAGAACCACATCTACAGACCAGGGTAAATAATTAATTATGATAAGTTTTCAATTTTAATCCATTGTAACATTTTTATTTCTTTTCATGTCACTTCAGCACATTACAGAACCCTCACATTGGCCAGTGGTCACTGCAATGGTAAAAAATTCTGCCACTTCACCTATAGATGGTAACGTCTTGATACAAATGAAATGTTCTTGACTGTGATGTAAAGCAACATTCATTCAATCAATCACTGTTGAAAGGTAACCAGTTCTTCACAAAAGTTGCCAGTCAAGCTGCTTTATTCCAATACTCAAGTTAAGAATGTTCTTGTGTTTGAGGTATTTGAGTAGAATTGACAACATCACATACTTCGTCTCAGGCTGAAGTCGTAGACCTTGTATTGTACTTCATTGAAAATGTTATATTTTACAGATCCATTTGAAACTGAAGTTTAACTTCACTTGTCTTACAACATTGTTCTAATTTTAATTCTCCTTTCTTGTATTTTACTTTACTGCTTCTAACCAATCTTGAAAAAAATAAAATTGATTTCATGTTCACACTTATTGTCATTATATCCATGTTAACATACTGTGAATTGGAAACTTTAGTTTCGGTTAATTTGAGTGAGAATCATTATTTCAAGATGTTCTCATACTTTTGATATTTTGTATTGTCAGTTGAATTACTGGTGTATGAAAATGAAATATCTGTGAAAACTTAAATTTTTGCATCTTGTTACTGTGAAAAAGTGATGCAAAAACAAAACAAATGTGCATATTTCCCCAACTCTCTAACATCTATTTTGTACAACTCAATATGCTTTTATGGATGAACTCTAAAATCCTCTGTTGTATCTTAATGGTTTTGATGTATTTTGATTTTAGGCTCTGCAGTATTTTGAACACCTGAAGAACATACCAGATGGCTGGAAGATATGTGCAGAAACATTTACAAATGGGAGTTGTAACGGGTAAATTATAATGCCAATTAAAGGTTTATTGTTCTAGTATGGGAATAAGGCTATTTTATTGTGTTTGGGTTTTTGAAAGGTCAGCATGTCCTGTAAAAATGAATCAGTGATGTAAACCAAGGTGTCTTAGGAAATACAATATGGTCAATGTCGATAGCGTAAAATGAAGTAATGGTGTTTTACACTGTAATCAATATTCTTGTATAGCATACTTCAATTCATAGATGCCGAAGGAAACCAGAGTGATAGGAGAAAACTAACCTGTAGCAAGTTAACTTACAAACATTTTTACATAGGATCTGAGTAGGGATTCAAACCCAGGTGGCAAGAGGCTGTGATTGGAATGTGCACACTGTAGACCACTTGGCCACTGATGCTCCTAAATTTTATAGAAGAGAATTGGCAAGTAATTAAGAGACATAATGAAGTTTATGAGAACATATGCTCAATTTTATGGAAGATTAAATAATCAAATTAGTTAAGAGAAACTTATTATTTGCAATGAAATGGAATTTTTTGTTGACATTTTGAAAGCAAATTAAGTGAAATATTGTAGAAGACAAAAATAATTATAACATTTTCATTTTTGTTACAGAGATGACCATGTTCGATTCTTCTGTCTCCAGGTTGTAGAACATTTCCTCAAGACAAGGTAAACTTCATACATATTGCAAAAAATTATCTTTTATAAAATACTTGAATAATAGTATGCCTATTTTGTTTTTGTTTGCTTGTTTAGATTTTATTTTTATTTTTAAAAAAAATTAAAAAAAACGTTTTACATTCTTTAGAAACAATACAACTTACATGAAACTATCTTGTTGACAAGGTTTTAGCACATGTTAGGTCTTAATGTGTGAAGAAAATCAGAGAAACTATGAAAACCCCAGGTGAGAGCATGTATTTCCATTTGATCCCAGTAATGAAACCAAGTTGTGTTAGTGATAGCCATGCACCACTATGCAATTCAACACATTTTGGACATTTTCAGACCACAATAAGACAGATTAACCCCTAACTTATGATGTTTTTTATTATAGGTACAAAAGTTGCAGTGTTGATGAACAGCAGAATGTCAGGAGGTTTATTGGAACATGTCTGCAGATACAGGTCAGTTTGAAGTAGTCAGAGGTTCATTTTATTGTTTTGAAATGGTTAGAGTCCTTTGTATCAAGAGGCTGCGAGGTTTGAATCACCAGTTTATAGATCACAGTGCCTCTCAGACTTCTATGAAAAATAACAATAATAGTACAATTGTATTAGAAGTATTGGTTTCAGAGGGTGTGAGAACAGAGAGAACTATTCATCAGCTTATAGTGTTTGTCATGTTTTTAGCTATTAACATCTACATGGGTTATTATTTCATAAATTTTACTTTAACAGGGAAGTAACACTTGTCAGGAGAAAAGCTTCCTTAAGAATAAACTGACCCAGATCACAGCTTTGACCTTTGTTGTTGACTACCCAGAACGCTGGCCATCATTTTCACAGACCTGTTACAATCTCTCTCTCCTAACCCTAACGCAGTGGACATCTATCTTCGGGTGATGTTAGCGATTGATGGTGAAGTAGCAGACAGAGAAATAAACCAATCAGATGAGGTAAGAACACCTGTTTTCATAATCAGTAGAATTTAGATTTTGAGCTTGTCTGTAGCAAGTACTTTTTGTGATTGGGGACGGAACCCTTACATTTGTGAATATAAGCATAATGGCCACAACTAAAAAGTACACAACTGTGAAAAAGAAAAAGTGATATAAAACTCAAAAATACTGTTTTTAAAGCTGAAATTTCCAAAATTTTGGATATTGGCAAAATGATTTCGAATAAACCATAAGATTTTAAATTGTAAATAGGACATAATATTGTCCCAAAAATGACCTCACTAGAGCCCTAGGATATGGACATTGTCTTTGGTACATACACCTTCCTGATATGAATGTTGAATTAAAATATCAGTACAGTGTTTTTATGGACTTTTTTGAAGAATTAAATGTTTAAATTGAGTGTTACATTTCTGGCAATTTTATACATTGAAGTAAAGTGTTATATGAATTTTTATATGATTATAGGTTTTAAGATTTGACATCCAATGTTTCTATGTTTTTGATGGATTAAATGTTTCAAATTGAATGTTATTTTTGTAAATTCTATATAAAATTACATTGAGGTCAGTGACAAAAGTACAGTATCTAATTACAGGTATTAAGAAGGAATACACTCATTAAAGATGCGATGAGAGAACAGTGTATCAGCCAATTAACAGACTCCTGGTATCAGATACTGGTAAGTAATTACTTTCTTCTCTCTGTGTTTATATGTTGATGGACTGACATTAAAAATGCAGTCAAGATAAAGATATCTTTGTAGATTTTAAATAGAGTGCTGTCGCTAATCTAACCTAGAACAGACGCCTCTCTCAATAAAGATATTTCGGATGTATTTTTTTTCTCTCTTTCAATAAAAACCAATATTTTGGATGTACATGTATTTCTCTCTCTCTCTCTCTCATAAAGAAAAATAAATTCTTCATATTTTGAATCTCTCTTTCTCTAAGAATGAAAAAAATATTTTGAATATACACATATCTAGTTTAGTGATTTAGGAATTGTGGTATTTGTTGAACTATTTATTGTTGCAATTATTTCTTGATCTTTTGTGAAATTAAGATTTCTGTGCCGTTTCAATGAATTAATGAACTTGCATTTATTTTCACAAACTACTATTATTATATGAATATTATGTAATTTCAGACAACATATGAAACAACTGACCCAGAAATAACTTGTATGTGCCTTGATGTGATCGGTAAATTTATCTCCTGGATTGATATAAGTCTGATAGCCAATGACAAGTTTGTACCCATATTGCTGAAGTTTATGTCCAATGTGTTAGTCCGAGAGAGTGCCTGTGATTGTATACATGACATCATAAACAAAGGCATGGATCCTGTAGCCAAAACCAAACTGATTGAATCTTTTACAGAGGTTTTAGAAAATGCAGGAGTATTGAATCCAAATGAGGTATACATATTATACTTTTTATTTGCATAATTACATTTATTAAAATAGCACAAGTCCAATTGACATATCGCTAGCCATGCCTTTTTTGTTCCGACACTGGTTGCCATCACGGTACCAGAGCAGGGTCACAGCAACTAATGACGTACTATTGTCGATGACATCATTGAATTACACAATCCAGGCAGAGTTTTCATTCTTTTTGTGTGTAATTCAGGCATGCCGGGCCTTGGTCGGAACATTGTGGGCATGGCCGGCCATCCGTCAATTGTAATACAATGTATTTAGCTCACTTGTATAAAGTGTATATGGGTTATAAACATGTAGCTTGCTTGTGTAAAAGTCAGCATGAGAGAGAGAGAGAGGGGGGTGGGAGAATGTGCACGTATGTGTGTACAATTTTTCTAGGTATTCTTGTAAAGTCATAGACTTTGAAGAGTTGACTCCCTTTATACACTAGATAGTGATGCAACCAAGTTAAAACTATACCTAGAAATAATATTTGCAAAATTTAAAAAAAAGAAATAGTCATGTTTTGTTAACATTGGGTTAACTTGAAAACCTTCAAGATTCTAGTTTCACATGAGCACGACATGTGCCCTCTTGTATATGGGACCATGACAATCGCCTTGCTGTGGACTGAACATGACACATGCCCTCATTGTGCACACAATAACATGTCATGTTCACATATGTTCAAGATGAACATGTCTT
This sequence comes from Anadara kagoshimensis, assembly GCA_021292105.1. Lineage (NCBI taxonomy): Eukaryota > Metazoa > Mollusca > Bivalvia > Arcoida > Arcidae > Anadara > Anadara kagoshimensis. Next base: position 63,809,710 of record CM037862.1, on the reverse strand, counting down.
CTAAGTTCTCACTGTAAAAATGAACATAAAAGGTGACCTCACTGAGTTTAAACATTTTGAATGTGTGTAACATGTGCCCTCACTGTGAATATGAACATGACCACCTCAATGTGAATTACAATTTGCTTCACTGTGAACATGAACTCCAGTATCTAATTTTATGTCTTTTCTGGGACAAAATGTGTAAGTGATCTACATGTATATGTATCTTATTTTGCAGGATGAGGAAGGTGATTTTGTGGCAAAACTCTCAAAATTGGTAAATGGTTTTGGTACCAATCTAATCATAAATTGGCAAAAGTAAGTACACAACTTTAATAAAGCTGTTATTGTTATAGTAAATAATTAGTTATATAAACATATATTGAGACCACTGATTAAAAAAAAAAACCCAGATTTTCGACAGAAACTAGATATCGGTGCTTGTTGAAGTATAATTTATCTAAAAAACTGGAGTAAAGGTGTTTTACACCGCTGTAAAGATTTTTTCACTTGTGTTCAAGCAGGCAGTTCTGGTGGGATGGTAAAAACCAAGAGCCTCGAGGACACAGAAGATTTTTGGCAAGGGAACTGACAAACTTTTCCATGCTAAGATCTGCCTGATTGGGATTATAACCTAGGATGTGGGAGAAACCGCGATCTTTATATCATTTGCCTACCAAGCCTCCATTGTTATAAGAAACAGAATGCGTGGAAGATTAGATGTAGTTTAATACTTTTGACTTTATTTACATAGGTTGGTCAAACTATCTGATAAAGAAAATACTACTGCAGTCCTTCAGGCCATTGAAAGTAAAGTTCCTTTGATGTTCCGTTACCTAGGAGACGAGGATGATGATGTATCAGGGGCAGTAACTCCATTTGCACAAGAATACATTGCCTTACTTAAACAAATAAAACCACTTAGTCAGAAACAACTGGAGAATATTAAAGTAAGTTACATCATATTTATTTGTAATTTTTTTTTGGTATTTCTTTATTTCTTTATTTATTTATTTAACACGAACAGGGAAGTTAATTTCCTGGAAGTATTGGCAAAGGGCTTTAAAAATCTGAGAGCGATTTGCCAAATAGCTACTCTTATCTTTTTTTGTTTGGTTGTTTGTTTTTGATTTTTCGGTTATAAATCCAGATTCTTTGTCTTTTAACTTTATAATCATCCAATTGACTCAATATACTATCATTTTGAGAAAAGTATTAAAAAATATTGGTGAATATTGTATAGTTGTTTGATTCTGCGGGGATAAAATTTTCACTATTCAGACACTCAATCTTATTCACGGAGCAGTTGCCAGAGTATACATTTTTCGGTACAGATTAGTTAAGTCTAATGAATGTTACATGAAAATATTCACTTGGTATGTAATTTTGGCTATAAAGTCAAACCACGAATATAGCGAGATTAAATCCCCTGTGAATAAAAGTAACTATACAGTATTACCTGGTAATGTTTCCTAAGTGAAGACATAGATTTCATGTGACTGGATATTTACTTTTATTTTGATTATTTTTTCAGGGATTGGTCTACATTGTTGTGAAGAAAATGAAATACGATGAGTCGTATAATTTTGAACATGAGGTAATAAACATCATAGAAAAATGAGTGAAAAAGTTAATTTGTTAATATAGATACATAATAAGCAAACAAAATGTAAAAACAAGTATCACTGTTTCTCCAGCTGTTCTTGTCACTATTATCACAGTTGAAAAACTAAAATATAAATAAAAAATAAATTAATAAATTACAATAAATCAATAAATAAATAATAATTATTTACATGCATATTACAGGGTGAAGAGGAAGCCATGTTTCAGGAATATAGGAAGCAGTTACGGACCATTTTTAACAATTTAGCTGCACTGGTAACTACTTTTATACTTACTGTTATTCTCTCTGCTCTAGATGTAGTTATTTTAGATAAATTATAGATACAATTTTTCTAGCTAGAACACTGGGAAATGTAACTGATGCAAGTCATTCTTCAGGACAAGAATTTATTTACTGCATATACCTTTTGAGAATTTTCTTGTAGTAAAACCACAGATTAAAAACTCAGCAACTATTTCACTTGAAAACAAATGGTTGGGCCTACCATCCACATGTACTATATCAAATTCAAGCATATTAATTCATGTCCAAACCATAATCTAAAAGTCTAAATATTTTTCTTTAGAATTGTCTAAATGCATCTCCAAATACATGTACATATTTTTACATGTATTTATTAAAAAAAATTTAAAATCCTTATTTTGTAATGTCAATGAACCAACAATTGCTATTATACAAAGTTTACTATATTACAAAGACAAAGTATGATAATTTGTCTTCTTTGTTATAGGACATGGAGTTGATTATTATGACAGTACACACAATAGTTACACAAACACTACCACAGTGGGAGACACATGATGTAGCTGATATAGAAATGGCTATCAGCCTCCTCTACACTCTAGGCGAAGCATTACCTGTAAGTATTTTTTCTTAGTAAGTATTGGGAAGTCTTGATAGCCAAGTGGTTTAAAGTGTACAGTCACGGATCACAACCCCTCTCACCATCTAGGTTTAAGTTCAATTCTTGAAGATCCTAGTGTGAGAGTGTTTGTCATTTTGGTTATTGAAGGTTAATAGTTTTCTCTGGGTACTCCACTATCCAAGAACAGACTGTGAATGTTTTGTAAATTGGTAAATTTTCATGTCAGTAAATTGGTTAGATTTGTCTTTTCAGTATATTCACATGTTGTAGAACTTTGATGGCTTGAAGTCCAGAGGACTTTGGCCAAATGTTCTGGCCATTGTGGGTTTAAGTGTCATCATATGATCAGGTTTCTATGGTCATTGACAGTCAAAAAATCATGAAAATTAAAAGATTGAAAACCAAGTCACTATAAGCAGGAGTCAATGTTAAATATTTATGACAGAAAGTGTTTATTAACAGAAGTCACTGAATTTTCAAGACTAAAAAACACAAGTATAAACAATGTGATTAATGAATTTTATTTTTATTTCTTTTAATGTCAAGAGTACACAAGGACAACATTTTACAGGTGATCCAACCAAAGCATCAGCACTACAGGAGATGATGAGACTTGTAAGTACATTGTATGTCAGTGTTTAAATCCTCTTAATAATATCAGTTCTTTGGGATGCAGTAAGTGGAAGGTTGTGGGTTCAATCCCTGGCTAGTTCTAACCCAAGACTTGAAAGTGGGTAGTGACTGTTCTTTCACCAAGTATTTGGCATTACGAAATGAAAGTTAGCGTTCTTTCAGATGGGAACTTAATGCAAATGAGGTCCTGTGTCGTGGTAAAGGGTGGCACGATAAAGAACCCTGCTGTATAATGCCATCACCACAACACACAGGCAAATATTCTGCATCTTTGCCTATAGCTGGTGACATCTCAATATAAGTGAAATATTCCTGACTAGGACATTAGGCACCATAACTCAACTAAACTCTTTGATATTTTGGGGAAAACAATATGCTAGAAGAATACCACTGCCATTCAGCAAGTGAACAAACATTCTCAAAATCTGATCTGCCCTAGTGGGATTCAAGTCTAGGTTATGAAAGGCTCTGAGATTTGTAGTCAACATTTATAGATATTGAGATTTTGATATCTTCCTGTGCCATTTTCAAAATTAACTGTTGTATTTGATAGAAACATGAAGTGAGTTATAAAATCTGTAGAGTAGTTATTTACATGAAAACATTGATTTTACTGATGTATGTAATTCTATTTATATTTTACAGTTGGTTACAAGTCGTGTTAGTTGTCATGGTCACATGATTGTCATGTTACAGTTTTTTGAAACGGTTGTGAGATATGACAAATTTTTTAACTGTGAACCACAGCATATACCAGATGTTTTGGTAAGTATAAAATAGAATAGATGTATGATCATAAAATTTATACATGTACTGTATAAGAAGAAACTTTTGTGGTTTTGACCTTCTAAAATATTTCACAGTAAGACATTTTCAACTGTAGAGAAAGTGTACCAAGAGAAATAAGAAAGTTTAGCTGAGAAGATATATTTGCGATAAAAGAGTAACCCATGAAAATCGCGAATATTTTTTTCCGTGCAAATGTTTCTTCTTATACAGTATATACTGCTGCTATATCAGTCAGATCAGGAGAGATTATCATATCATCAAAATTTAACATGTATATACACACACTCTCTATGTCTTGCCTTAAATATTTAATTTTGTACCAGGATATAAAATTATATATTAAGTTTTATCATTAATGGATTTTAGTGCAAATTATAATATGAGTAAATTCATATAGACTTGAATTAATGTACATTTAAATCTCATAGATCATCTTGTGCCTTATGATCATATTAGTTTGGTAATAGATTCATATTAGTGCTGCTGTATCATAGTCAAAATTAAAAAATTAGTACACTGCAAAAATGAATATGTTTTACAATATACAAATTGTTAAATGAGTTTATTTAATGCATTTTGTAATCACACTAATGGTTCTTTTACCCATTATGACACTTGTCACATGACTGGACATAAAATCCCTTACTTTTATGTTTTATTCAGATGGCGTTTACGGATGAGCGTGGATTTCGACATCGGTCACCACAAGTAAGAAGTCGGACATCTTATCTGTTCTCTAGATTTGTCAAGGGACTGAGGTTAGTTACAGTTCATATTTAACTACACAATGACAACTATTTGTTGTTTGCTGATATATAAATATAAAATTTATAATTATTTAATGATTTCAAAGGTTTAACAAGGAAATTCAACATGTATATCAGGGCTCCAAGTAGCGAGTAAATTACTCGCATATGCAACTAAAAATCAGATATGGCTAGTAAATTTCTGATGCACTCGCCAAACGGCGATCAATAAATACAGAGGCTGCGACCGAAAATTTATTTTTTGTACTGAAAAGATTGTTTTATAACCAGGAGATGATCATGTAAACATCGTTTTTAGCCAAAAGATGATCATGTAAACAATGTAATTTGGTACACCTCGGCTGCTAGTGTTGTATACAGTTTGTTTATAGCCCCTGCTCATATACACAGGAACCCTGTCTGTGTTATGCAGGTCACACAAACACTTGTAACTTATGATAATCCTTGCTAATATACAAACGTACAACGGATTGCACATTGCTATAGAAAACAACATGGCCAAACGAGCCAGCAGGACATAAGGGAAATTGTCCTCATTCGGTTTCGGCACACCATCCATTCCAAAATCAAAATGTGTTGCCGATAATGAACAACAAATGCCCACTGCCGCATCAAGCGAGCCAAAGTTTTTAGCAAAATGGTGTAATGAATTTTCTCGGTTGTATGTATAGAATTCGCAATTGTTTTCAACAAAAATGAAGGTGGCCTACAAAGAATGGCCAGAAGACTTTGTTATGATCTGGGTCTTGATGACAGTGATGATATGCGACTTCCGCTGGCACACAGTTATTTGTCAAATTTTATTATGCTTTCAATTTGAATTAAAAGTTTTAGAAATTCAGCTTTTTTGTATCATTGCATGATCACGGGGAACTTTTGTTTTGGCGACCAAAATATTTAACCCTGGCTAGTAAATTTTGGCCTTGGCTAGTAAAAATAAAACATGGTAGCCAGAAGGCTAGTGAAAACCAAATCCTACTTGGAGCCCTGTATATGACAGGAGCATCATGTTTACACATTTGTCTGTCTGTCTGTCTGTCTATATATTCACCCATCTGTCAGTCATACTTATTTTCTTGGTAATTACTTCTGCTACATGTATATTCATTCATTTTAATTATGTTTGGAATACTACAAGTATATACATGTATAGTGAATTACAGATCAAGCTCAAATTTGAGTATCTTTGATCAAGTGGTTATGGAAATTATTTCCATTATCAGTCCACTAAAACTCTGTTTACTATTTGGTTATGTTGCTTTGCTCAGTAATTCTGTTGTATTTAAATGCTTGTTTTTTATCAACTTCTTCCCAATTCCTACATGTACAAACTCACAGTTATAGGTGTATTGATAGACCGTTTCTTTTTAGGTTTCATTAATTAAGTTTGATTACAAATAAAAGATTAACTGATGTGATGTAATCAACCAAGTATCCAACCAAACATTCATCCAACCAATCAATTACAACCTTTCTTATTGAATAGGTTACACATGAATGCTTATCTCGAAGATATTCTGAAGAGAATACAAGATTTGTTAGTGTTAAACACACCAGATAATGGCTACCAGAGATATTTGTCTAATGAAGATCAGCTGTTTGTGTACGAGACAGCCGGTAGTCTGATTGTATCCAGTACTTTATCAGTAGAGGTAAGATTTGTTGATAATCTAAAACAAATATACTAATCCATGTCCAAACCACAATCCCAAAGCAAAGTAAAAACTTTGAAGCTGGCAAATTAAGTAAATACATAAAATTCCACCAGGGAAGGGAGGACAGGTCCTTCAGAAGGTTAAACACCTCCCGTTTAGCTAGCTTACTAAGAATTTTGCAACATAAATTATAATGACAATTGTATACATCTACATATTTTGTTCACATGTAGGAAGTACAGCACTCTTTTATCCTGTCCACAATGTAGGCTAGTGAGCAGCATCCAGTGTCATAGTTTTTTTTTATGACTAGACGTGCATATCAGCGATTCTATTTTTTCGATAGCTCTGTTCCATTTAAAAAAATATTATAAAAATTACTTTATCCATAAAATGGTGACAAAGGGAGGCTGGAGAGAGTTTACTATTTATACCCCCACAAACTTAGGAATCACCATGTCTGTCTGTCCGTCTGTGTCCAAGCCATATTATATCAATGCTTTAGGCTACTCTCATGAAACTTAACATTTCTTTAAAATTAATTTATTTTTATTTCTGTTTGTTATTTTTTAATGATTTTAGAAGCTTCATTTCACTTTTTGCTAATTGAACTTTTTTATATTTCAGAAGAAGCAGATGCTGATGAAGGAATTGTTGTCTCCGATCGCTTCAAAGTTTGAAAACCTTGTTAATAAATTAGCTGTAGAGACAGATGAGGGAAAACAGACAGCTTATGCACAAACCATAAACACAGCAACTGCTCTAGCAAGGTAACAAAATGGGTGAAAAAATATATGTTCGGGCTATGGCTTAAAACTCTGACCTCATGTATTTAAGGTGTGTGTTGTACCAACTGTGCTATCCAGACCCTTGCAGTACTTTTCTGTATTGCTTTATTTATGCCTTTAACTGTGGTTAACCAGTTAAGCTTAAATATACACACTTCAGAAAATAGAAATATGTATAGGGATATTTACTGCATGTATATTCATTTCTATAATATCAAGAGGTTCCTTTGAAGAGTTTTGACCATAATATCTGGATTTTACTGTCACAAATTGAGGTCTACTAGGTAAACATGCACCAGCACACAGTAATACCTGACATGACCTGATCATTACCTAGAAAACATGCATCTTAACTGCATCGGGTCCAATCAGAATTCTGTTTACAAAATGTTTTTCTAGCAATTCTAAATTTTCGTTTTATTTGTATTGAATCACTTATAAAATTTATGGGATCTTCTGTGTTAACATGTATTGTAATTATAGTTATTTTCTAGCAATTCCAAACTTTTTTTATATAATTTTAGCCGTGTGAGTAAAGGTTTCTCTAATCAACATACTATGAAGATGTGCGGATGTGTGGAGATATTTATCGATTTACTACAAATCTTTCTGAAGGCTGTTAATGTACCTATCCATAAACAGCTAATACAGACAGGTGTCCGACAGTATTTACACAGGATGGTAATGTGTATAGAGAAGGAAATATTACCATTTATACCAATGGAGTTTGAGAACCTAATGAAGCAGCCTGACGCTAAAGAACTCAGCGACTTTATACCACTAATGAACCAAATCATTATGAAATTTAAGGTAAATATTATTATTAAAATCATCAGTATGCATTAGAAGTAAGACACACAGGTTTTAGAAGATGCTGATATCATTTCCTTGCCTGTTGTTATTCTAACATACAGACTTAGAAATAGCTCCTACCCTTATTTTCAATGGAACAGAATCAGCTGCTTATTCTTGTTACCTAGGCTACAAAGTAATCTTTCAAGTTAAATTATATTTAAATTTATTACATGATATCAAAAGAAATTTTTTGTTACTTTGACTACAATTAATATATCCAGTTAAACAGTATTTGAATCAATCACAAAACATCTTTTGATAAAGTTAAACCTCAGTTATTTGCTATCATTTGTTCTATCAAATTTAAGTGTTATAAAGGAGTTTTGCAATACATCGAAGGAGATTCTTTTGATGGAGAAATGGATTTTGGGACCTTAATGTGGCAATAAAATAAGGTGGTAATGTCATTAAGGGGCATTATAACAAGGTTTAGTTGTATTTTCTGTTGAATTACAGAATAATTACAACAAAATTGTAAAAATGTTTGTTTTTTGGGTTTTTTTTTGCCATTTCTTTATATGTATAAGATTTTTCCTTTCTTCAGAGTGCAATATCCCCGTTCCTGCAGGAAATGTTTATGCCGCTAGTCAGGACAATATTTACTGTGTTATCTAGTCCAGTTGACGACAGCGATCAAGTAACTGCCACGGAGAAAAAGATGTTACAAAGAGCCTATTACCTCTTCATATACACCATTGTTAGTAATGACGGACTCGATGTCTTAAAAAAACCAAGGTAAAGTCTTATTTATATTTGATAATATAAGCTTCTTACCAGATAAAAGTTAATTGAATCTATTTCTAATATTTCTAGTTTTATTCCACCATGTTACTGCCTGATAAGGTCTTTCAATTTAATTGTAGTAGTGATGTTGTGATTATCGCAGACGATCGTTTGTCGTCCTTGTCAGAACATCTTAATAACCGATCACAAGATTAATAATCCATCATTGTCAAGTAGCTTCTGGATTGTTAAGTCCATTTCTTTTCCTTTTGGTCCTCCTAAAACAATGTGATGGATGGTAATTGGATAATTCATTCATATGCAGCAAGGCATCTAAAGTTTTAAGGTGTCATCACTAAGCAATAACAAAATTAGAAAGAACACGTCTCTTATATACAAATTAAACTACGTATTACATTGTATATAATGATATTGTCAGCTTTATTTGTTACTGTTGTACAATTATAAATTATAAATGCAAAAATGTACCAGTAATTCCAATTATTAATCGATTAATTTATCAATTACGTCTCTGACCGTTATTTGTTGTCTGATCAACAAATCACAAGTTTGTATTAGGTGCTAAGTATTTAAATTATTAAGTATGAGAATGAATGTTTCTAAATCTTATGATTTTGTCTATAAACTTAAAATTGTGAAATTTTTTGTTGGTCTTGGTCACATGTTAGAATTTATATAAAGGCTATTATGAAATATTTTGATGGAGAAATCATACATATAATTTGTATATTTCATTCAGTTTTTGAAATATAACCAAAATTGGAAAAAAATGAAGTATTATTTACTGTCTTTTTATGTTTCAGAAATGCAAAATTTACACCAAGTATTATTTACTATAGTCCAAGGGGCTGCTGATATACCTGACCCCCAGGTAATATAAAAGTTTCTAATGTTACATTTTTGCATCAGATACCAGGTTTTTCTAAATCTGTGAAAATATAGTCTCTTTTAAAGTACGGTATTTTAACAAATTTGCTCTTGTTGTTTAAATTCAAAATAATCTTATGCACTTTGCCATGCTTTCACTGATGCATGATTAAAAATTTACTATAATTTCGAATGAATTAAGTGAATTCAAACTCTAATGAATTTCTTCCAGAGCCAGAAAATGTGTTTTAATATCTTAAAAAGATTAATAGAGTCATGGGGTAAGTGAAAATAGTCAACTATCACATTTTCCTCTCTCTCTCTCTCTCTCTCTCTCTCTCTCTCTCTCTCTCACACACACACACACACACACACACACACACACACACACACACACAGACACACATAGTAGCTCAGTTGGTAGAGTGCTCACTCTGCACGTGGGAGGTTGTGGGTTTGAACTCCATCCGGGTCTGACCAAGACTTGAAAATAGACTTCTTAAAATTTAAAGTTTCTGCCACTTCGCCTATAGCTGGTAACATCTTGATATAAGTAAAATATACTTGACTAGAACGTAAATCCCCATTCAGTCAATAAATCTCTTTCATACTTATTTATACATGTAATTTATCTATTGGTTCATTGCTAATTGTCTTTAATATATACTCTTTGTTTACAGGTGGCAAGGATGATATAGCAGGGTTTATAGATTTCATGTATGAAAGTATTATTCCAGCTTGTTTTCTAGCTCCCCTTAAACCAACTTTCGACTTCAATGATGACAGACTGCATTAGTAAGTATTTCTATCATTATAATACAGTATACTTCTACTTGAGTTGTGTATCCCAAAATAAACTATTGAGAGTTATTTTTGCAGTAAACTAGTTAACATTGTCATTACATCAATGGAGAATAAGGGCCTCGGTAACCAGGTAGTCTGAAGTGAGCATTCACAGATCACAGCACCTTGCACCACCCTGGTGTGAGAAAGATTGTCAGTTTGCTTACCAAAGATATGTGGGATTTTAGGTTGTAATTTCCTCCTTTTTACATTTTTGGTTAGGCCTGTAAGTCTGTTTTTGACATCAGATTGATTTTGTACTGAGATATAGAATGTTTCATGCAATTTGAAAAACATGTTGTAGTCATATGAAATGATCAAATGATCAACATCATTTGTCACAGTTTCTGATCACATTTATTGTTCTTGTACCTGTAAATCACATTTCACACTGGGGTCACACAATGAGACTTAAAGACACTATAGAGTATTTTACTTCAATCTGTCTTTTTAGGCATTAAATGAGTGTGCTGCATGTCTGAAGACCATCCTTGAGAAGAGGGTAAGTTACATAACACATGTTTTATATAATGCTGTGACAAAAGTATTACATTATAGATGATTTCCCCATTACTTTCTATGTTATATCAATTTTATACATTTTGTTTCCATGGAGAAGTGGCAAAGTGATACTTACTCATTAAAACTTTCATACAGTAAAACAATCAGCTCTATATAATGACCACCTGTCCATTAAGTCAAATATTATATGGTCTGTTTTCTTAATATTTCAAAACAAAAATATGACCTCGGTATAAAAGATCACCTGTCTGTCTATAAAGGTCCCAGGGTTGGCCTTGATATACAGGTTTTACTGTGTTATTTCATTTCTAAATATTTTATCTGATTATTTTACATATGAAGTGCCAAATTGTCTTTTTTATGTACTGCCTAATGTATTTAATTTTATATTTGACCATTTTTGTGTCTCTTGTTTCCTTTTTAACACACATTGAATTAAATTAGAATTTAAATAATTTTCAACTAATTTTCAAAAATTCTAGGGAGATGAGATGATGAACTATTTACAAGGGACATATCTACCAACTCTGAATTTACCACCTGATACAATACAGGTACGTAGGTTATCAACATTATATTACATCACTATCAAGCTATTTCTCATCTGTGAGAAGTAGGAATACCCTGTAGAGTTTGGTATATTGCTTCAGTTTGTATCTACCTAATGTAATGTTTTGTACTTAGTGTTTATTTTTCTGAAGATTTTTGTATTTTACCTAGTTTCTGTGTTTTTTGGAGAGTCTAATAAATATTTGTATTCCTGGTATATTTAGTTTTAATTCTTATGTTGCTTACCAGTGACTGTTCTTTCGCCAAGTACTTAGCATTATGAAATGAAAGTCAAGGTTCTTTCCTGTGTCATGTTATGCATGGTACGATAAAGAACCCTGCTGTATAATGCCATCAACACAGTGCACAGGCAAAACTTCTGCATCTTTGCCTTTAGCTGGCGACATCTCCATAAAAGTGAAATATTCTTGACTAGAATGTTTAACACCATCACTCAACTCAACTCAACTCGGTATTCTGCCCAATAACACTACCAACATCAGAGATTGAAATAATGGAGTTTTACATCCCAGACAAGATTATTTTATATCAAGGTGTCCAGTCTGGGATGGTGGAGGAAATCTGAATACACAGAGAAAACCACTTACCTTCAGCAAGCAAACTTACAAACATTTCTCACAAGGAAATGCCCAACTGGATTTCAGACTTAGGTGATGAGCGGTTTGTTCATGTATAAAGCAAGGGCATTGTTCCCCACTACGAGGTTGGATCTAATAGCATCAAAAATATCCAAATTTGAACTTGACCTGCATTTTATCAAAATATGTATCAGTACTGCAAACCTCATTAAAATTTAATGAAATAACACTTAGATGGACAAAAAAAAAAACAGACATGAATATTTAAAGCAGCTGTTATGCGAGTTGAGTAATGGTGTTTTGACACCCAATCAATAATCATGTCAATATGGTCTGGTCAGAGACAATGGTGCTTGGAGAAAACCACCAACCATTAGCAAGCATAATGACAAACTCTCACGCTAGGTTCTGCCCAAGTGAAACACAAACCTAGGCACACAGAGTGTTTGTGATCTGAAACCTGGTGCTTTAGACCACTTCAACAATAAAGCCCCATATGTGGAAAATTATATAAAAATGCAACACTACATTTTTTCATAAAATAAAACATTTTATTCAGTACATTTTATCACAGACATTTTGGAGCAGTAGCAAACACATTTTTTATTAAAGGGATACTGAAGTCTAGCCAATTTGACCAAAATATGAAAATTTATGGTAAATTATTATAACATTGAAAATTTCACAATGTTGTAAATCTAAGTTATAATTGTTTCCTAATTTCTTTATATATGTGTACCATTGAAACCGAGAAATAAGCTGTCCTTTTAAAACTAATGAAAATTGGACAATACATTTTCTTTAGTTTATACATGTTTTAATTATTTGTGCTTACATGTAAGTATCCTCACATCTACAATAATTTCACTTATATCAAGATGTCACCAGTCATGTCAATAATTATTACTTGGATTGTATTATACATGTATATCTCAACGGATTATTTTATTTATATCAAGATGACGCTAGCTATAATTATTGCTTGAATTGTATAATCCATGTCCTGATAATTTCATTTATATCTGAATATGTTATAACTTGTAAGGCAAAATCGTGATCAAGATAATTTCATTTATATCAAGATGTGAAACAGACGAAGTAGCAAAAATTATGAAATGATATGGTGAACACAAACAGCAGTATAACATAGTAAATGATACATACCGTGGATATTGTACTTTAATTATTATAGTTTTTTTAAGAGATTTTCATGAAATTTGTAGTCAAGTCTAATTGAAAACGTCATTGTATGGAAATTAATTCAAAAGTAAATTTATACAATTTTTTAAAGGATGGGCCTCGACGGATTCTCGCCGTCAGCATTCAAAATTGTCCTGAACTAGATCACACTGTTACAGACTTTTCTTTCTTTCTTTTTTTTCTTCACGTCAATGACATGAGAAGTGGAGATTTAAAAAAAAAAAATTACGAGTTTTTTATGTTTAAAATTGAATTTACGAATAGGAATATTTCATTATTTTAAATCATTTTAATTTCATACCGCCAGTCAAACCATCAATTTATACATGCGTAAATCAATCTTTTGAAATATTTAAATATTTTTAATGCACCTTTCCAAAATTCCAAATTAATGATACTTACTTTATCACTTAATTTATTTACACCTATCAATCTTCAGATCTATGTTGTATATTGTAAGGTAGATCTACCTCTTGATTACCGGCGATGGAATGTCTAATAAACAAGATCTAAAGGTACTGTAGGTTACTGGTAATCTCTTAATTACCTGTATGCGAGAAAGGGATGTAAATTCTACTTTTAAGAAATTAAGATCTTATCGATTTATCGTGAAAAAATAAAAGAATATTTTATCATTTTAGGTAAGTTGATGCATAGATCACTGTGCACATGATTTAGCCGATATTGGTCATTATTCCATTTAAAATAAGTCTAAATAAAGACAAGTTCTAAGTTATTATAATTTTTTGATTATTTTTACAATCAACGGTCGCACACAAAACCATAATTAAACAATAATTTTAACAACTTTTACACAGTACTGTAACCACACTATTGATAGTATGGTGAGGTTTGTTCACACATGACGTCACAGCGTGATCTTCTCGCCTCCAACACAGAAGAGCTGCGGCGATGATTTTCGGCAATTTTCAAATAGCGAAATATATATCTTGATGGAATAATTTTTTTTTTTTAATTTTATTATTAATATTGTACTTATAACTATCGATTTTGGTCATAATCCCCTAGACTTCAGTATCCCTTTAAGTAACAATGAACTGCTTGCAATACACAAAACAAATTTTCATCTGAAAATAACATGCAATCTTCTTCCTCAGAATTCAGGAATCTGCATCAAACCTGTTAATTGATATAGTGTATAAATAATTGCCGGAACACACAAAAACATATGCAGATATGAGATTAATTCAGTAATTATTTCCCTAAGCTTTAATTCTTTAGTTTTGAAGGAAGCAAACATAAGTGACAGTGGCTACAAAGCTAGGTTTAATGAAAAATTGTACAGTATGAAAACTGAATTATATAATCAAATAAAACTGGAAATTGAAATTACTTTCTAAGATCATTCAAAGTGTTCTGTGTTTCTCCTTCAGGAACAATTTTGAGTGCTAATTTCAGTTTATAATAAAACTTTACCCAAACAAAACTGCCAATAAAGGACACCTGTTATAAAAGGAAAGATTAATCCTTATTATGTTAATAATATAAAGTACAAGCTATCTAGACCAAACCCTCAGTAAACTAAATCTGCTGCAACTGAACTATATATTATAGTTTCATTAACAATGATTGTTATTTACACCAAATCCTAATTTGAACAAATTCTTCAGTCCAGAGGTGACCAGTCTATAGTCCAGTGGTTGATTGGTCTTCAGTTCAGAGAGTGGTCAATTTAAACAGGTCCTACTGTTTATGTTTTATTCTCTATATAAAGGACAGATTTACACTTACATGTGCTGGAAATGACAATTTTTTTATTAAGCTTACAAAAATATAGACACCTAAAACAGCGCTTTAACCTAGTAAGACAAACAATAAACTTTGAAAAACTTAAACAACAAAATTATACAGCAATATAAACAATATAAAAATAGCCACTCTATCACAATTTATAATGAACAAACATATTACCCACAATTCAGTGGGGTTTATCCTCCATTGTAAAGGGTCCAGAGGTCTAGTCCTGTGACAAATTCAAAGTTCTCAGATAAGAATTTCATTGGGTAGATAAATTTGGCACCAAAGATATAAGTTGATAACAATTCCATCCTGCTTTGTGTATCATTTGTCAACTCTTTTTGTAACAAGGAAGAAATCATAATTGACAGTGGATACAATGCTGACTGACCTCTATAAGAACTTGTCAGTAAGATGGTACTATTTATCTACTGTAGCCTGTTATCTGTGTAAAAAGATTCGAAATGACAACAGGCAAACAGTAAACTTCAGCTGTATCAAAAGTTAATTTTAATGAAAAACAATTAACATATTTGCCGAAATGGGTAAAATTTGGCCAGATGCAATATCAAGGACCATGTGTTGACAAACATTTATTTTCAATTGCTTTATTTTAATGTAAACAGCTTCAATGTGTTTGTTGTTTTGCCATACTGTTTTATGGATTTATTTAAACAGATATCTATTTAAACATTTGTTGTCATGACAACAGATAGGTAGTTCCACAGATGTATTGTCATGACAACAGATATATATATAAGTCCTGATGTTATATTGGATGAAATATTGATGCTAGACAGCCAATCGGTATC